>CAJQUW010009330.1:0-295465 GCA_907163375.1 Prostheceraeus crozeri
TGGGAGTATGGGAAAGTGAAGCCGACAGATCAAAAATATAACTACTGCTATACTTATAATGAAATCAAGCAATCATAACATAGGCTACACATACATAGTAAGTGAAGTACATGAATGTCATGGATGAAAATAAAATTGAAAATACCACAGACATCGTCAAGTGTAGGTGAAAATCATTGGTCACGATTAAGTTGGTTCACTTACTCGTGACCAATCTAAATGTGACTGACTTACTCATTCGGCATTGGTACTATGCACGGTGTGTCAAGAGAGACGGGTTCATTTTGAAAATTTCTCATTATATTTTTCGACGGTTTCTGATGTATTTTTGCATGATAATTTCGAAAATCATAGTTTAAAAATCAAATAACTAGCCGTTTTCGAGAAAATTGCGAAAATTCAAAGTGGCGGACAGAAAAACCGAAACTGAATTCTGGTGCTGGATTAAAAAAATTCCCAAGCATTTTCTCAGCAGTGTCCCATGTAATTTAGCCCGGTCTTTTCAAATATGATTGTCAAAAAATCATGCAATTAGCCCTTTTCGAGAAAATTACGAAAATTCAAAATGGCGGACATGAAGCCGAAACTGCATTCTGGGGCTGGATTAAAAATTTCCCATCTATTTCGCAAACATTTTCCTATGAAATTTGACCCGCTCTTTTCAAATATAAATGCTATCAAATCATGCGATTAGCCCTTTTCGAGAAAATAACGAAAGTTCAAAATGGCGGACAGAAAAACCAAAACTGCACTCTGGAGCTAGATTAGAAATGTATGATTAGCATGCATGATTTTTTGACAATCATATTTGAAAAGAGCGGGTCAAATTACATAGGTGTCAATGGTCAATGCTTCGGTTGGATCTTCCGTCCGTTGAATTCGGCTTCACGGATATTGTCAGTCTTTCCCAAGTATTACATAATTGAATCCAATTTCGAATTTCTATTACTGGCTGGTCATCCAGAGATTATCCAGAGGTCATCAAATTGACAACTTTGGAAAACTTGTGATAGATGATAGATACATTATGTGCTGCTTGGAATGGATTTCTCTCTGTGATAAATGCAAATACATATTCCCAGATTTTTCGACAGTCAATGATGCGATGATGCTGTGGAAGATTTCAACTTATGATCGCCATTTTTAGTCCATTATCGTTTTGAGATGTCACAAACGCAGATGGAATGGTTTCTTTCTAAATTTTCGACAAAATTGTCATAACAAGAAATCTTCCGATTGTGCTTCCATTGCCAGGACAGTCATATACTTGAAAACGTGGCCATACCGGATCGCAGCTTTGTAGTTGCTTGGAGAAGCATCTAGACAGATAAAGAAATTTTGGTGGCTCTGTACTTTAGATCACGCTGTTTCATTTCTTCAATTTTTCTTCATTGCTTGCCATAATGATCCATGTCCTTCGTGGTAGCATTTGTCAGATTCATGGAATTGAAGGTTACACAAGACGTCACACAAGGTTGCACAAGAATGTTTAGTTGGGATATAATACTTTCAACTAAATCGATGCAATCACAAATTCAAATTTCTTTGTTTTGGAAGTAGAGGAATGTATTTGTGTTACACCGTCATTGCATTTCGGTTCACAGCCAACAATGGTATACTGCATTTGCTTACATTTTGCATTCAAACAAGCTGTAAAATTCGATCTTTTGCAACACGAATGTTGGTTGGCCTGAACATGTATAAAATGATTTCAAATTTTGCTCACCTATCTGTCCAGAGAAATTTAGAAGTCTATGGACAAACGAACACAAGTGACTTGAACACTCAAATATCTATGAATGAAAGATATCAGTGCCATTTAACTCATGTCATGTCACTTACTAGATTTCTATGACATGAATGTCTCATCCACTAATAATTGAGAAATAACGATAAGCCCGGTAGAGTTCGATTAAAGAATGTCGAAATCTTTAAACGGCACGCCTGAAAAGTGACTGACTGAAATTGACTTCCGTCACTTTGTGGAATCACCGACGAAATAAGAGCCATGAAAATATGTAAAAGTGATTAATTCGTCGCTGTTGACAAAGTAAAACGGTTGGCTTGAATCAGTTAAGCCTCATTAAATCATGAAACGTGATGTAGCAATGATTTCGGTGATGTGATACGTGGAATCTTATTGCGCTCAAAATTTGGCATCGTTGAGACTTCGAGGATGATTGCCACACGCATCAAAGAACATGTATTAACCAGTAATCCTTCTGCAGTCAAAGATCATTTTGAGTCAGATCATGTTGGTGATAGGATCCAACTAGAATGGGAAATGATTCAACGCCATCTCCAATGTTATTTGAAACAAAGGAGGCTGGAGTGTACATATAGCAAGAATGCGGACGCTAATATATTCAACAAACAAGAAACAATGTCTCTGATATTAAATTCTTGAACAGCCTCATGTATTTCTTCTTCTTTTTGTTTATTTATTTATTGAACGAAACTGTTTACAGTGACATTTTGTCCGAAGACTTCAAGGGCACTTTACATAAAAAACGAAAAACAATCGCCAGAAGATATAAAAAATGCGATCCATAGCATGGTGTGCCAGATAGGTCTACATGTAAAGGCAGTGTACACACACACATAGACAGAGAAAGGGAGAGAGAGAAAAAAATGAAAAATTATGAAAAAGAGGAGCGTAGCAGTTCTGCCTTCAGGGCGGACTTGAAGGTGGAAAGGGATGGAATTGATTTAAGAGAGGAAGGAAGGGAGTTCCAAACCCGTGCGGCAGCTACAGGAAACGCACGAGCGCCCACAGTCTTGAGGCGAGAAGAGGGCAGCATAAGGTTCGAGGAGGAAGAAGAGCGCAACGAGCGCCTGGATTCGATGGATGAGGAAAGTTGAAGATAAGAATTAAGGTAAGGTGGAGCAAGGCCATGAAGGCATTTGAAAACGATCACGGCAAGACGAAAGTTAATACGGTCACGTATTGGTAGCCATTCGAGGGATAAAAGAGTTGGAGTCACGTGGTCGCGTGCTCGAATGTTTCGGACGAGGCGGCAGGTTGCATTCAGGATGCGTTGAAATTTGGAGAGGGAGTTGTCGGGAAGGCCATAGAGAATAGTGGAGCAATAATCGAGTCTGGAGTGGATAACAGAAGTGGCAAGAGTCTTGGCCACAGGCTCAGAGATACACCGTCGGATGGACCACAATTGACGGAGGGCAGAGAAGCACTTTGCCGTAGTGTCGGAGATATGGGGTCGCATTGAAAGGCAGGGGTCAATAAGCACACCAAGATTGCGGAGTTTGCTTGCAGGAGAGATCGTGGTGCCATCAATTACGATAGGGTGGTTTGGGGCTTGGTGACGACGCCTTTGAGAGGTGATCCACATGATATTAGTCTTGCTAGTGTTGAGGAGAAGATGATTTGAGCTCAGCCATTTCCGAACGTCGGAGATGCAGCTTGACATACGGGAGGCGAGGGTGGCGGAGTCAGATGGATGACAAGATCCAAAAACCTGTAAGTCGTCTGCGTAGATGTGGTAGGAGAGACCATATGACTCGATGATTTTGGGAAGGTCAGCAGTGTAGATGAGGAACAGAAGGGGGCCTAGCACAGAACCTTGAGGGACACCATGTCGAGCCGGAGAAGGGATGGATTGAGAGGTTTCACATCTCACACTGTAAGAACGCTCAGACAGGAATGAGGTTAGCCAAGATAAGACCTGGCCCTTGATGCCGAAGGAGATTTCCAGACGTTGGAGAAGAATACCATGATGGACCGAATCGAAGGCCGATGAGAGGTCAAGGAGGGAGAGGAGCACTGCCTTGCCTTGGTCAATCACGGTGAGGATGTCGGATGAGATCTTTAGGAGGGCAGTTTCGGTCGAATGATTAGAACGATACGCTGACTGCAGTTGTGGAAAGAGGTCTTCGGAGTTCATGTAGGAACAAATCTGTTTGGCGACCAGCCGTTCAAGGACTTTGGAGAGGGTGCAGAGCTTGGAGATGGGTCTGTACGAAGAGACGTCATTTGGATCAGGATTGCCCTTTTTCAAAGTGGGGTTTATAACCGCCTCCTTCCATAAACGCGGGACAGAACCAGAAGATAGTGATTGGTTGAACAGATGGTGTAGGAAAGGTGCAACGAGATCGATGTTCAACTTTAGAAACTCAGATGGGAGAGGATCGCGTGCATTGTGCTTAGGGGGCAGTTTGATGAGGGCGTCGATGACATCCGTTAATTCGAGGGGACGAAATTCGGATAAATAACAGCTCGAGGGTACAGTTGAGAAGGTAGGCGGAGGGGCGTTCGATGTGGCATCGTGGATGGATCTGACCTTGTCGAGGGTGTGCTGATGAAAGGCTTGGGCTGAGATGTTAGAGTTAGGGTTTGCATCGGCTGCGTCCCATGAGGGCGTTAATTGATGTCCAGGCCAGTCGAGGATTTTTCTTCTCTGAGTCGATTTTGGCCTTCCAGAAATCCTCGCGCTTCTGGCGAGTGAGCTGTTTGTACTGCCGTCTACACAGTTTCAACTCCGATAGCATAGTAGCAGCAGACTCAGCATCGACACGTTTGATGTGACGTTCAAGTCGACGTACTTGCTGTTTTGAAATTTTGCACTCTTGATCAAACCAGGGATCAGATGGTCGGATCCTGCAGCGGACTGTCTTCGAGGGTGCAACAGTATTCAGCACAGACACTAGTTCGTTGTTGAACAGTTCAGCTAGCTCGTCGATGTTGGATGCACATGACGGATGAACACAGATAGCGGAGTTGGCGATGGATGTTCGAAGGTCAACGGTGTTAAGGAACCGCCACGGGCGAGTTGTGATCGTGCGATAAATAGGGGGTGGGCGGGGTAAGGATGAGTGCCAAACTACGAGACGGTGATCGGAGAGACCGCAATCAAGGATGTCAGTAGGAGGGGTAGGAAAGTCAGCTCTCGAGACAACAAGGTCAAGTGTACCGCCACGGTCATGAGTCGGACCTCGAATATGACAGACTAGGCCGTAGGCACTGAGTAGCTGTAGGAGAGAAGTAGCATGATGATCACTGTCATTTTCGACGTGAATATTGAGGTCACCGGCGATGAAAATTGGCTCGTTAGAGGTAATGAAGATATCAATGATGTCAGAGAGTTCAGTGAAGAATAGCGTGGACACTGGGCCGGTTCTGTAGATCTGAATGACAATAGCAGATACAGAACGAGATGTAATTCGGAAGGCGAGGCATTCGAAGGTCGAAGGGTTGGGGAAGGTCAGTCGGTTCATCTTCACATTGGGAGCAGCAATCGCGACTACGCCACCATGATTTGTGAGGAGGGAGTCCGCGCGCTTTCTTGGGCGTGCGCGATCAAGCACGGTCAGGCTAGCAGATCGTAGAAGCCGGAGACTGGCAGAGTCAGAGTCATGCCATGTTTCCACGAGGAGGAGAACCTGAATAGAGTGGTCGCGTAGGATGGCGATTACATCATCAACTTTATTTGCAACTTTTCAACTTTATTGTTACTTTTGAAGTGTTGTTGTTAGTAATGACTTTCATCTTTATTTTACACCATTAGAATATGCAGTATTGATTTGAATGATCAGTGCTATAAGTGTGATGTGTGTGCTGCTCTGTCGTCTAATTCAGTCATTCGTGCATGATTAAGCTAAATAGCGAAACGTCGCATTGTATAAAAGTTGTTTGCAGTACCCGGTATTTTTTCAGCTGTTCGTTATTAAAAATGATAAGGAGGATTATATAAAGTCAAAAAAACATAAAATATAAAAAATATATATTTTATAAGGATTATTATAAATTATTACATATCGATAAAAAATTATAAAAGGAGGGATGGGCTGTAAAACAGATATATTGGGTTACATAGCACCACCAATAGCATCTAAATGATGACCTGAATAGACTGCATTACATTCAGCCGATATATCATTATGACATTAACTTTTGTACATGGACGTCGGTGTGAATTTTGAATTTTATATTGAGCCTCTTAATTTCCTTCTTTTCATACCTGGAGACAGTTAACGGATGTTAAGAGAAATCAATTGTAAGAAATAACGAAAATAAAATCAACATCTTTCAATGTTGGCTCTTTCCAATTCGTTTCGAATGGAAAATGACGAAGTTATACGCGTTTAGATTCTGGCACTTTTTGAGACACCTGGTGGGTCATCGGTTTATGACTCGAAACTCAAAAATTAATTTAGCTTAATTAACTCACCAGACTGCAGTATATATTTACATTATTATTCTCTGTTTAACTCAATCTTGGGATTAATTTGTTCAGGAAGAATAGTTCTATTTGACCATAGTTGTTATTCACAGCATTAGGTTAGCTTATACAGTAAAAAGGCATGTAAAAGGTTCTTCAATCGCGCAATCCCGAGCTTGGGATTTTGGAATATCTCAATGTGCTAGTTAAATGCATTGAAAGTCGTGAATCATGATAATCTTGATTGCCATTTTACTTTCAGCTACAAATGGTATACTTGCATTTTGTCAATATCGATCATGGGTCAGAGTCTGTGATCCCGAGTCCCGGGATCAAGAAAAGCCGAGAGTTTTAGGCAGGCTCTAATCCCGGGTCTTCACCCTATACCAATCCCAAATCTCGGGAAACTGTAGATTGAAAGTGCCATAATCATGAATTTGCAACTGTTTTCTGTAACTCTATTAGTAGCTGTAAGTAGTTTTCCATTAGTGCTTAAAGCGGAACAAATTTTAAGTCGATTGCGATATTGTAAGTAAACCGACTTGCTGCAATTCCAACTTATGGCTATTCTCACATCCCGGTATCCCATATTATTAATATACACATGTGATTTGTCATAGCGCATTTACTGTTCAACTTAATCCCGGAATCATGTGATCGAGATTTTCCGGGACTGTGGAATCTCTACCCTGCATGATTAGATAAACATAAAGTACATAAGTATACAGTCACACATACAAGTATGTTGACACAACTGTAATATATGGGCTACAATATTATTAAATTAGTAATTCAAAGAAAGACATCGAAAAATATTCGAAAATCTTTTCGGTTTCCACTAACGAAGCCTTAAAGCATCCATAAGCTACTACCAAGATAACAACTAAATTAATCAATCAATGATGGGATTTCGGGTTTGCGCAAACCCAAGGAATCGCGGGATTGCAGTCCTTACCGCAATCCCATGCTATTTACATGTATCTGTGCTTTATAAGAGGATGTCTACGATTCTACTCAATCCTGGGATCAAGATTTTCCGGGATTTTGGAATCCCTATATATCAGATCTAATGAAAAGTTATGTATTCATAATGACGATATTGCGAGCATTCTGAAAATATAAAATTTGTCAAAATTGCTGGATAAATACACCATTTCAATGAAAATGGACCGATTGTAGTCTTTCACTGTTTAGGTTGACCAATGAAATCATCTCAGTTGCTATGTTACTTAAATCATTCTATTGTATCACTAATGATGAATTCCTCAGACAGCGAGGTGGATAATTTACTGTAGCCTACTCGTCACTAATTCTACGGAGATCAAAAAGAAAAAAGAATGTGGGTGCATAGCATTCTACGAAAAGCATTATGGGTACTTCTATTCTTCCCTCCCCACACTTTTCTGTTGTTGACACCCGTAAGTGTTGCATCGTCAACGATCTTCTCTTGCTCCTACTTGATCTCACTAACGTGGCATAGCGTTGAGTGTGTAAAACTCGGACCTCTTATCTGACTTGTAGAACATTCACAGCCTCAAAATTAGAAAACTGCTCGTCATTTGTCTGTAGAATCCCACGAAGTTCATGATCGCTGTACCTTGTATTCTAACTGAGTATCCAAAGGACCAATCCTTCTTCCCAGGGTTCAAGTAAGACTTCTCAGTCGTGTTGTATTGTCACTCAGTGAAAGATTCTATTCTATTCAAGTCTATTCTAAACCCAATGTGACTAACTTTGGCGAAATTTGATGATTTTGGAAAACTTGAAAAATGTGGTGGGGAAAGAATAGATGTACCGCATTATGCACTGATTTGTTTCATGGTTTCATCCTATTTCAGAGACGTCATCAAAAAAAAAACAAGGGTCTTCTAAGGTCATCGAACAGTCTCATCGCTGACATTCACGAGCTGCGAATGTCTCATCGGCGTGGGCGTGACACACAGATGATTTATGGGAGTTGATCACCGTCCAGAACAAAGAAGTCGCGCAATTGAAATGCCAATCACATACCGATATTCTGTTAAATTTGAACGTGAATTTTAACACTCTGATAATAAAAAATTTAAATTTATGAAATTGAGAAGTCCTTACTCTCATCAGATTCATTATATCACTGCGATTTATTTGCAGTGTAGATCACATGAATCGGTTGGGTAGATCGAGAACAATCTGAAATAATGACTTTGGTAATAACCGTCTGGTTAACTGCCGCCCCGCACACTTAAAGCATGAGGTTTGTTATCAAATGATTTCTTTGATCTACTTATCTCAATACTTGACCAAAATTACCGAAATGGACTTCGAAAAGATTGAAATTTTATGGAGAATGCGATGCCATTATTCATTTTACAATCAGAAGCAAAAAATTTTTTTCTAAAATGAAAGAACCGCAGTTGAAATGGGTTCAGATCCATTTCAACTGCGACAATCCGTATCGTGTGGGAACGCCATCTGCGATTTTGTACTGAGTTTAATGATAGAATTCGAGAAGCCAATTAGCTCGGCAGAAAATAGCCGCAAACCGTGCTCTGTCTGAACGGGCCTTGATAATCTTTCCTATGGGAAGAAATAAATATTCAAACGAAACGTCACACTGATAAATCTGTTGACTTGGAATAATTGCTCAACATATTTAAGTGTTCAATATATTTTCAATGTTTGGAAAATGGCGATTTTATGACACCTGGCGCTGACTAAACTTCAGTTAATTTTGAGTACCTTTATTTTTCACTCGATTTCAATAAGAAATGAGTTTGATTTGATGATAAAGCTATTGATCAAAACTGTTGTAGTTCTATGCGCTGTCATGGCTCATGGATCTCAATCATTTCTGTCGGAAAATAATCAATCTATTTTAAAATAGTGGGGACATAAGTCAAATTTGTCATGCATTATTATTATATCAATATAGTCATAAAATGTTTATTTCCAAGAACATTGGAAAACAGGAGCATATACGCTCACATTATATGCACAAAAACATAAGTTGATGGCAGAAAACTGCGTGCGGTCATATGTATGTGAATATTTTTTTATCACTTGACTCTATTCTTGAAATTATTTGGGAAAGCAAATTCCATGAAGGCCAATTAAAAGCACAATTTAATAACCAAAATTGTGCATATGAATCAATTTTTATTCAATTGCTTATTTCAATTCCCTTATTTAGTTTATTAAGGGCTTTCATTTCAAATCTTTCCACGTTCACTGTCATCAAATCTGGTCCAAAGTTGCATTGGCAAATTGCAATAGATAGCTGTTTGATGAAAATGAGAAACATGTGTCATACATGTCCGTATCAAACCAATTTCAAAAAAATAATTTCGAACACTTCAAAATCCATGAAGCTCGAATGTTGCTTACAATTAACTATGAAATATGAACAAGATGACTACGAAGTAACGTATTACTGGAAAACATGAATCATTATGCACAGAAACCATTGTTTTTCAAAATTTTGGTTTGACTGTATTGAAAGTCATTTGCAAAATATTTTACCTCACGGAAAAATAAGCTTATAAAAAATGTGTCAAAATTCGTGTCATCTAAGAAGAGTACATGTCAATAACTATTTTTGGGTAATTTTCGAGCTATAAGTTTAATTTCATTTTCAATGATTGGTTCATTGCGCATAGCTCAGAGAAAAAATATCAAACTGTGTCTACATGACCACCTTATGGCTATATGCAGGTGTAATGGCTTCATTGTGAATTTGTTTCAGTAAAAACAAAGTTTTGCCAACTTGCTTCGAATATTCTCTGTATGGAAGCCGTGAATTCTTGAAGCGATCGACAAAAATTTGTTTTTACGTTACTCATTATGTTTCCACGTGGATGATATAGGTACAGTTTCCACGTGGATATCAGGTGGATTAGATGTCGATTTCATGGGTATCAATCCACGTCGAATCCACGTGGAGAGCCGGGCCAAAGTAATGCGTAGAATCGATATAAAAATTCTGAAGTCGAATCCACGTGGAATTTTTCACCGGGATGTGCCCCACATATGAACCACTTTGGTAGAAATTTTAAAATTCAAATTGTGAAGAGATCAAATGTCACAGAAACCTCCAACAACTCAGATTAGTATGCCCTCAACTTCCCATCCGAGTTTGATTTTGGCTCATTTGATTTAGTGTATTGAAACTGTCGGGAAAAGTTCAAAAACATGTTCAATGCTCCCCCACCCTCCCCTACGGTGCGCATTTTGGCACTCACTTGCCTATACATGTTAATAATCAATTGCTTTAATTGCATGTAGTCCTATATATACTCTCATTTAATAAAGGACTCGGCAAAATCAGTAAAAAAATGAGAAACGTTCTTGAGAGATGTGATATGGCAAACGCGTGGCCTTTCACTCTTCATCGACGGTCATTTTCATATCTTTTAAAATGCAAACTCTCAAACAAATCACATGTAAAAATAATTTCAAATCTGAAAATGATTGTCATGGCTGTTAGAATAACATGTAAGACCAACAAGCCTTCTTATGGAAAGATATTATAGTTACTTAAACGCAGCGTCAAAGTTGCCATTTTTATCCACTTGGAATATTTGCTACACACCTAATATTCATGGTGTCTGATAACCACAGTTACCAGTCATTTAAAAGACAATTCAAAGGCATGGACATCCAATATTATGCATCTTCAAGAACATAAGATTCATTACCTTTCAAATGATTGTAAAAATGTACCATCCAAAAGCAATCCAAAAGCAATGGAATGCCAAGTTAGCCTGTATTAGTTTTATAACCAAAAATCCGATTAATTTCTGACCTCTTCACGAAGTTATCTTCATGGAACGCAAATTGGTGTCAAAAAACTTTAATACTAAGTTCCCCGAAAATAGCTCTTTGAAGAAGTCAGAAAAAATTCTGTTGCAGACTTAGAATAATATAAGTTACATTTGTAATCCTTTTACTTTTGAACTATACCTTTTAAGTGGCATTTAATAAGTGATCATGGTAATATTAGTACATTTGGCGTCTTGACCAAATGTTCCAGTAAGCAATACCGTGTAACATTAATTTTCATGATAGTATCAAAAATCTAATCGCAAAAAGTCGAGATCTCGGCACTGTAATTTCGAGATCTCGAACGCCTAAAAATTGGTCGAGATCGTGTCGACATCTCGGTAATCGAGATCTCCAGATTGAATTTAGTCATAGGAACAGCACCATACATTTTTGACATATTTTACTCGAGTGAGACATTCATGAAAGGCCTTGATGTATGCCAGTTATAATTGTATAGAATCAGATGCTTACTATTTCTTTTTATTGCAACCTGGTTCAAAGAAGTGTTCATTGAAATGGGTAGGATGAAAATGAAACTCGATCATCTAGCCATTATATTCTCCATTGTCTTTGGCGTTGAGTGAGAGGGCCAGCATTGATATTAGCACCAACGGCACCTTTCACCAGGAAAAAATCTCCGGAAGAATTGCTTGCCACGACTGAATGCAGATATAGATGAGAGAGAGAGAGAGAGAATGTGGTAAGTTAGCCATGGGTAAGTCCGTTTTTATTCAGGGCTTGCTAAAATTACAATATTTTGAAAAAATTAGTGTGAATATTAATTGTTTATCATTAGCCTATACATCCTGAAATTATTGTATGAAATTAGACTTGATTTTACTGCTAAATTCCATCAAATTTTCCATGTATCGGTATGCGATTCTTTTGGGTGACCATATGATTCCTAATTATAAATGCAGGTCTTCTCGAATATACTTGTGCTTAAATTGTAAATGTTGTATGTAATTGTAAAATGTACATGTATTGCAATAATGCATATATTCAGATAATATGTATCATATTCATGTATTAGTTATAAATTGTGCAAAAATAATAAATTGTGCTAAAATGTGTAATTTTTGGAATATTAAAATTTGATCAAAATTTTCATCACTAACATATTTTGACATTGCGCGCGCTTATCTTAAATAACTATAAGTGATAAAAAATACTGTAGATTATCATCGATTTGGTGCGTCTGAGTGCGTCAGATGGTTCGAGTCCATCATTTTCTCGGCTCTAGGGCTGTCTTCAGAGAATTTGTAAGGGCGGTATGCTTGGATGCATCAATAATAATAGCATATAGATATCTCGTCAGAAAACTGGTCTCATAAACTCGCCATTACTCGTCTCAAAAGTAATGCCTTGAGACGACTCGTTCACGGACATTTTACATCAGCTGAGATGTCCTTTTTGTGACGAGCTGAGCTGTCTTCAATCGTGATAAGTCGTCGTCTCAATGCTGCAGGGGTATAGTCTGACATATTCTAGAAAAATAAGTACTTATGTATAAAAATGTATGAAGGGCCGATCTTTTATTCGTTTCTTAAAACTCTGCATTCTACAGAATGCAAATTCCATTTAAAAATATACACTACAGCTAAACTTTTCGGTATTAAAGTCAATCGCATGCATGAAAATGAAAGACTACAAGCATTAGAAAGAAGAGAAATTCTGTTAATTAGTGTGTATATTTCCTCTCGTGATTCCTCACGACCATCATGCTACTAAAAATATTTGTAGAAGTAGTCAAAATACGGAATATCACGCCAGATGACTGTCACTTAACTGACACTTAAGTGACACTTGGCTAGCAAATGGTCAGACAAATGACTGTACATTAACTGACACCGGTCAACTAGTGAAGTCTTGTGATAGCTCATTTGAAAGCTAAAAGTGAGTAAAATGCAGTGGAAAGCTCAGTTTGGTCCTATTTTCCTGGGTTTAGGGAGGAAAATGCCAGAAAAACGTCAGAGTTGGAAAAGTCAGGTGTTGGATGTTTTGGGATGAGAAAGTCCATTTTTCGACATGAAGGAGACCTCGGATGGGAAAACGGAGGGCAGATTCGGAAATTTGGGCCAATTTTGGGTTAGGAAAGATGTTTCCAGCAACATTGGAGAGAAAAAGTTCTGACCCCCTCCCCTCGGCAGCGATCTTCCGACTTTGGTTGTAGAGATCGTAGAAAGTCGTGCAATAGCTCATTTGAAAGCTAAGAATGAGACAAATTCAGTGGAAGACACGGCTTGTTCCTATCTGCCTTCGTTAAGAGGTGAGACGTCATTGAAAATTTGGGACATTGGCGAGAAAACGACAGAGTTAGAATTTTTACGAAAATCGCTCTAGCGGGTGAACGACGCCTCGGACGGGAAATCAGAGACCAGACTTGGAATCAGCGTGACATTATGCATCTAGAGGGTGAGTTTCAAGTCAATCGGAGAGAAAAAGTTGAAAAGTTAGATCTCCACATGAGATTTTTTCCTGAAAATGTTAAATTGTGGCCACCTTTGGCGATGAATAGCGGAGGATTGAAAGTGAATGAAGAGCTCGGGTTTCTTTTAGGGGCAAGATGGCACTTTGTTCTCTAGGATCCACTCTTTTCAGATGCGTGAAAGGTTTCGTTTACGAATGAGAGTCTGTTGAAAATCGAGTTTTTGTGCATTTTCCAAGATTTTGGAACTTTTTGAAAAAACGACCGAGTGTTTTCAGCTCGGCTTCTGGTCATCGTAGAGGGTCGAGGGATGTCTTAAATGAAAGGTGAGAGCGAGAAAACATGGCACTCAAAATTTGAAGTCAATCGCAGCAGTAGAACCTGATATAGAAGGGTTTAAAGTTTTTGGATGATGGGTATTACGTCATCAGCTGATCGCCACAAACTGAGGTTCGCCAGGAGATGGCCTTCGTCTACAGTCCATAAAAGACTCCAAAAATTTAAAGGCTTGTAACTTTGCTTCTACAAGTCCGTTTTACTTGATTCAAAAAAGGTTCGGTCGCTTTTGACCTGCCCTAAGTGATAGACTACTTATGAAATTTCATAAGTAGTGCTAAAAAGTTGAAAACTTTAAATTCACTAGTTTTGGTGGTTTTCTGGGGTTTTCGACCCTGCTGAAGTCAACAAAAGGATTTGTAATGATGTCTGAGCCAGTCTTCTCATGTCTTACCATGATACAAGCGAGCAAGACACGGAGAGTTTTGCTGTAATATTCCACTGACAGGGTGTTCCTTTTGGACGGCGGATGATGCCGTAGTGATGAGTGTGGCAAGGGAGTGTGTCATATTTTAGACCGAAACCGCTGGGGCAACTCATGTCTCATGTTGGGCATTTGACACAGTTCTCAACGTAGCACTTTGCACGCCAATCGGTTGAGTCTTAGCTACCTTGTCATGGGTGGCCTCTAAACATCTCCATTGCAAAACGCTTGTGAATCACGGCTTGCTATCCCTCTCTACGGCTTGCTATCAAGCTGATCAAAGCAACGACTTGCTTCCTCTTACCAACTCCACCGGTTTCATGTCTGGCGATCAACTCATGGACGGTGCAAGTCACGGAGATTTTTGGTGTCATACTTCCTGTTGGTGGGCGTTCTTTCGAGACAGCGGTGAAGTCCGTAGCGATGAGTGCTGCACGGGACGTTGGCAATGGTAATCCTTGTGAAACCTCTCTGCGTCATGTTTCCAAGTGGTTGCCTTTCGTCTCAACGTTGTACTCTGACCGCCAGGGCGACATTTAGCTATCTGCCACAGGTTATCTCATAAAATCTCCATTGCACTTGTCTCCCGACAGTTGACCAACCATGCGAGAATGAACCATCAGTTCTTTTAAGAACTGTCTCTATCACGGAGACGAAATGATGAAGGGATGAAACGGGAGGACATTCATGCGCCACACGCGACCACACACTCATTTCTCTCTTCGCTAGTGAACAAGCTCTTGTCAGTGTCGTCAGAAAGTGTATCATGTACAAAAGTCTTACTGCAACACAGGTTGATGTATAGTTAGAAAGTTTGATCATGGCGTTTTATGAAACACACATGTTATAAAATGTAAGCGTTAGTGTAGTCAACTAGTTTTACTGTGACACACGTTTGTGAAAGTAAAGTTTGATCATTGAAGTTTTATTCGTAAGTCTAGTCAGAAAGCGTATCATGGTTTGCAAAGTTAGTGTAGTCATATAGTTTTTACCGCGACGCACGTTTGTGAAAATAAAGGTTGATCATCGACGTTTATTCGTGAGTGTCATCAAAAAGTGTATCATGGTTTGCAAAGTTAGTGTAGTCAAATAATATTACCGCGACACCCGTTTGAGAAAGTAAAGTTTGATCATCGAAGTTTTACGAAACACAAGTGTCATGAAATGCAAGCGTTAGTGTAGTCAAATAGTTTTACCGCGACGCATGCTTGTAAAAGTAAAGTTTGATCATTGAAGTTTTATGACTGACCGAACTCATCACAGCACTAGAAAGTTTTATCGAAAAGGTTTTACTGCACAGTGTAGATTGTCTTGTAACTTACTTTCACAGTGTTAGAAAGTTTTATTGGAGACAGTTGCCAAATGTTTCCTTATTAGAAAATTCAAACTTCATGACTGTTAGATTAGCTTCATCAGGTTTACTAAAAGCAGTCTTCTACTGCAGTGAGACTGAGGGTTTAGGATGTTATATGAAAACAGTGTTCACCACAGCGCTAGAAAGTTTTACTGCACTGTGTAGATCGTTTCAGGGTGTTAAAAGGTCTTATATAGTAAGCGTTGAATGTTTTATACCAATTACCAATTGTTATATTACCAATTCATTTCATGTGTTCTATCCTATACACTCAAAACCTGCAACGATGTTTATTCTATTACACCTGAAATCTATTGACATGTAATACATTAAATCTTCGATATCAAATACTATCATGAAACAACTAGCAGTACCTGACTCTAAACATGCACTGATTCCCACATTTATGACATAAGTAATTTTTCTATCATGTGTTACTACATGCTCATCAATATGAAAGGCTTGCAGTGACTTAACTCTTAATGTGTCCATATCAAGCTTTTGGAAATAACCTTTTATGTACAGTTGACATACAATCAATTTCAACGGATGTTCCAGTCATAGCATGTCATTCCTGCTTTCGCACTCATGATGTCATGCTGCATCAACAACTTGCTTCTATTTAACTTTTACATGAATAAACCAAAGGTCCTGATGCTATATGATTATGTCTCGATGTGCTATTGTTGTTTCTTTTAACTATGTCACTGATTCAAACAGTTAATTACACTACTTATTCATTAAACTTTGCAATCTCAATCTTTGCTTTCATCGAATATGAACCTCTATTTTACATGCAACAACTATGTTATGTGTTCTATCTCATACACTCAACCAGTAGAAACGTTCATTCTGTTATATCCATGAACATGTGATAAAATTCACATCATCTCAAAACCCTTTAACAGCGCTTGTCTTCAATCATATGCTGAATCCCACACAGCTTGTTTGTTACATTACCAATTCATTTCAATGTGAGCTAATCTTGCATCACTCATTTCATGTAACACAACTTTTCACTTTAATTATTCCTACAATGTTACTGCAGTGGTCTCAACACAATCCCTACCATGTATTCTAACACTCTAATCATTGTGCAATGACTGTTGTGAATTGCATCGCATTCATGTACATGACCCAGGCTTGTAAATTCCTGTTATTCAGGTGTGATAAGGTTAGGGGAACCTAAGATCCTTTAGCGGTTCATTTCAATTTACATGAGCAACATTTGATGCTTTTATGTCTTGTAACATGTATGAGTTACTTCAGAACTCTAGTTTAATGGAGACTTTGATTATTCATTCTTAGGTCGCTGAAGATGAGTGTTTTAAAATCATCACACTGTGAAGAGAGATTATAAACTAATGAAGATAGAAATTTGATTTCCGTATACGTTTGGCGTGTGAGTGGCCATCCTTTTATCCCTTTCATCAATTTTCAACCCATCCTCTGAGTTCAACGGGCTTGGAACCGTCAGAAAGTAAAAACACTTTCTGGCCTCATTATGGGTAGTCTCATAAAGGCTGTTTGGGGCATTCACTAGCCTCATGAAGGCTGTTTGTGGCGTTCTCCGACTCCTCTCTACTTTTGCTTGAAGATCTCTGTAAGAAAGAAAAATGGTGTTAGAGTTGATTGAGAGGCAATGACGTTCGAGTAACTTACTAGTAATTTTTCTCTTCACTTTTCTCACTGAAAAATCACACAGTCGACCGTCTACCTCCATACTGATATGAATGCAGGTGACCCCACCTTCCTCGCAGCACTCCTGCGTGGTGTTTAAATCATCTGTAACAGTAGGCACGTCACATACTTGGTTTCTGTAGATTGGCAGGTGTACCTCTACGTGTCTTCTCTTCATTTCCTTGTTGATGGCTTCAGCCTGACTAAGTCTCCTCTTCAGGTCATGATTTTCTTCTCTCATCCCTTGACAGTTCCTCTCTATCACACCAAATTTGTCAACCTCCTGCCTCTGATGATTCAACTCGGATACTACCTCCTCATAAGTCATCTCCATTTCCTTCCATTTCCGCATCTCTCTTCTGCAGCTGTAATACTTCCTCCTGTAAGACTTTCACCGTTCCCACTTTAATTTCTAGTTTGGCTATGTCCTGCACCATCTCTTTATTTTGTCTATTCACGGCCTCATAGCGATATTTGAGCAGCATGTAATTGGCTTGCTGTGATGCCTTCGCCTTCAACTCATCTCTATCTAGAGCTCTTGTTTGTTCGCGTATACCGCCTTTCTTTGGCGTAGAAGTGTTAAGTGACTCCTCTACATGTTCAGATGCGTGCTCTGATACATGTTCAGATTCCTGTTTACCACTCATGAAAACGGCTCTCACCTCCTGTACTTCCCCTTCCTCCTCACTGCTGCTTGTATCGCTGAGGAAATGATTGCTCCCATCATCATCCAAGTCGACAATGTGTCTTACAGCCGCCCTCTCCTCCTGCCTTCGTTTATACAAGTCATCAAACAACTTTCTGAAGTGGCAGTTAGAAATAGACGCACTAGGACACTGGTCATGTCTTTTCCTAAATTCGACAAAGTCAGAGTCTGCTTCCACAGCATGATGGACACAGGTCTTTATTTCAAAGACCTTCTTATGCTCCCCAATGTGTTCCGCCTGTCTCAAGTGCTTATTGTATTCGGTCCCTCTGTATACTTTATCGCATGAACATCTTGTGAGGCTGTAGCGCGAAGACTTTGATAAAGCCATGTTGAAACTGCAAGATAAAAGTCAGTTATTTACTACAGTTCTCGCAAGAAACCACTGCTTATCAGAAACATGTTTGTAATAAATGACATAGGACAGACAATGAAGACCCTAGCCTTAAGACCCTAATGTTAGAAAGTGTGTCAATGATACCTGTAAGATCTGACTTTAAATCTCTAACTTAGAACGTTTGATAGCAAACGTCAGACGACTCACCGTTGAGAGGAGGAAACAGGAGTGAAATTGGGTGAGGAAAAGCGCCTTGCATACTTCTCTCTCACAAAGACAGAACATGCCAATGTCTAAATTTGGTCATGTCTCCTTCAAACGATTTCATCTCACCATATTTGGAATGTCAACCGCTGATTTTCCTGACTGACGCAGGGATTCAAGATTACCATAAATGGATATTCTCGCTTCGTTGTGACGGAAGGGGAATGACGCTCGGCTCACGCTTTGTGATAACGGTCTCTTTAATTTGAGTGGCAAGGTTGTATGACCCTCAAGTGAACTGAATGTATACGAAGATGAAAAAGATGAAAAGATTGAATAGTTCCTAGCGTGTGACAAAATACATGGAATGACAAGCGTACAGATACTCACAATGATACTTCCAGTTAGGGGCTTCACACCATTTGAATGTTTTCTTATATCATGCTCACTTTCGAAGAGGCTTGATTCAATGTTTCTTTCGAAGGATGCTTGTAAAGTTCAATACTGCATTCCCATGACATTTCAATTTTATGTGTTTATACAATTGTATAAGCTTTCACTTGACTCGCATCGTCTTATAAAGTGTTCATTTACGCAGCGCATGAAGTTATATCTCTCAATAATGTTGAACTCAATCTCTCTCACACACACATTGTCACTTTAAACATGACTGGAATACAGTTCTCCCACATCAACTTTATTTCTAACGTTACAAATGCTGAAGAGATTCTAACATTATTTTATACGTCCCCTATCTTACAAATACTGAAAGGATTCTAGCATGATTTCAAACTTTACAAACATCAACTTTATTTCTAACGTTCTAAACAGTGAAATGTTTGTGACACTATTCTATACTTTACCTATCTTACTAACACTGAAATGATTCCGACAAAATTCCTAACTTACAAACAGTAACATGGCCACGACTTTATTTTATACTTCGCCTATCTTACAAACACTGAAATGATTCTGATATTATTCCTAACTTTAGAAACAGTAAAATGGTTGTAACTTTATTACTAAGTCAATCCACTCTGTTTGAAGCCCAACTTTATGTGAAAAGAAAACGACACAGTATGTACGTGATATGTTATTAAAACCCACACAGCTTTTTGTTACACCAACAATTCAGTTCAATGTGAGCTAGTCTTGTATCACTCATTTCATACGACATACTTTCACTTTACTTATTCCTACAATGTTAGTACTATGTGTTCTAAACTTTATGAGTTCGCTTTCACTTCAATCTCACACTTTCTTCATCATCTAACCAAGTGAATGACATTGGTGATACATTATCTGACTAAACGCATTGAGTCACATTCTACACAAACAGATATTACTAACATGGATCATATAAAACGCTAAGTCTTGTCATAGGGTTGACTATGCTATGGCTTTGGTGATTTATCTATGTAACTTACACTTTTAAAACGCTAAATCCCTAAAGCTCAACACAGGTGCACCTATCCTACAGATTTATGGATTTAGGAGTTTTGCTGTATAATTTAGTAAACTTATGTCTCTGTCAGCATACGACTTTTAAAATACAACACTGACTGATGAATGAGGATCATATATTCCTAGCTTGGATAACAAGAAACTTTCCTGCGTTCACTATTATATATTTTCCTCATCAACTCTTTGCACACTTATGATTTCAATCACTAAGATACATACAACTCTTCTATTGAAAATGCATCAATCACCTTTCAGCTGACCACATCAAATGTAAAGTGTATAACACAATGAGCATGTAACTATCTGTCATCAACGACATGAAAACTGTATTTTCATCATGAAATTGAGTCTTGCCTTCACAGTCATTTTATAAAGCGAACATATGCATCACATATTCTGCACTAAAAGAGATCGTTCATTTGTGTTATCCAAAACCCTAGATCCCTAAATCCAACGGTAGGTAACCTTACCCCCTAGATGATGGACTTTAGCAATTTAGATGTGTCATTCACCAATGGTTAAGTTAGTAAATGCATGCATACACTCAACAACAACAGTTATCATTGATGTATGTTATATAAAACGCTAAATCTCTAAGTCCAACCGTGACTGTCATTGTCTGCATTACTATAAAACATGTTGCTCTGATGATTCTTCCACCGCCCTAACTCTTTCCATTTGAGGGGTAGTGAAGAAAGAAATTCATGACTTCAGGCCTGATCCTCTCTCTCTACACACGCTTATATTTTACATCATGGAAAAGATCTTTGCTGCTTATCATAGGGGCTTTAAAACTTTAAACATGATGTTTTCATGGCAGTTAGGACTTTGAAGATGTGTGTTGGACAAGTTTAACACTTGTCATGAAGTTGCTTTCTCATCAGATGAATTTAATAAGAGCTTCTTCATTCTCTAAGAAAGATGGAGATCCTTGAATCTAGTGTTTGTGTGCGGCACAGTCTGTAACTTTTCTTTGTTAATAGGGTGGCTTCCAACGAATTGGTGACCGAGTCCTCGGAAGGACCGATGAAATACTTCGATTACTCGAAGTATTCCGGACGCTGATTTCTCAGCAACGCCAGATATTCTAGCGCCATATCCTTAAATAATGGTTTTTCCACAAGCTCATGTGGAATGAGGTGGACGGGGCAGCGAATTGCTTCGCCTTTCTCTGCCTGCAAAGCAGCCAGGAGAAATACTTTCCCCATCTTCACTGTGCATCCATAGCGGAGCTCAAGGGTTCGGCTCATGTCAAAGAAAGCGATATCGAACGACATTGCATCAAACGACTTGTATTTGATGAATGAGTGTGAACGTCTCCCTTATATTTCTCCCACATTTTTGTAACTGGCCAGCAAGGCATTGAAGAATTGAACAAATCGGCAGTGTCCATGTTTTAGT
Source organism: Prostheceraeus crozeri (assembly GCA_907163375.1). Lineage (NCBI taxonomy): Eukaryota > Metazoa > Platyhelminthes > Polycladida > Euryleptidae > Prostheceraeus > Prostheceraeus crozeri. The sequence continues at coordinate 21,311 of CAJQUW010009330.1, forward strand.
AGCAAAAAATTACTTGCGCGCGCGGAGTGTACAGTAGCGAATTGTCAACGTGAGAATCCTTTCAGTCGCCTACGATAATCTCTCCGGTGCGATAGCAATGAGCTGTATGGGAATCAGCTAGACGGGAGGTCTGAGATGGCGATACGTTCCTGCATCCTTGCTCGTGGGACAGATGCGATAGATCTCTGTTTAATGTGACAGACAGGTGCCAGAGAGAGCGCGTACATCTTTGTGTTCTACTCTATCTGCTGAGGGGCTAGCGCGACAGACAGGCGACAGAGTGCACTCATGATTGTTTGTGTGTACATGAGGGGAACATCTGTTTCACTGATAGGTTTTATGATAAACGTTTTGAATGGCAGCGTGCTGACTATTGCAAGCAATGTTAAATGTCAATCCGTATGAAATTTTTACATCGTCTGCATTCGCACAGAAAATCACTTGATGCAGGTTTCAATGTTGATTCTATTATCAATGCACGATTCGATTAGAAATGAGACACGGTTTCATTTGTCAAGCACATGACAAGCAAACTTTGATTCTAGCCTTTAATACTCATGGTCAGTCCTAATGTTCGCTGCTTCATACTCATGAAATAATTTCGTTATGTCACTCAGTCTTGGTCATTCAATGACATGCTTTGCTGTTTCCTACTGATGAGTTTTCTACACAGACGTGTTCATTTTGTGAGTTCAATGGTCGAGTCGTTGCGCTGCATCTCAGACTTATGCGTTTCTACAGGTCTTTATATCAGCTTTAAATGCGACTGTAATGTATGAAAGTTTTACCAACATAAAGTTGTTGTCATAAAGTTTCTTACACCGCGGTTCATGTTTACGAATTTCATTTGAATGTCAGAAAGTTAGACTATATGTTCATCTGTCTATGATGAGTGCAAAACGTTGTCACAGTTCTTCTTTATTTCCCGCAAAATAATTGTGACACTTTTGTGTTTCACTTCATCTAGCAGGTTGATTTTTATCTCACACATGCTTTGAGTGTTTCCTAACTCATATGCATTCGACTGACAACGTTACAGGTTGTTATGTGTATACTTGTATGCTGTCATTGCAGAGTGCAAACACGCTGTCTGTCTTTATTTAAAAAACACGCATTCAATTTGATAAAGGCAAGCAACACATTTAGTAAAGCTGCTGCGCTAACGAGTGCGACTGCAGAAACATTTAATAAAACTTTTTTCAACGTTCGCTAAGTTTCACAACAACCTGTCAAAGACTTCTTACAAAACTTATTTCAACAGTTGCGTTTAGACTTTTAAGAGAACATGTGCTTCACGCATTCTACACGAATGGTTAACGCATGTGATATAAGACCCTAAATCCAACCGTAGAGGAGCCTACCATTGGATTATGTACTTTTACGACCCACGCGATTCAATGTCATGGAACTAGCTCTCACACACTCAACGTGTGTGACAAGACTTTACCTCGTTTTATAAAACATGCAACGCTTACTATATAAGACCTTTTAACACTTTGAAACGATCTACACAGTGCAGTAAAACTTTCTAGCGCTGTGGTGAACACTGTTTTCATATAACATCCTAAACCCTCAGTCTCACTGCAGTAGAAGACTGCTTTTAGTAAACCTGATGAAGCTAATCTAACAGTCATGAAGTTTGAATTTTCTAATAAGGAAACATTTGGCAACTGTCTCCAATAAAACTTTCTAACACTGTGAAAGTAAGTTACAAGACAATCTACACTGTGCAGTAAAACCTTTTCGATAAAACTTTCTAGTGCTGTGATGAGTTCGGTCAGTCATAAAACTTCAATGATCAAACTTTACTTTTACAAGCATGCGTCGCGGTAAAACTATTTGACTACACTAACGCTTGCATTTCATGACACTTGTGTTTCGTAAAACTTCGATGATCAAACTTTACTTTCTCAAACGGGTGTCGCGGTAATATTATTTGACTACACTAACTTTGCAAACCATGATACACTTTTTGATGACACTCACGAATAAACGTCGATGATCAACCTTTATTTTCACAAACGTGCGTCGCGGTAAAAACTATATGACTACACTAACTTTGCAAACCATGATACGCTTTCTGACTAGACTTACGAATAAAACTTCAATGATCAAACTTTACTTTCACAAACGTGTGTCACAGTAAAACTAGTTGACTACACTAACGCTTACATTTTATAACATGTGTGTTTCATAAAACGCCATGATCAAACTTTCTAACTATACATCAACCTGTGTTGCAGTAAGACTTTTGTACATGATACACTTTCTGACGACACTGACAAGAGCTTGTTCACTAGCGAAGAGAGAAATGAGTGTGTGGTCGCGTGTGGCGCATGAATGTCCTCCCGTTTCATCCCTTCATCATTTCGTCTCCGTGATAGAGACAGTTCTTAAAAGAACTGATGGTTCATTCTCGCATGGTTGGTCAACTGTCGGGAGACAAGTGCAATGGAGATTTTATGAGATAACCTGTGGCAGATAGCTAAATGTCGCCCTGGCGGTCAGAGTACAACGTTGAGACGAAAGGCAACCACTTGGAAACATGACGCAGAGAGGTTTCACAAGGATTACCATTGCCAACGTCCCGTGCAGCACTCATCGCTACGGACTTCACCGCTGTCTCGAAAGAACGCCCACCAACAGGAAGTATGACACCAAAAATCTCCGTGACTTGCACCGTCCATGAGTTGATCGCCAGACATGAAACCGGTGGAGTTGGTAAGAGGAAGCAAGTCGTTGCTTTGATCAGCTTGATAGCAAGCCGTAGAGAGGGATAGCAAGCCGTGATTCACAAGCGTTTTGCAATGGAGATGTTTAGAGGCCACCCATGACAAGGTAGCTAAGACTCAACCGATTGGCGTGCAAAGTGCTACGTTGAGAACTGTGTCAAATGCCCAACATGAGACATGAGTTGCCCCAGCGGTTTCGGTCTAAAATATGACACACTCCCTTGCCACACTCATCACTACGGCATCATCCGCCGTCCAAAAGGAACACCCTGTCAGTGGAATATTACAGCAAAACTCTCCGTGTCTTGCTCGCTTGTATCATGGTAAGACATGAGAAGACTGGCTCAGACATCATTACAAATCCTTTTGTTGACTTCAGCAGGGTCGAAAACCCCAGAAAACCACCAAAACTAGTGAATTTAAAGTTTTCAACTTTTTAGCACTACTTATGAAATTTCATAAGTAGTCTATCACTTAGGGCAGGTCAAAAGCGACCGAACCTTTTTTGAATCAAGTAAAACGGACTTGTAGAAGCAAAGTTACAAGCCTTTAAATTTTTGGAGTCTTTTATGGACTGTAGACGAAGGCCATCTCCTGGCGAACCTTTAAGTCTGACGCCTTAGCTGAGTTCAGCAATGAAATTTTCTAAGTCGGTTTCTTACAGAAACCCGGTTTTTCAGATTTCAAATGCTATCAGCAGAGCTCCGGAGTTCACCTACCCCAACCCAGTCGGGAGGAGAACTGATTTCCATAAGCAGAGTTTCCACTTATATAGTTTGTGGCGATCAGCTGATGATGTAATACCCATCATCCAAAAACTTTAAACCCTTCTATATCAGGTTCTACTGCTGCGATTGACTTCAAATTTTGAGTGCCATGTTTTCTCGCTCTCACCTTTCATTTAAGACATCCCTCGACCCTCTACGATGACCAGAAGCCGAGCTGAAAAAACTCGGTCGTTTTTTCAAAAAGTTCCAAAATCTTGGAAAATGCACAAAAACTCGATTTTCAACAGGCTCTCATTCGTAAACGAAACCTTTCACGCATCTGAAAAGAGTGGATCCTAGAGAACAAAGTGCCATCTTGCCCCTAAAAGAAACCCGAGCTCTTCATTCACTTTCAATCCTCCGCTATTCATCGCCAAAGGTGGCCACAATTTAACATTTTCAGGAAAAAATCTCATGTGGAGATCTAACTTTTCAACTTTTTCTCTCCGATTGACTTGAAACTCACCCTCTAGATGCATAATGTCACGCTGATTCCAAGTCTGGTCTCTGATTTCCCGTCCGAGGCGTCGTTCACCCGCTAGAGCGATTTTCGTAAAAATTCTAACTCTGTCGTTTTCTCGCCAATGTCCCAAATTTTCAATGACGTCTCACCTCTTAACGAAGGCAGATAGGAACAAGCCGTGTCTTCCACTGAATTTGTCTCATTCTTAGCTTTCAAATGAGCTATTGCACGACTTTCTACGATCTCTACAACCAAAGTCGGAAGATCGCTGCCGAGGGGAGGGGGTCAGAACTTTTTCTCTCCAATGTTGCTGGAAACATCCTTCCTAACCCAAAATTGGCCCGAATTTCCGAATCTGCCCTCCGTTTTCCCATCCGAGGTCTCCTTCATGTCGAAAAATGGACTTTCTCATCCCAAAACATCCAACACCTGACTTTTCCAACTCTGACGTTTTTCTGCCATTTTCCTCCCTAAACCCAGGAAAATAGGACCAAACTGAGCTTTCCACTGCATTTTACTCACTTTTAGCTTTCAAATGAGCTATCACACGACTTTGTACGATCTCTAACACCAAAGTTGGAAGTTTGGAAGGAGGGGGGGACGTCCTCGAAATTTTTTTCTCTCCGATGTCGCTGGAAACAACTTTCCTAACCCAAAATTTCACGTAGACTGCGAATCTGGCCTCCATTTTCCACACCAGCACCCATCCTTTCCTCACTGTATCCCTCCCACATTCCTATCACCTTCCTTCCCAACCCTTGCTGGAAAACTCCTTCCTTTCTTCCAGACGGGGGGGGAGGGACCTGTTTCCTCCTCTCGGACCCATCATTCCATCACATCCTTGGCCATCTCCCTTCCTTTCAGAGGGGGGAGGCTGAGTCAGCATGATGCCTCATCGTTGCACATTTTGTCCTTGAATTTGCCACGGGATTACTACTCACTCCTAATGTTCGACCTCAAAGCACCCCAGGTAAGATAAAGCTAATAGTACATGCATCACAACTTACCTCCTCTCAACACCTGCACTTCACACAACTGAAGTGGCTCCTTGTCGCTTTTCAAAATCGATACATATCTCCCTCGATTGTTAAAACATTAGACAGCTATCTTGGTAACCGGACGTGTTGGTTCCAAAATCTCTCCGCATAGATATTGGTCTTCTAGGCCAGTTGACCATGTCGCTTGCCTCACTTCACTCAAATATATTCTTGCGTATTGTAGATGAGACGAACAACAGTCTACTCTGTTTGAAAATGATGACCTCTCTGACATAGAATTGACCTTCTAGATCGACACGCCAAGAGCTGAGGACATTGTGAATTGTATGTGAACAAGAACCTGATCCCATCGAAGAATTGGTGTTTCCATCAACTGCGTTAGAGGAGTTATAGGGATGTATTGGATTGCTTTGAATCGTTGGCTTTCTCAATGCTAAGTTTTCTACGAATACGAATGCCATCTGACATGAATAAATGCAGAAAATGACGTACAGGTGACTACCACACCACATTGCTGAACAGTAATGGCTGCAAGTATGTGGAAAACAAGTGTGATGTGTAGATGAAGAAATTGTTGAATTTGTCATTAGTAACTTATCTTCACCCGGGTGACCACTTTTTATCATGTTTGGAGCTAGAGCAGACTATTGCAACTTAACACACTTTGTGTTTGTAATTTGCTTCAAAGAAAGGATGGCGGAGTTTCTCTTTCACAGAAGAATATCGCCATTCTCTTTGAAAGAATCTCTGTCTACACAACACATTAATGCTTGGAAAACTCTCTCCATATCTGTATTCCATATATGTATCTGTTGTTTAGTTAAATCAAAGTAAGTACATAAGAGAAGTATGCAATCAAAGCATGATTTGTGGGGACATTTTTACTTTACAGACATAAAGACATATTACTTTTTCGTCAGCTCTTATAAGCAGTTTTATTTGATATCTCAATTGATAATAGAAGAGCATTGAATTATTAAATGGAAGGGACTGAATAGCTATGTCAAATCTATGAATCAGCGAAAAATCACATAGTTATCCGTAGACGTTTGGAAGACAAAAACATAGATGAAGTTCCATTTCTATGGCTAGAATGTCAGAGTTGATTTGGCATAGAAACTAATTGATTGTCAAGGTACTAAATAGACGACTGTAAACCACTCATTTATCTACACATTGATGTGGGCGTTATATGATTGTTTTCCTATATTGATGCATTTGCCAACTTTTGCCCACTGAACATATTGTAATCTTTGTCTGGAATCTGCAAATACTTCATCTTCTTGCTGATGACCAGTTGTGTATGCATTCATTGATCAGTTTCAGATTTCAATTCACTAAAATGATTATTAAAATATCGATATATCACGTAAATGATTGATTGTTAGTTAGTGACCGGTCTGATGCAAATAAGGAAAAATCATGAATGATGATCCTGCCTTAAGTATGATCCTCGGCTTCCGGCAAATCGCTGAAAAATAAAACTACATTCACAACAAAAAATGGAAAGCAACACGAAACGTTCAGAAGCAAGTGAACACATTTGGGACATCGGACACTGAATTAATCAAACGTAGATTTGATTTTATCGGTTAGAATATTATAGGCTGCATCAATCCACAAAAGGTCTTCCAACAAATTTATATTACAAAGCTATATAAAATAAACCAACATTTCGCATTTGGTTTGACCACTTATGTTAATCAAAATTCGAGTGCTATGCATTCGAATTTATATCTGGACGTTGCGAACAAATATCTGCTAATTCCAACGCACATGTACGTCTGACATTGGCATTAACACTTAACTTGTGCAGCGGCGTAATAAGTTTCCAATGCTACCTTCAACAGTGTATAATTTTATCGTAAACACATTGTTGTTGCTAACTGGTGTTAACTACAATCACTGTGTTTACTCTCGAACAGACAATCTAAGTGTCGTATGTTCCATGTCTGTATTCCCGCGCTCAGTCATGATTCATGTTATTGGACTGTTCCGCGTTGTCGATGCACGCATTGGTATGGGGAGAGCTGTGTGCAGCGTTGTCGATTGAGCGCGCTATAAGAGCTTGTATCGTGTGAAAGTGATTCATAACTAACTTGCTAACATCGCTTTGGTTGAATACAGACACTTGCTGAAGACGAAGGATGGTTTTTTAACTTACCGTAGATCATTCGCGGGAAACAGCATATTAATTACGCAAAAGTAATTACATGGCGCCCAACTGCAAAGAACTCATCACGACCTCTTCAAATTGTGCAATGTTTCTTCGTGAATAACTCCTACGATAGTCGACGAATCAGATTGGCATATTGACCTCTACAGTCGAACTTAGATCAGGCCGAATATTTTGCTACTTGGATAATCGTTCGGATTATATTGAAGACGGTTCTGCATGTGATCGGCATTTTGCTGTGTAAATTGTGGAGACAATAGCCATTGGATTCCGGTGAGACCCATCCATATTATAGATAAAGTTAGATGCGATCAATTCAATATTAATCGGGAGAATCTCAGTGTAGATTTTGATTGACTGATATCGAACTTGAAGTACTACTGTCAAATCAATTGATACTGGGTTTGAACGAATCGTTTATGAACAACATTTTCTGATAACCGATGAGTACTTGTTCATTTTAAGTTACTGAATTGATGTAATCTTCTAGTGTCGGTTAAGAATTTTTATGTGAAATCTAGCTTTACACAGGACATTGTCTGATTAATTCAATCATTAATCACATTCCTGAGGAATATTTACAGTTTCCATCTATGCTCGGTACATGCATTTTCTTGTTTTATATGTTCATTCGTATCTGTGCATACATTGAGTGACTTTGCAAATTTTCTACTGGACGTTAATTGATTATACTCGTACATCGTCCAAACGTTGAATTCGAAAGCTGAAAGTGAACTTATATCGAAAATTTATTCTTTACACAGACATCACCTCGCCCAGTCGTGTCTGTTGTTGAGAGTGTTGATTTATCATGGATCCAAATCTTTCACGAATACGTATTCCCTTACGGTCTATGATAACAAAGTTGTGTTCTAAGAGTCAAGCGGCTATTCAAAGTAATCAGGGGAATTTAGCCAGTGGTATTTTAGAAACTCTCTTGAACAAGATAGATGAACTAAGAATTCTTGATAAGTCTATTTTTGAGTCTTGGAATAGCGATGATGATAAAGATGGTGAACTTTTAGAGATCGAAGTCGAGAAAGTTCTTGAATATGACATTTCCTCGAATGCAGCAATAAATGATTTGAAAAAGTTCTTGGATAAGACCGAGCCGAAATTTAACGAAAATATTGGGAAAATTCCTATTGAGAACGTGGTAGTGAAGTTGCCAAAATTAGAATTACCACATTTCAGCGGCACAAAGACTGAATGGCAAAGTTTTTGGGAAAATTTTGAGGCTTCTATTGATAGAAATGCTAGGCTTGCTTCTGTTCAAAAATTTTCTTATCTGCTAGCATGTCTTCGAGGTGATGCAAAGTTTGCCGTAAGTGGTCTTTCCATGACAGGCAACAATTACGAAGAAGCGATCAGGATCTTGAAAGATAGATTCGGCAATGTCACAGAGGTAACGAGGGAGCACTTCAATAAGCTTCATGGTCTCAAACATGTATCTGTTAAAAATATCAGACGATTTTTTGACGACGTCGTTGTCCATACAAGAAACTTGTCGAAACTAGATGTTCATGCGGGCGATTACGAAGTTATGTTGCTTCCAATACTTTTGGCGAAATTACCGGAGGAAGTACAACTCAGCATGTTTCAACGATCAAATATTGATGGACGTTCCATCTCGAAATTAGATTACTTTCTGAGGTTACTTGAAGCTGAAATCACTGTGCGAGAGTTTATAAAAGATGAAAAGTCTTCATCTGCTTCCCAAAATGAAGCAGGCCGAGTATTTTCAGCACGCTTGCTGTCAGCCGCAACTCTTGCGACTAAAATTAGTACAAAAATTTCCAGTAATGCGGATAGTGCTGCACAATCGTGTAAATACTGCAATCAAGATCACGATTCAAAGTCTTGCAATACGGTCACCGATGTGACGCAAAGAATTGAGATTTTGAAACGAAAGGGACTTTGTTTTCGTTGTCTTTCTAAAGGACATACTGGACGTCAGTGCATGTCATCAAAGAAATGTTCGCGATGTAAAAAATTTCATCACATCAGCATTTGTGGGAACAGACCACTTACTACTCCGTCTCCAATTTCTACCGCTTCGACCGATAGTAGCGCCAGTGTGCAACAACCAACTTCAGTGGCTTCTCTAACTTCCAGCGCTAAAGTATCAGCAGATATATCTCTTGCAGTTCGCAGTTCGACATGTGTTGTCATGCCCACAGCTCGAGCGGTTCTAGTTTCACCCGACCGGTCGAGAGAAGTAATAGTTCGCATCCTTTTTGATTCGGCTAGCAACCGAACCTTTATTAGAGAAGATGTTTGCCGAACTCTGGGAATTGAGTGCTGTGACAGCCGCAGCCATAATCTGAGCGTTTCTACTTTTGGCAGAGCAGAAAAGACTGGAATCATCAGTGAATTAGTTCAGTTTTCAATCAGAAAACCGGATAGCCGAAATCTAATTTCACTGCGTGGTAGCACGACACCGATGATAAGTGAAGCTCCCGAAACGGTTAATGTAGCACAATTTCCGCAATTTTTTGATTTGGATCTAGCAGATCCCGTTGATTTTCGTGAACAGATTACCGAATTTTCCATATTGATAGGTGCCGATCAGTATTATGACCTTGTGCATGGTGACATTCGCCGCGGAGAAGACGGCCCAGTGGCTGTATCTAGCAAGCTCGGTTGGCTTGCTTGTGGTCCTATGCGATTGACTATGCCTGATAATCCACAAAATATTCATGTGAATTTATCTTCTTCCACACACTCGAACTGTGTATCACTTGAAAGACAAATTCAAACCTTTTGGGAGTTGGAACATATTGGCATTTCTCCCGATGAAGGTAAACCTCCGTTTATGCCCCTTCCGATTGAATTTGATGATGGATACGTAGTACCTCTTCCGTGGAAGCAAGACAAGAAATCAATAGCACTACCAACGAATTTCAGAATGGCCAGTAGTAGATTGTCTTCATGCATTCGTAAACTGAAAAAGTCACCCGAAATTATTGTGGAATACGATCGAATTTTGAAAGATCAGTTATCAAAAGGGATAATTGAATCCATAACTGATGTCCGCAAGACAGATAATTTGTTACATTATCTCCCGCATTCTCCCGTACTCAGACCTGCAGCTGAATCCACTAAGCTTCGTATAGTTCTTGACGCCTCTGCCAAAGAAAGATATCAGCCGTCTCTTAATGATTGTCTTCAGACAGGAGAAGTTCATCTTCCGCAAATTGCTTTTTTACTCAGTCGATTCAGATACTTTCCGATCGCAATTCTCGCGGATATTGAAAAGGCCTTTCTTCAGATCAAGATAGCGCCCGTTGATAGAGATGCTCTCAGAATTCTTTGGGTAGATGATTTATCGAAACAGAACCCTGAAGTTGTCATTTACCGATATTCTCGTCTGGTTTTCGGCTTGTCAGCTTCACCAGCCATTTTAAGTACTGTCTTGAAATATCACATCGACAAATGTAAAAATGAAATTGGTGATGTTCTCAACAAAATATCTGATCACATTTATGTTGATAACTTGATTACGGGATGTGTTAATTTGAATGAAGCGAAGCGGATATATCTAAGTACGAAGAGAACATTTCAGAAAGCCAGCTTCAGACAATGGAAGTCTAACAGTAGAGAATTTACTCAATTTGTTACATCTTTGAATCCGTCAGATACTTCGAGCACAGAAACGGTTGATGGAAAATCGTTCACTGACTCTGAACTAAACCCAATACTTCGACCGAAACATCAAAAAGTCCTTGGTATTGAGTGGAATGAAGAGACTGATGAAGTCATTATAGATTTGCGATATTTGAGTGACATTTCACCTGACACACCAACGAAGCGAGCTGTGCTACAGACTGTAGCCAGTGTGTATGATCCTCTTGGATTGATTTCCCCTGCAATTGTCCAAAGCAAGATGATTTTCCAAACGCTTTGTAGCACACATCGATCTTGGGATGGAAAGATTGACAATCCCGAGCTTTTAAAAATTTGGTATGACTGGATCAGTAATATTTCTTCCCTTGTGATCACAATACCGCGATTCATTTTTAAAAGCACTGAACCTAGGAAGGTATGTCATGTTCAGCTTCATGGATTTAGTGATGCTTCGCAATCAGCATATGCGGCAGTTATTTACGTGCGTATTGTGTATGACGACGGTACAGTATCGACGAACATTGTGGCAAGCAAGTCGAGAGTTTCTCCTACGTCTAAAAGTCACTCTCTTCCACGTCTTGAACTTCTTGGTGCCTTGTTGCTATCCAGATTGATGAAGTTTATTCTTCCTTCGTTCAAGGATGTCTGCTCGATCGACTCGATATTTCTGTGGTCAGATAGTATGACTACATTACAGTGGATTAAGAGGACAGATAAGGTTTGGGAGGTATTCGTCCAAAATCGAGTAAAGGAGATTCGGTCGTCAAGTTCCAATGCCACTTGGAATCATGTACCAGGTGAAGACAATCCATCTGACTTGCCATCTAGAGGCATTTCTCCTAGTAAGCTCGCTTCTTGTTCTAAGTGGTGGCACGGACCTGCCTGGCTAGGCTATCCAGAATCCCATTGGCCGAACTTGCCCAACTCAGAGGGACAAGCTATCTTTGAAACAGAACGAAATATGGCTGAAGCCAATGTAGCGGTAGGTGTCACAACAGGTGTATCAGATATTGAATCCAAAACCTGTATTTCTCAGCAGATAGACATAAAGAAATTCTCCTCTTGGAATAAACTTCTACGCGTGACAGCTTTCGTTTTAAGGTTCAGGGAATGCTTGATGCACCGCAGACGAATTTCTCAGCCGTTAACCGCTTCTGAATTACATAATGCCCAAGTTATTTGGCTCAAGGAGTTGCAGCGAAAGTATTTATCTGATGAAATTAATCATTTGAATGGTAAAGGACCGTTAACAACGCGCATTCGAAATCTGAACCTTTTTCTCGATGATGATGGTATTATTAGGTGCCACGGACGAATTTCGAAGTCTTCATATTTGAAGACGAGTAATGATGTAATATTGATTCCTCCTTGTATCGAGTTAGAGAATATGTTGATTTACCGTTCTCACGATGCAGTTTTTCATGGGGAGTTTCTGCAACCCTGGCAAAAATTCGCGAAAACTTTTGGCTACTGAAAGGTAGACAAAAGGTTAAGAAGTACCTGCGACGTTGTTTCATATGCAAGAAAGTTCAAGGTTTGCCTTTTTCACTTCCACCAATTCCTCAGCTGCCTGATTTCAGACTCTCCGCACATCGTCCCTTTGCAACTGTCGGCGTTGATTATTGCGGCCCGATTTATTTTTCCTACCGCAAGGGGGATGGTACCCGGAAGGGTTACATTATCCTTTTACTTGTGCTACGATTCGTGCTCTTCACCTCGAGATTTCTCCTGATTTGTCCACTGACTCATTCATTCAATGTTTGAAGAGATTCATATCTAGACGTGGCATTCCCAACATTGTTTCTGATAATGCACCCACATTCAAATTAGCCGAGAAAAATCTATCAAAAGCTAGCATACAAAACTTCCCAAGTTGTAAGAAAATTGAATGGAACTTTACGACTCAGTACGCCCCTTGGATGGGAGGTTTCTATGAGAGGTTAGTACGAGAAGTTAAAATGGCCCTAAGAAAGACTCTCGGTAAACGTACATTGACATTCGAGGAATTCAGGACTGTTGTTTGTGAAATTGAAGGTGTGCTGAACAGTCGTCCGTTAACGTATGTGAGTGATGATGTTGAAGAAATCCTTACCCCCTCACATTTTCTCATACTCCAACGTTTAACTAAAGAGGGCTCGAACCCTCACGAGAGCGCTATAGTCACCCCTAAAGTCCCGTCGATCAAGTATTGTAGAGCTCTAGTTAACCAATTTTGGGATTTGTGGAACAAGCATTATGTTCTGTCGTTGAGGGAGCGCAGTTTTGGTGGAATCCATAGAAATCGCGGAGCTACGGATTTGCCGAAAGTTGGAAATGTTTGTTTGCTTGTTGAGAAAGGTTCTCGTCTTCAGTGGCGTTTGGCAAAAATTGTTAGTTTGTGCTCAGGGCGGGGTGGTGCTTGCCGTTCGGCAAGAGTGAAAATTCTTCAAGGACGTCGAGGTATTGTCACGCGTCCTGTCGGACTTTTGGTGCCCCTAGAAAACAGCTGATGATGGTAAACATTGAAATTCATGTATGTTATTATTTCAAGGGGGAGTGTGTTTACTCTCGAACAGACAATCTAAGTGTCGTATGTTCCATGTCTGTATTCCCGCGCTCAGTCATGATTCATGTTATTGGACTGTTCCGCGTTGTCGATGCACGCATTGGTATGGGGAGAGCTGTGTGCAGCGTTGTCGATTGAGCGCGCTATAAGAGCTTGTATCGTGTGAAAGTGATTCATAACTAACTTGCTAACATCGCTTTGGTTGAATACAGACACTTGCTGAAGACGAAGGATGGTTTTTTAACTTACCGTAGATCATTCGCGGGAAACAGCATATTAATTACGCAAAAGTAATTACAATCACTTTACTTCAGTTGGTTGACTAGTTGCGGTCTCATTCCCATCTGACCTGAAATTGACACTTGCATTCTTCATTCAACGAGTGCCAGGATTAGAAATAAATTCTTCCATTTTTTCGCCAAATAATCGGCTTGATTGATTATTTTCTATTTGATAGAAACCGAAAACCGTGATATTACGGTAAAAATGTCTATTTAGGCGAGACCTTTCGACCAGCACAGCCATGTCATCGTCAGGCGAATGAGACTCCTGTCACAAATGCAGAACACAAATAAAAAACGGTACTTATGGGTTATCCCCAACGTTTTCAAATTTGTACAAAAGCCGTAGAAATGAATCAATCGTCACAAAACTTTGAACACACGTAGGTGAGGATATCTCTAGCCACATACCAAATTTTGGCAAATCAGATACGTTCTTTTTGAATTAGAAGCGATAACTTGAAGTGCAGCGATGCCGGCAGCTTCATCTGAGTTGTCAGTGACCTCAACGTCTGAGCAGAAGGCTCTTGAGGTCAACAAAGTCATTTCTCTACAACTCGTGAAGCGATGATGACCGCGCCACATCCCTCAAATGGCAGTGAATGAGACGAAGAAGTAGAGAAAACAATGCACACACGAGTAGCAATGATGCGTCGAACAGACTAAGTCAGATCAAGCTGTTGATATCGCTACACTTTACGTTATCGTCTCTAATGCAAGAAGTACTTGTCCGATCTGCACAAAATTTTGTATATGGGTAGAAAATATGCTTAAGTACGTGTATTCGAAGTTTGGTGACGATTCTTCGAGATTCTAGATAAATTTGGGAGAGAAACACTTTGAGTTAAATAATGCAAGCTCTCACATACATTAAAGATAGGCGACACTAATGTCTTTGAAGTTTCAGTAGACGTGCAAATATGTCTGGGCTGTTAGTCCTCATATTGATTAAAATGTTTGGGAAAGCCAAATAAAGCTGTTTATTGCTATGAAAAGATTCATTGTATGAAAATTCAATGTTGTGATATGCCAATGATCAACACCACCCGCCCAGCCAAAAGTCAAAGAAATTTTGAGCATAAATAAAAGAATTCAAACATGCTCCTTTTAAGTCTGGTAGCGGATTTTTCCCATCTTATAGTAATCATTTCAGTTATTCAGGCAAAATATCCTTTGGCATTTGGCTGTGGGGATGGACTTGATCTGTAGTCCGTGCATGCATGATGTGCGACACGATTAGATGGCATGAGAATTGATTGAGCTTCGACATAAGTTATTTACGTGGTCAGCTTTCATGATCATTTATCTACATCTTCTTCTTCAAAATGTTCTTGGATGTACTTACGCATAAATGTTGTCTTTCCACTTCCCGTTTTGCCATAAACAATAAAATGTAGGTTCTCTTGTAACAACTGTCCTGTTGGTTTATCTTTTTGTTGGTTTATCTTTTGTTGAGATGGTTGCTTCCAACCTTCAAAGGCTTTTGTTAGTTCTTTATAAAATGCAACCTTTATCTGTTCTTGTGTTTGTAAGAAGCTTAACGAGTTTAAGAAATGATAAATAGGATAAAGAATAATACATATAATAATAATTTTGACACAATGAAATTTTAGAAACCCAAAGAAACGACCGAGGTCAGAGCTATTATTAAATAGCGTTGAACCCATTGAGCAATCTTCCATTTTTACTATTTTTTGTATGAAAAAAACTCTTCAAAGTCCGTACGTCCGGGCTCGTGTTCATACACTCATTTGAGTGTGTTATACCTCTGTAGCACTTCCGGACTACTACGGAATTTGTATTTCGAGACTTAAAAGAAGGCAAGACACTCAAGTGAGTGTATGGACCAAAGTGTTTAAATATATCAAGTGTGGAAACTCCCCATTACTCTAATGTATTTTTATTGGCGACAAATCCGCCATCTTTTTTCGCCAAGATAATTTTCAGATATTTATATTCATCAATTTCAAGAAGTCGCTGTGGCTAGAATATTTGGTGACAACTTCATTATCCTAGTGATTCCTACATAAAATTTACTGCTTTATTCATTTTTCACATCAATTTTGTTGTTGAACGTGTCATTTCTGAATAATATGGCTTTATAGATGAAACAGTGGAGAAATCGTGTCATTTGGCTCTCAGATATTGTTTATCTACATATTGAAGATGCATCTAATACAAATATTTCCTGGAATGAGAAGAAAGGAATATTTGCTCGCTATTTTAACAACATTTTTGTGCTTTAGATGGTTCTTTAGCGTTTCATCTGCCAGTGAAGATCAACTCCGGGTGCATTTTTGTGCATTTTTGTCAACATCGTGAAGCAGTATGAGGCAATCAGTATTCAGTACTCTATACTGCACTTTGAAATGCTTAATACCGATGTTAGATGAACATGTACGGTGGAATTAATTGATCATTATTCGCAACGTCTAGACAAAAACTTGAATGAACAGCACTCGAAATTTGATTTGCAAAAGTGATCAAAACAAAAGTGAAACGTTTTGTGGTTTATTCTATAGCTTAATAACACAAATTTCGGTTGAAGGCCTTTTGTGAATTGATGCAGCCTATGATGTTCCAACCGATGAAATCAAATCTGCGTCACAAATGTTTTCATCTGCATCTGAATGTTTCGTGTTGCTTTCCTCTTTCTGTTGTGAATATAATTTTACTTTTCAGTGATTTGCCGAAAGCCGAGGAACTATTGTATTAATTGCTCAATATACTCGAATGCAATTAATGCAAAGTATCTGCAGCTTAAGGCTGGAGCGTCATTCATCATTTTTCATTATTTCATCACTAACAAAAGCAGTCATTTACGTGATACATCAATAATTTAGTGACAACATTTCAGAATTTGACTATTTCTTTATAAATTGTCATCTCAACACGGATCATCAAATACCGCTATTGATCATAGAAGGGAATACGAGGGAATACTCAGATGTAAGAATAAAATAATATGTTAGGATGTCAATAAAATAATTGTTAAATTTCACATAGGATGCTTTCATAATCAGATGAAAAAAATAGGACTAAGAGTATATAATGTAGGTAAGGTTTATCATGTTTCCAACATACATTCATGAATGGAAATTTAAAACTAATCAATGAATGTATGTAAAATTGGCTATCAATAAGAAAATGAAGCATTTCTAGATTTGATAAAAAGATTTTTCGGTGTTCAGTGGGCAAAATTTTGTAAACACGTTCATACACAGTACATGAATGCAATCATAAGTACCCCCGTCCTTAAATCGTATAGAGTGGTTTGTAGTCGTCTATACCTTAATAATCAATTAATTTCTATGCCAAATCGAATCTAGCATTTTAACCATAGAAATGGCTCTTCATCTCATGTTTTTGTCTTCCAGATGTCTACGGATAACTATGTAATTTTTCACTACTTCATAGTTTTGACATAGCTATTCAGCCCCTTCTATTCAATATTTCAATACTATTCTGTTGTCAATTGCGATATCAAATAAAACTGCTTATAAGAGCTGGCGAAAAAGTAATATCATAGCTGTCGCCACAAATCAACCATTGATTCCATACTTCCCTTATATACTTACTTTGGTATGGACACGAGCTCCAGACTACTACTACAGACACAAAGTTAATTATACACACAAATTGTTGCATGACGTGAGAAGTTTCTCTTCAATAAAACTTTGCTACAGTTATTACATCTCACTTGTTTTCTTAAACATTCTTTACATTGGTATTTACTTTCATAAAATTCTGTTTTGGGTTTAAAAATTTGACAACTAGTACATTTTCGCGTGCTAATCATACATAAATTAGAAGGATTAGTAAAACCCTGACTAGTAAAAAATTTATTACAATTCAAACATCGTCTATCTATTATTTTTGCTTGTGATGGTAATTGACATGTCTTTTGATGACATACAAAATTCTTAGATGTTATACTTTTTCCTCAACTATTACACGTTCTTTTTACTTGTGGTACCATTTGTTGTTGAGCAGGTTGTGCCATTTGTTGTTGAGCAGGTTGCGCTTGTACAATTTGTGGTACCATTTGTTGTTGAGCAGGTTGTGCCATTTCTTGTTGGGCAGGTTGTACCATTTGTTGTTGGGCAGGCTGTACCATTTGTTGTTGGGCAGGTTGTACTTGTACATGTGTTGGATGTACTACTTTCATATGTTTATTTAATAATGCTTTATTACGAAAAGATGAATTACAGATTTCGCATAACATATTTTTAAACAGAAAAAATGATGTTAACAAATGTTGGATGATGTACTTACATTCCAAATAAACAAGAATCAGAAATAGAACTAGACAACTATATCATGAAAACTGGAGACGCTTTAACAGGCCCGTTACATCTTTCTATTCTTCCTCAACTAAATACTGAGTTAACAAATAAAGAATATGTTGATAGACAGTTCGATAGAATTGTGACAATGCTGGATCCACTAATGAAAGAAACAAAGCTTCTAAAGCAGAATGATGAAAGACTGAAAGAAAAGCCAACACATCTAAGCACCAAACATGGGGATATAGAAGCAGATATATCAAAACTTCATAAAAAAATAACAGAGCATTCAAAGATTGTAATCCTATTATCAATAACTTTAGGTCTGCCATTATAAAAAATACAAATCAAAATAAACAACTGAAAGAAGAATTAGAAAAATTTTCCGAAAAGAGTCAAAAATTATTACGACAGTTGCAATCTACATTTCAAAAAAGTGTTGATGAATTAAGTACCAGAATTACACAACAAGTGAAGTTCATGAATAGAATGATAGATGAAATGAAAGCACTTAATCAAAAGGTTAGTGAATTGAAGACCCTTAAAAAGAATTTAGAAAATTTGAATGCAATTGAATGCTCTTAAAAAGGCGTTGAAGATGAATCAGGAGAAAATGCAAGTTAATAGAGAAGAAATTGAAATACATCACACGCTGCTTGACGCAGTAGATAAAGTGAAAAAGCAAATTGATAAAGTAATCACGCGGTTGTTGTCCATTCACAAACGTTAATCTTAATCACAAACTTAAATTTAATCTTAAAAAATGCCTGTGATACACAAACATAATCTTAAACATTTTACGTCAAATCAAAAAATTGCAAGCGAACCATCTATGAAACCTGTGTACCATTATGACAGTGTAGAAACAATTCAGAAAGAAGGAGATGGCATATTTTCTGGTATAGGAAGTATCGTTAACTTGATTAAAAGTAATAAAGATTTGATTTCATCTTCTGCTAAAGGAGCAGGTGCTATAGGTAGTACAGCTAGCGCAATATCGAATGCTGTTAAGTCACAAAATGAACTAAAACAAATAGAAGCTATTTGCAAACTTAGGAATGATGCCAAAGAACTACAAAAAGATGAAAAGCTCTGAGAGGAAACGATAAAAAATTGCGAACCTAGCAACTGAGAGTAAACAGGCGAAACAACCAATTGAAGAAATGAGAGGAAATGGAAGATCAAAATTCTAGTACCAAACTGATTTTTTTCTGATAAAAAATATAATGTCGTCTTTGATCGAAAGTAAATTTAGATTAGACGATCCCCCGTTCGTCAGTTATAATAAAAAAAAGAATGACTATATAAGAATTGCTATGAACCCTGGATCTTCAGGTAGAGTTAATACTGGAGGAGATTTGATTTTTGAAGTCGATAATCAGCAAAGTTATTTATATTTACCCGATTCATTTTTACACCGTGAATATTCTCTATATTCTGATGATGATTTTAATACACCATTACCTGCTACGGATAACATTACATTAGAGAATAATTTCTACCCAAGATTATTTACACAATTGCGTTTGGATGTTGCAACTGAAAATATAGAAACAATAAGTGATTCTCCAGGTATTATTGATTCGATGCTTCGATTTGTTACAGTTGGTGAAAATAATAAAATGCATGAAATCGATGATGGTTTCCAGATAATAATGATGGAATAATTGTAGATGATTTAACTCACGCTGGAACAGATGCACCAACAATTGCGAAGGATGTAGAAAAAATTGCCGAACATTTAAATAAATCAAGCAAATGAATATAAAGAAAGACGTAATTATAATAATAAAAGTAAACAAACTCTTGATTGCTCGTTATCTTCATTATTCCGGTATTTAGATTACAATAAAATATCATATCAATTGAAATATAAACTAATTATTCATCGCAGTGGAAGTAATGAATCAATATTTTATGGTAAGACTGGAAAAAAAGTATACATAAAAATTGAACAACTTGAATGGTGGGTAAAACATATTACTCCTAGTTTAGAAATTGAAACAATGATAACAAAAAGATTAAATACTAATAAATCAATTCCAGTAAATTTTATGAAACGTATTGCTAGTTCTGTAATTTTATCGGAACAAAGATTTAACTGGCAATTCACAAGGACATCAAATACTCCAAGATATTTGTAGTCGCTTTTCAAAAGAGTGAAACTCCTAGTTTTGATAAGAACAATAGTCTTTTCCATATCAATTGAATTAGAAGTTTACAAATTTCTTTAAATTAAACACGTTATCCTAACGATCCATTAAGATTTGATAACACAGATAATCAATTCATGGAAGGATATGATGCTGATAGAAATTTATGTCGAGAATTTGGAGTTGAAGTACAATTAACTCCTGTAGATTGGAAGAATTTATATCCTGTTTTCTGTTTTGATTTAAGTGCTCAATCTGAAGATATCACTATGAATGGATGTGATGTGACAGTTAATATTGAAGAGAATAATTCCACAACATCATTGATGGCTTATGGTTTATTGCTAGAAGGTGTAGAATATTCTATTGAAATTCTATAGGAAAAATGGTTAGGATCGGCTAAAGCCTCTGAACAATGTTCTATAGGTTAGTAACCTGAACAAAGTGATCAGCTGATGCCTCTGAACAAAGTTCTATAGGTTAGTAACCTGAACAAAGTGATCGGCTAAAGCCTCTGAACAAATTTCTATAGGTTAGTAACCTGAACAAAGTGGTCTGTTAAAACCCCAGACTCAAAATTTTTTAATTAAAAAATGGCGCATGCGAATAATAATAATCATAGAAATCAGATTGTTTTACTGTATTAGGCTAGAAGGGTCATCAGCTGATTTCAGGTGGTCATTAAAGCTGCTCGCAAACCCGAAATTTTGGCGCCAATTCAAAACGTCGGAGTTGTTTTTCTCAAGCATTAGGTCACGTGCAATAAATACCAATGAAGGAAATAATGCGCCTAGTTATTAGTTGAAGATGTTTTTGATGATTTGTTTCATTATATTTATGGGTGAACATGATAAATACTTCAAATATCAATTCAATGATGCAAGGATTTCACATGACAAATGTATTTGCATGATGAAATGTACTGGTATATAATTGACATATGTGTAGTTTTGTAAATGATTTCTCTGAATGATGACGTTTTCTGTCTATTACTCTTGGTGAGGCGTATAATATTCTTCAATATCTCTGGTTACTGTAAAAGTTTCTCAGTCATAAAGAGACTCCTATTCACGAAGTACATCACGAAACATGTCAGAATGGGTCTTGACTCGTTGATTTGTCTTGCTTTGTATTACAAAATTTTTGAGTGATTTCAATGCAAGCGTTTTTTCTAGCCATAAGTGTCTCCAAAACATTCAATACAGCAAAGCCTCCATTTTTTGTTTCATGCACCATAGACAATTTCTAGTCTTAATCCTTAATTTCTAAACGTCTTAATTCTTAAGTCTTCTATTTCTCTTAGGTCTAAATTTCTAGTATTGCAGATATAGCCGGTGCAATAGCTACTGCCAAAAATTTACTGTATTCTGATTGCCACCGAAATCGAATGAACATGCAATAGTAATCAATGTCAAATTAATAGCAATAGTTAACCCCGGATGAACCAGTACAATTAGAGTCATGCGGCTATTACTATGGCGGAGCCGGCAGCAAGCACAGAAGTGGCCGGTAATGGATCCAGGGGGAGGGGTTTCATGGCGTTAAAGTGGTTGAAGCCCGTGCTGGTTCAGGTAGGTCCAAGCTTAGCTATTTTATAGAAGTCTGGGACTTAAGTTTGGAATCATGTTCAGCAAGGCTGGTTTCAAACAAGCAAAAGTCAGAATACAAATCTGATAAAGTACAAACAACTCGAAATACTGAAGGTAGTAGAACCAAACTTCACACAGCACTTAACCACACCCTATGATATAGCGCAATACAAAATGGAGACCAGTCCTGCACAAAAAACACGCTCATGAGAAACATTCATTTTCATTAAAAATTAATTCAATTTCATGGGATCACCAAATACCAATCAAAAACAAGCAGTCATAGCAAGATATTCAGTCAAATCACGCAACCAATAGCACAAACCAATGTTCATGATCCCAATGGATGCGCAATTCAGTCCCCACCTCCATGCCCTGCAACGGCCACGGCAAGCTCTCAAAGTTGACCTATTTTCACGGATTTTACTAAATTTGACCATCTCCTCTACTAATTTCAAGCATAGCCATAGCGGCCAAGATCAGGGTATCCGGGGTTTTTCCGTCAGAAAATTCCAGGACCATTTCAGAACATTTCAACATTCCTATGAATTATCCTCAAAATTACTATTAATGATCTTTCTTAATCATGTGTTCGAAAATGTTCAGGTGTGCATTAGTGAAGGAATCGTCATCACATTAACATGAGTCCTTCTTTTCACTTCAAGCATACCCATCATTGGCATTTATTATTTGTGTTATAAGTTTGTCCAATATTTTTTGACCGTAAACGTGTGTGACTTATGAATGATCAAAACAATGTTAACGATGTTTCTTCTCATAATGATAGCCGATTGAGCTGATTGATAATCAAGTCGAGTGATTGCTCTAAATCATTGGATGCATTGTCATGGCTTAAAGCAATGATATCAATGCAAAATTGGTATAGTACATATGAAATGTTGAGGAAGATTGAGTGTGTTACCATTATAAAATCTTTATAAGATAAATCAGCAGTTGAGCGTCATAAACACGCAAATGCTGTCCATGGTCATGATCCGGTTGAGTTCATCTAAAGCAACTGGCAGAAAGCTATTGGAATCGAGATTTTCTAACGCCAATTGCTATCGCTTGAGAAAATAAGAAGCTAGCCGAAGTTCTTCGAACAAAGGCACAAAATTGTAAATTTAAGAAATTTGAAATATTCGGCGTACCTGCATCTTCTGTGATCGAAAGTTTATGTATATAATGGAGTATCCGAGAGTTATACTTATAGTCGCACGCACGTGCGTATCTCCGGTCTTGATTAACTTTCAGATTCATATGCGCCTACCTAGATATCACCTCTAGCTCTAACCTGTAGCTGAACCCATTTTTACGGTGCATGTCTTCTCCTTATACCGTGTATCGCATTATGTTTTGACATAGGGCCTATGGGCTAAAAGCGGTGGATTTCCTAAACCTCACTCTTCAAAGTTAGTGAATGACGCTTGTCTTTGCATTATGCAATTTCATGTACGCAAGGCATATATAGTACTCATTGCATTTCATTTAATCGCGGTGAATTCAACCTGCTTTTTCAACGCAGCTTTTTTTGTACCGAATATATATTTGATAGTTCTATCTGCATAGTATCACACCATGGTATTAAGCTTCTCGCTTAATCATGAATTTAAATTTGCCTTCGATATGTAAAGATTCGATATATTATTATACAAAACAAAACCGCTTTACAGATGAAGTTTTAGCAGCATTAACACAGTAGACCTACTGTCACTTTACACGAGCTTTTACATAGTATTTGGAAAAAAAATTACTTTACATTCTTTTCCAGAGAGCCAAGAGGTCTTCGTATAATACCAAAAGAAGATATTTTGCAGAACAGTTAATAATTCTAAGAAACATATCAGCGTCTGTATTATCAATCGTTTTTTAATAAGTCGAGCTGCTATTGCCGATACAATAATAGGTCTAAATTTTCGCCTAATCAGCCTCATTTGGGAGCAAATCCTTTAGTCCCTAAAACTTGATATTAGACGCTTTTGAAAATACATCATTTTCTAACAAACTTATGAACATTTTCACTATGAAATTGTTTTACTAAACCTTCATAATACTTCAGAAAATTGATTGTTTAGATGACATGAATATTGAACAGGAAAATGGATGTATTTATATCACGTCTGAAAATTTGGCAACTCAAATATAAAAAACGTTTAATCAGGGAACAATAGTTAAAGCGAGACAAAACTTTATAAAACATAGCCATGATATTTAATGAATGCCCGTCGAAATTTCAATAACTTACTAATTGCAAATCTCAAATTGACCCGGGCATGACTGCAACTTTCAATAGGAAGTTGTGTCGATGTTGAGAGATGTGAACTAGGCCTGCTGATGATTCTTGATATTGGAGGAAATAGCTGCTATTCAGGTCTGTTCCCACTTTTCAACTGAGGATGCAACTCAATATTTAATTATATTTAATTATTCTATTTACACAAACGTAGCCATTCTTGAAACAAAAAGGCCGTCATAGAAATTCTATATAAATGAATTTAGGATTTTCAGAATATTATTAATAACACTTGATGATCATGTACCATCTGGCTCAGAATGACACCGTTTCGAAGAGGGCACTTTGGCGTTCCTATGCGTTCCACAAAAAGGGCAGGTAGGAACTCCGTTCTCAAGCGTCCCCCCTCCGACGAAAGCCGTGGTTTGTACAGATAAAGTTATTTCAAAACTCAAACTCCTTCCACTTCAAAATACAAATTCAAATACTAAGATTTGGTGCAAGTATTGATGTTACCTAGTTAGGGAATTTGTCTAGCAACTTCCAGCATTTTCTCTACACGAACAACCGGTAAAACCGGAAAATACCGATTTCATCGAAAAATGAAGAGTTATCATAAAATGACGGTGCTGCATGGATAATAAGTTTGTACAGTTCTACAACCGGTGAAATAGTATTCTAGTAATCATATCTGAGTTTTAACACACACACTTTCCCAACACGCCGGTAGATACAGGTTATTATGCAAGAATCCAGCCAGAGATATATGTGCACGTTAAGCCAGAGATGAACATGAATGCAAGGAAATATATCAAAATATTTCATCAATTTATCCAGAGCGAATACAAGGTTGGTTGATCGGTGGGCATAGCATTATTCTAGTGAAAATTACATAATTCCAGCGAAGAAAGATCAATTTCCGCTTTGGTGTGCTACAGAAAATCAATGAATGCTATGCTTGTTTTTGATTGGTATTTGGTGATCCCATGAAATTGAATGAATTTCTAATGAGAATGAATGTTTCCCATGAGCGTGTTTTTTTGTGCAGGACTGGTCTCAATTTTGTATTGCGCTATATCATAGGGTGTGGTTAGGTGCTGTATGAAGTTTGGTTCTACTACCCTCTATATTTCCAGACTTATGGATGTGTTAGTACTTTTGTACTCTGACTTTGCTTGTTGTTTATAACCAGCCCGAAATGGCTTAGGGCTTCAGCAATTACATTTGTAATTTACTAGCATCGATTCTGCTGAATTATATTAAGAACAAGGCCTGCAGCTTCGTGTTATGAAAGGAAAATCATGTCATGGCATTCACTTAAAGCCTGGAACAGTCAAGTTTTTTCACAACCGCAACCTATCATCTTTAAGTCACTTTTCTTTACCTGAAATCCTTTAATACATGACATAGTGGTGGAATCTCAGCAATGCTGATGTGGACATCTACCCCAACATCAGACAGCTCATCGTGGTTGGATGCGTCTCTCCAATTCTCCAAAATTCCTCAGAATCAGAGAGAGCCCGTTTTATGGCTTCAGACATCCGAAGGCACACCTCTTGTGCACCATCTCCGAGGAATGATTGGTAGACTGACAATCGTGGCAAAAAACAGTGGAAGATATGAAGACGTGTGAAATTTGGAAATCAAGGATATCTGTGATCAGCACAAAATATCAATGGTAGCTCTTATCCTTCGAAGTAAAAATCATTCGATGTCTTTGTCGAGTACTTAAATGGGATCAGGACAAATAAGTTGCTTACAAAGTTTAATATACTAAAATAAGCAAGTTTTGAAATCTTTGAATACCGGCATTACACAGTATTTCATGATGGTCGTTAATTACACAGAAGCGTTCAGTTTTCCAACCGAAATTTTTTATTGAGCGGCTCATGACGGCAAATACGAGACGGCTCGTCTGTCAATCGATGTCGCTTGAGTGATATCTGATAGGTGAGACACCATAATCTACAAGCAACATTGTGGAAAAAGGAAAAGGATGCTTGCGGGGGATTTGAATTCAAGAATGGTTTTGCAGTTGACATATAATTATTTTCAAGAAACTGAAGTTAGCAGTAGTTCTGGCAGTAGATTTTTAGAAATAATTTTTTCAATCCGGATTTTCCACATGCCTGATGAAAAATGATCTAGGAATTTGTTCATCACATCAGCTTTCAAAAATTCCTCTCGGATCAGGGTAAAATATTAATAAAAAAATTCATTGAGAGATTAACTGATGCTTTCATGATCATATTCACGATTTTGTTCATACCAAAAAACCACGGATTCCTTTTCCAAGAGCCATTCGAGAATTTGTTCAACACACTTGGAGTCCCTCCCAGCCCTACAATACTCGCTACTATAGCATAAACATAAAAGAAATCAACGACATTGTCATTTTTTCACTAATTGCTGCTTCCTGACGCCAAACAACACTTTGTTCACACCAAACAACCACGAATTCCCATTATAAGAATTTTTCCAGAATTTGATGGCCTCCCTCACAGCCTTGCAAGCCCTAGTTACTCCTTGTTCGTAGTCAGGAAGTGTCAGTAAGTGAAAAATGACAATGTCGTCTTGCAGGGCTGTGAGGTAGTCCCAATGTGATGAACAAATTTTGGAATTGTTCTTAGAATAGGAATGCGTGGTTGTTTGGTGTGAACAAAATCGTAAATATGATCAGGAAAGCATCAGTTAATCTCTCCGTGCATTTTTTGATTAAAATTTGAAATTTGACTCATCCGAGAGGAACTTTTGAAAACTGATGAACAAATTATTTCTAAAAATCCACTGCCAGATCTAGTGCTAACTTCAGTGACTTTTATTTTCACATTTTTGTGTCAACGTGAGGCATGATGGGAAGTTATTAAAAAAATGAACTTTTCGAAATGCAATGAAAGTGAGGAAACAATAGACCCAATATCAGGCTTTCTTGACACTTTATTTTGATTTTCATATTTTGATGTACTTGTGTAGGGAAGCAACTCGCACTCAATGTAGAGATGCGTCGTGACTTACACACGTACATGTACATTGTACATTGATCGCACTTTTTTATTTTGTCAACCCCCTCCGCGCCGAAAAGCTGGATCCGCCTCTGACTAAGATGCGAGTCAATCTTTGACAACATATATTTACTGTCATTTTTAGTGTTACTGAAGTCTCTTTTAGCTAGCAAACAAGTTTGCTTCGAACAAAATTTCTCCAGCTAAAACATTAAGAAGACGAAGAAAAGGAGAAAGTCCGAAAACATGACCAAGCAAGACGAAGCAAGAAAAAGGTGCGTGTCGATACATAGGCCTATTCTAATTCCTGATTCTTGTTATATTGAGTAATTGTTTTTGGAGCTGAAACAGGTGAGCCGTGGTAACATGGCCATCAGAAGAAAATTGCATCGACTCAGTGTTGTAGCAGGATTTAGTGTGTTCTCACCTGAATGATGTTAGTCATCCTGTGTCCTAGCTCTAATTGGTCGAATTCTTTTTCAATTACCTTCATGAGATCGAATAAGTTTCGAATGTCATCTCGGTCAGTCACTTGTCTCTTGGTCAATCAGGATGCTTTCACAGGGAAATGACTTCCAGCCTGCATAGCAGTCGGCTAGTTGCTCGCATTTCCTATTTTCGAGTAAATTCGAAGTTGAGTGGGTGTTCCCGAATAGCCGGCGATGGATTATTACTATGTCCAGGATCAATTTGGTATCGAGATGAGAGCGGCAATTAAATACATGTGAGAGATGCGGCGGAACCTGGAGATTACGGGTATCTAGAAGAAGTCATCTCATGACATATCCTGGAATCTTGTGAAACATAGCATAGGCCTATTGTCCTGAAATCTATCATTTCAGTTCCCTTCCTTAAAATAGGCCCTACTACGTAATCTTCTACAGACATGATTTTTCGGGTCAAAGTATGTGGCTCCCTAGTTCCGAAAAATCATGCGATAAGTTCGCTGAGACTTTAATCGTTACTTCGAAAAATTCAGTGTGTATAACTCGGGAAAAATTAAGGAATTTTAAAATTGGGAGCAGTAAAGATTAAATATATCTATGACTGATGACAAAATAAACAAAATTGCCTATTGTACAACAAGAAAAAGTAGAAATTCCATGTTTTTGATATAGGCATCACTTTTTATATCGTTTGAAGATTTGATCAATAAGTGCAAATTCGCAAGAAAAGTATGGTCATAGGTCAAGCATTTATAATTTTAATTTTGAAACATTGTACGTCTGCTTCACTAATTTTCAGCAGTTTGTATAGACAAGGAGGCCACTTTTGCTTTTATGAGCTTTTTTAGTTTGCTGCTGTGCTTTTCTCCAAAGCTGCGACCAGATCCACTCTGATGGGTGGGGAAAGCTGCTTTGAAAATGTCCTGACGGAATGTGCATGCGCAGTCGAGGAAATCTGGATCCTTGGCATTAGGACGGATGCTTCGTTTTCTCATCCGACCCACGCCGTTGATGTGAGCTTGATCAGATTGATCGGTCAATGTGCGAGTTGCCTCTGGAGATTATTCAGCAGGTTCAGGACTCCCACGCCTTGCGCGTTTATAAATAGTAGTTGGCTGATTAGGACTCTGATGAGAGTCTGAAATATGAGATGCTACGAAACTCGCGTAAAATTCATCGCGGATAAATGGATGTTCATTGTTCACAGAAGGTATTGAACTGAAGACAGGGCGATGAAAAGATACCTGAATTCTAGATTTCTTGGCCATGCTGATACATCTGAGATGCACAAAGCTCTTGAGGGATTGGTCAATGGCCTGGAAAATTCTAAGCTCCTGCAGGTGGTAATGGATGGTCCAAATGTCGATATCGCAACTTTTGATAAGGCATCCACCTGTCACCGCTACCTAGCACGCGTATATATAGTTCTTTTACCAACCTTTTCAATTCGCATTTTGATTAGTCTATATAGATAAGTTTACGTTACTTAACAGCCAAAATAATTATCACCTAAAAAGTCAAATCCTACCTGCCTAACGCTTTATTGCATTTCCAAATTCTACAGATGTTTCTTCTTCATCTGTGATTTCATATATATCGCATGTAAGAGTATGGCAGTATATTTGGCATCAGGAGTTCGATTCTCCGCTCACAGTGTTAAAGTGAGCCTGGGGGATGCTAATGCTGACCGTGCTAATATGGGCTTTTCATTGCTAGTGTGTTCAAAGTAGTGAGATAATCCAACATACTCGGAACTAAAGAAACATCTCATTGTTGAAATGCTTTTCTGTGGTTTTATCGATGTTGAAAGTGTTTGGGACTATCATAGCTTCATCACATCATTCATCGGAAAATTTAGTTGAATTTTGATTCAAGTGGAGAACATCTTATAGCAGGATTTGGTAAGTGATGAACATTTATATCATGCGTCTTAATGAAAAGTACAGTGTACATGCAATGAAGGCTGAACTACGTTGCGTGACAGAAACATGCACTGATGTTTTAATAAAACTACAATTAAGACTGAACTGTGATGCGTGACAGAAAACACTTATCTAATTAATAGCCGTTGTTAAATATTTAAATCGATCTTGATCTCAAACAGATTTCTACGTGTATGTGCCTTTTCTTGCATGAATATATGAAGATACCGTTTATCCTTTTGCACAGGATCAACGTTTGTTTAAGTTTGGACATCGTAGAATTGCAAATTTTGCTGTCGTTTTGATATAAGTCGTAGCTGCATGATGAAGCACCAAGAAAAAATCGTAAATTGTTGAAATGGTTCGTTGTGGACGTAGCATGCGCAATGTTGTTAAAGAGTCAATGTTTGAATGTATCATGTAGGCTAGCTGATTGGAATTGGTGGGCGCGTTGGCGTGAAGAAGCAAAGTTGTAAGGATCTGGATGACCAAATTTCAGAAGACAAGTGATGTCACAAATTGAAAGCTGATCATTCCAGCGAAGAGAAATCGGTTTCAGATAGTTTCACGTCTAGCAAAAGGTTGGAGATTTGCTGTTGGTATCAACTGTTTCTTTAGAGGTGCATATCAACGTCTGAAAGAAGCGGCATTTAAATCCTACAGACTGTACGCATACTTCTCAATAGCTTTTTGAATTTTAATGAATTTATGCGGACATTTTCTAGTCTGGGAGCTAGCGTGAGGATGAATGAACACATTTCAGGTCACACATCGGAGGATAGTCAGTTATCAACGATGAGGATCGATTTTCCTTCTCGTGTCATTTCTTTGTCAAATTTTTGCATATAGTCATCGAAGACATTGCTGATGATCCACGATCTTCTGTTCTTTGATGAAAAATCCTCCGTTATTGCTCTTTTTTGATTACGTGGAGAGAGTCGATTTTGGGGTTTTCGATACCAAACGGCTATCCTCTTCTACATATAATCAAAGAAAGATCTTCTGTTCGCTTTGTAAGTGACAGGCAACTTTCTGATCCTAGAGAAACATCGACGTTTTTCGAATAGGCTGATATCAAAGAGCCTCCTTTTATGAGAACCGTCCATGTTTGCTATTACCATTATAGTCATCTGCTGTTTGCTTTGTTTTCTTCCAATGCATTTGTTGCCTTTTGATGCTAACATCGAATCTGAAAGCAATTGCGAAAGACAAAGGAGTTTCATCGGTGTTATAGACGTCTTGTAAATGTCATTCTTTTACAATAGTCTGCATGTCATCTTTCCACGTCGCAACAGAAGCCAATGGAGCGGATCGACATTCTCCATTCACGGGTCGGCATTCGATGTCATGCAGTGACTTGAAGCGTTGGAATCATCCGTCGTTGTACTTGAAATTGATCACGCCGATTTTTGAAGCAAATTAATTGGTTTTCTCTCGATGGGTCGATGGGGATGCTGCCTGTTACTGGGATTGCTTCTGATCTCTTCTGTCGAAGTCATTGCAATAAGCTCGATTCCACGTAAAAACTCCGGAAAATGAATTCTTTTGCGACTGGTCCCAAAAGTCGATCTTTCAATATGCGCGTTTATCTGATCGACCTCTGTAGGCCATGAGTTGAATGCTTGTCGTTTCACTCCATATTTCCTTTCAACATCACTTTTTTGCAAATCGTTCTTACAAAAATCTGGAATGATTTCTGCTTTATTACGAATATTCACCGGTGAAGATTGTAGTAGTTTCATTGCCTTGAGTAATTTAAACGTGAAATTGATCGATTGTAATCGTTCTTTGAGTCATCAAGCAGCAACTTTCCATTGTACATTTTCCTATCATGGCTTCAATCCATAACAAAGCTCAGATGTCGACAAAATGTTCACATGACATTAAAGCCAAAGAACTCACCCTCAATATTTGAATACCACTCCACCCTCGCTCGCAGCTTCACACTTCAGGCTCACCGATATCAACAAAGGAAACAAGTGACCCGGGAAGTAA
Source organism: Prostheceraeus crozeri (assembly GCA_907163375.1). NCBI lineage: Eukaryota > Metazoa > Platyhelminthes > Polycladida > Euryleptidae > Prostheceraeus > Prostheceraeus crozeri. Next base: position 52,526 of record CAJQUW010009330.1, read on the forward strand.
ACAGTAATAGCGGAGGAATACAAAAGATCCACTTACGATTCATTCATCAGGTGTCCTACGTATTTTAAATTTAGACCTTTGCTCTCATCCTCATTCAATCAACGTTAGCTCTTTTGAATAACACCTCTTCAGCAGTCACTTGAAAGCAGCATCAGTTTCCTTAGTCGGTTCGGTTCAGTGAAATGTTTGTGGGTAGGGTGGATCACAATCGCTTCTACTGGTGCGTAGTTGTGTCCGCAATATGCAGTGAAGACATCGGGAATGTCATCATTGGAGAATACGGAGCCAAAGAAATTATCTGACTTATCAACATGTTGTTCAGACTGACGATTATTTTCAAAAAGGATTGTATTGAATTTTGGCTATGGTTAAGCGATTGTCTAATTCATTGAGATAGGAAACTGTCGGGAAATGAAGCAGCCGACTAGTTAAGTACATATGACAAGTTAAAAGTGGGTTGCTGAAACTTAACAAAAAGGGAGAACTGCATATATTTATGAGCACTGTATTTGTCTCGTAGTAGACCAATGATTTAGTGTAGAGCACCACTTTTCTGATTTAGGTGCTGGTTTGTCAGCTAAATTTGTCAAAAATCAGACTAGCGTTCATTACATCTTTCGTAATTCCTGGAATAGTGATTCTAAGTTTTTGTTCTGCTTAACTACCGATGGAAAGTTCTTGCTTTCTATTTTCCCTGGAACTACATTCATGACAGTTCCATCTTCTGTATCATTTATAACCGCCTGTTATGCAACATTCACCGATATTTCGTCTGCCTGCATTTCGCATTTTAACCAACGATGGACCAAACTTTGTGGAGATTATAACATGATGATATTGATGGCTTCAGCATGCCAGTTTTTAAATCTTCAGGCCATGCTTCGGGCAATATCATGTCCATGCACAAAGCTTTATACTCGTATATTGGAAACAGCTTCTGTCCAATATAGATCTTTACCTAGCCAAGCTCTAAAAAGTGCAAAATTTTCATCACAAGCATGTGAATGATTATTCCAATCACCAAGTTACGAGTTCTAAACATTAATTTCAGACGATTTTGTATCCTTACGCAAAGTTTCAAGTAGTGGAAATAGTTTCCATCCAAGATAGCCATGTCTTCCAAGTCAAATTCCACAAATGCGAAATTTTAATCATAAATCCTGTAAATGACTAGTCATATCACTTACTTCAACGTTTTCAAAGAATCAGTTCATCATCTTAATGCTTAACCAGTTTTACGGATCTCTGCAGCAGTTCATGTAGCTGCTCACAGTCGAGTCGGCATTTGTATTCGAACTCCCATAGCACCGGAGTGGAGTCTTTCAACTCCGACACAAATACACTAACTTCCATAATTGGAGCAACACACAGCATGGATTAAATTTAAATCATTTGTAGATAATGCATGAATGAAATTGAAGTTGAGACTTAAGTTAATCTAAGTAAAGGCAATTGAATTGCAAAGTATGAATGCTGCTTGAAAAAATTGCACGAATCTAAACTGAAATATGAAAGTGTCCCGCCACTGATTTACTCAAATATTGCTAAACGAAAACAAGTTGTGAAGCCCCTGATATAACGAGTTAACAGTGGCTTACCGTAACTTCACAAAAAAAGAGAACCTGTATGTATTTGTGATCACTGCAGTCGTTTAGCAGCTGGCCTATGATTCAGTGTAGAGCATCATTTTTTTACTGATTTAAGTCCTGCCTTGTCAGCTAAATTTGACAAAAATCACAGTAGCGTTCATTGTATCTTTTGTAATTCTTGGAACTACCTTCATGACAGTTCCATCTTCTGTATCATTTATAACCACCTGTTATGCAACATTCAGTGAAATTTTGTCTGACTGTATTTCACATTTCAACCAACGATGGACTGAGCTTTGTGGAGATTGTGGAGGGCGCATTCGACTTGCCAGCTTGCTTGCCTCCTTGAAGTAATATTTCTATGTTTGCTTGACTTCTTATGACTTGTATTTTGGTTGCACTGTAATTCTAATTCCTATATTTTTGCTTATTTCTCTATGACTCATCCTAGTGCTTATGTCTAAATTTCAAATGTCTAGTTGTTGCTCTTCAAAGTAGTTTGCTTCTTGTCGCCTCCATAATAAGTTTGGTAAGCAAATTGGAATTGTAATATGTTTTCAATGTGAATCTGTAAATAGGTTTGATTCTCTTGCAGATACCGCCAAATAGTAAAGTTGTTTTCGACACAAGTCGCTTTTTGTGGCGCGTTTATAGATTATAACATGATGATATTGACGATTTCAACGTGCCTGGAATAAAATTCTAGGTCGCTTTCAGCAGCACAATCTGTGTGGAGTGGGTCATAGCTTCATGTGACTCCAGTTTCAAGTATTGTCAACAATAATAGATAGTGACACTACTCGAATAGCGGTGACACTTCTCATAGGTGCAGCAGTTTGCTGAAAATTCCCCTGCAATTGCGGTGACGCAAATGGCAAATATGGACTGCACACACTATAATAATAAAATAGCCACTATGTGAGAAAATCTCTATTTGCTGGACAACGTTTCGGGAGTCACCTGCTCCCTTCCTCAGGTCACAAGAAATGAAAGAATCATTCATTTCTTGTGACCTGAGGAAGGGAGCAGGTGACTCCCGAAACGTTGTCCAGCAAATAGAGATTTTCTCACATAGTGGCTATTTTATTATTACAATTATCCGACGAACATTTGGATTATGCACACACTATCTTGTCGATATAGTGCCGGACACTCGGCCATGAAAGAAACTATTCTCAGAGCACTGGAAAAATGCGGATTTTCGCCAATTATCGAACTAGTTTGGAATGGACAATGGCGATGGGAAGCGGCCAGATGGAATCAGTGTCTGATGTGGAACGTAACATGCAGAGATATTCGCTCTCGAAAAGGACTGCATGAATCAGCCACCAGAGCTGGTTCCACAGCCTCATCATGAGAGAAATCAAACTCGTTCACGTTTTCCCATATACCTGATCCTTTTCTTTTTCAACTAATCGTGGTGAAAGCCTCGCTCGATGGCCTCAGTGACGATGCATTTCTCCAGATCACTTTGCAGATGTCCACCATGCAGAGGGAATCTGTGTTGGTAATGCAGAAAAGGGCATAACTACCTTTAGTTTTTTGCAAGCATTTTTACACTGTTTTGTCCTTGTTGGTCTAAATATATGTATATCATTGCTTAACTGTTCGAAAAAGCAGCGACCATTCTTTCATCGTCAATATGTCAAAAGCGTTTTAAATCCGTAGGTGTTCTGGAAGGGAGGTTTGAAGTCGTTGCACCTACATGAATCCGGAAGTTGAAAGCTACAAAAGCATGTAGCTATCTCAAAATGCCACTCATTCCGGTATGATATTCACACTCTACATCGGAATCACATTCCGAAGCTTAAACAGATGTCAAACTTACCTCATCGATTTGGGAAATTGGTGAGACAATTACATACCCGGTAGCAGATAGTACAGGAACATGCGGCTATCACATTGCGGAAAGCTTAATTTTGTTCATAAGTGTTGCCCTATCCCGTTAATAGACAACAAAACTCACTCTTCTTCCAGGAAAATATATTCTTTAGACCTCAACTTCATGTTTTGATACTCAACTTTCTATGTACTCATTCAATGCAATTCTTCATCGCGCTACATTAATTTGAATTATTCACTGGACTTATTCATTGAACATGAAAAAGTCGACGCTGTTGTTACAATCAACAATTCGCACCTTTCCGTTATTGGAAATAGCTAATTACAAAATCATCATCAGCATTTTCATCAACATGAATGTAAATTCTGTCATGGTGTATAAACGAACTTTCAAAATTGAACAACTACAACACAACAATTACAAGGCAAGTCTGGGTATGTGAGCATATATGCATGTGCAAATTTGGTTTTATGCGACTACATATCATTTTTGTCGATTAATAATAATATTTGTCAAGAACCGTGCATGAAAATTGTAGTCACAACAAGTAGAAACTGACAAATGTCAAACCCATGACAGGCTAATGAATGAAACTTCAAAGAACAGTTTACTAAGAATGGATAAAGGTGTTAATGTTTACCATAGGTCCAAGCGCCTGAAATGCTAACCCTTGTCTTGACTTAAGTTTGATAACCTAACCCGCTGACCCTTCGTATGCTGTAAGTTGATTCCAATGACGAACGGAGTCAACAGTGAAAAACATCGGTCTGTGTTGGTGATGTACTGGCATCAGCAATTTAAATGGATTCCCACCCTCGACTTTTGAAAGATGACATATCTTGACAATCATTAAATTGGAGGTTTTTCATATGTGTGTCTTTTGGTATTGAACATGTTAGAATTAGACTTGTGCTTCTCAGGAATGGGCCTCCTTTGATCGGTATTCGGAAGTGCACGGTAGTAGAAACATAGAACGCTCGTGATTAGTTCGGATTGCAAACAAAAATTGCAAACAAAGATTATCTACGTAAAACTGTGATCCTGACCCCTAGCGATACAGCGAGGAGCAAACAGTAGCGGCAGTGTTCGAGACTGGTGGGCCTACAGACTTACATGTGAACGCCTCCAAAAGGTCCTCTTCAGGGCCACCCTGCTCTCTCGTTTGTCTGAATATACATTTCATTTATATCGTTTGTCTTCTTATAGCATCATTTTGTTTGGGCAATAAAGTAGCCCATAACACCCTAAAATTGTTTCTTTCATGTATTTAGTTACTTCTTATTAAAGTGCATCTAGACATTTTTATTGGTGGTAGGCAACAACAGCATGCGGATGTCTAATTGTCATCAAAATCTGTACCACATTGATTCACGACAGTATCTTTGCAATCAAAATCTGTCCCTAATTAATTCGCGTAAACATCTTTATTATCAATGTTGACTACGCAGAACATCTGCTACAAATCAACTGCTTCATCTGGTAATCTGGTTTCATCAGTTGCTAGGTTGCAGTAGGTACAATATGGGTTTTGCATGACCCAAAAGTAATAAATTATCAAAACCATCCTAAACATTCATTTAACATTATATATTTTGTCATTTTCCACATAAAATCGACAGCATTGGATATTATAACAGAAAGACCACGACCAATTCTATTGGTATTGGTGGCTCTTACAAAGTCTCAGTCTAACCAACAAGGTTGTTCATGCTATTGACAGGGCTGAGATATATCGCTTAAGATTAACGCGTGTCTAATTGATCTACTAAAAATTCACAAATTGCTTCAAGTCTATGCTAAATTAGGATCATCAAGTTGAATTTTTGGATGCCTATAGATGTCTAAGTAGAGATAATCAATCTGACTTTTTCAACCTGTCATATCCATTAACACCTTCCGCTAATTATTATTTCAGAACATAAATGGGTGAATTAAAGTCAAACTATCACTGAAAATATGTGAATAGCGGTGCTCCTGCTACAATTATTAGTGATAATAGTAAATGTCACATCACATACTTTCTTCTAGGCGGCTTGAGTTAATAGTAATTGTAGCACTCAGATGCGGCGAAAAACAAACCGGTGTCTGTCTATTTCAGCATAAAACAAGTCTAGTTGCTTATAAAAATTAATAATGTTTTCACTTCTACGGTTCAATGACAAAATAGAACGCTAACTCATGGAATTTACGGTCGCTAACCCATTTACCGCTGTAATTTTAACGGGCGCAATCATCTGCGAACAGCTGTAAAACACGTGGGTTATCATTTTAAAAATGAATTAAAGCTGCTCGGAGTCCCGAACAATTCGTGCCCACGTCGGGATAGGCGGTTTCAACACGATGACCCTTCTAGCCTTTATATAGTATAGTATCTGATTTCTATGATAATAATAATAAAAAGGTTGAAACTACGTAACATCATTGATACAAATACTCCGAAATCTATTACGATTAACAAAAAGAAGCATTACATAATTAAACCAATGATAGAGAATATTAAATTACAAGAAGAAAATAATGGGGGTATTCCACTAATAATAGGTGCCATGGCAGCTGCTGGGAGTGTTGCAGGTGGGACAGCTGGCATTGTCCAGGCAGTAAATAAAAATAAATCAGAGAAGACAGCATTAGAAGAACAAAAACGACATAAAAGAGAGTTGGAGAAAGTAGCAAGGGGAAAAGGAGTGGCAGATAATTTTATTGATAAATTAAATTTAGTTGATGAAGGAAAAAGAGTTCCTAAAAATGTACTACATAATATTGATGATTTAATTGAAATAAAAGAGACAAAAGATGGTTCAGGAATATATCTAAATCCTAGTACGGTACGTTAATATTTTATCTTAATAAAATGTCTTTCGAAGGGCTAACAATTTCAAATCTAGATCTATTGGATTTTCTTGATGGTAGATATAAAGAAGGTGATCCAACTTTCGGTTGTCAGCGTTACGAAGGTGGGGATGATTCAACCTCAAGTTGTCAGCACACCGGAGGTGATATACAAAAAACATTATCAAATCTTCCGGGATTTATTTGGGCAAAATATAAAGAAGAAAAACATCTTCCTGGTCATTCATATACCGGTCCTGGAACTCGATTAGATATAAGACTAGATGAGAATGATAATCCGAAACCAGGTTAAGAACCTAAAAATAGAGTACATGCAGCAGCTTATAGGCATGATTTAGCATACAGAGAACATGATGATATAGCTTCTAGACATGTAGCTGATAAGGAATGATACATAAATTAGATAATATTTGAAATCCTACCTTTAGAGAAAGAATTGAAAGAATGTTCGTAAAGAAGGCATTACAAGCTAAAATGCTTTTTGGTCAGGGTTTTAATGAAACTTATTCAAACGAAATGTCGAATGACCCAAGCCGCTACGCGTCTGAAATTCATAAGGAATATAGAAAACCAAAATATCTATTGAAAGTAAAAGTGTTTAATAAAGATGATATTTGGGGCGCTGATCTTATTCATATGCCGAATGAAAGGAATTATAAGTATGTTTTATCAATCATTGATTTATATACTAGATATGCTTGAGTGAAACCATTAAAAAATAAAAGTGGTTTAACAGTTAAATATGCGTTTGAAGAAATCTTTAGGAAAGTAATAGAAAACCAAGGAAACTATTCGTTGATAAAGGATCTGAATTTTATAATAGAAATGTTAAACCACTATTTGAAACCGTTTATTCCACTGAAAATGCTGGAAAAGGCGTAGTAATAGAAAGGTTTAATAGAGTTAAAAAGTGAATTGTTTAGGAAATTTACAGAACAAGGTAATCAGAAATGGTTGAAGATATTACCAAGATATTGTTGAGAATTATAATAATAAGATCCATTCAGGTATTGAGGAAACTCCGAAGAATGCTTCTAACGATCCAGATTTGATAAGAAAGAAAGCATTTCAAAATAATTATGAAAATGAGAATGATTCTAATTTACAAAAACGCAAACCAAAATTTAAGATTGGTGATAGAACACCAATATTTAAATATAAAAATAAGTTTGAAAAAGGTTTTGTTGGTTACAGGACGCGAGAAGTGTTTGAAGTTTGTAAAATAAATAAAACTTATCCGATTACTTATGAAATTAAAGATTTAGATAATAAGGAAATAAAGGGTAGATTTTATGAGAATGAATTACAAAAGACAGAACTATAGTTTTAGCTTTGCTTGAGCTTTAGATTTCTCCTTCGCTTTTGCTTGATTCATTTAGCTCTAATATATTATCAAGAAATGGCACTCCTTCTTGGAATTTGTATAAAACATAAATACATAACTTCCACAGTAAGTTGTTCCTGGCTTTTGAATTTGAAAAGTATTGTATGTTCCATTGCCAAGTATTTCTCTTACTTCATTTGTTGGTGAAAGTCCATATGAATCAAACCAATAGTTTTCTACACTAGTATTCTTCTGCCCTGCAGAACAATGGATGCCTTTTTGTTCTGATGTGTGAATATTTGTTACAAAATTCACTTGAGGTACATTTTTGATCAATTGTAACTCGTCTCTCATTAGGATATGAAAATTCTTTATTCCTAATCGATTAGCGATTTTCTTTAGATCGAAGTTCGTAGTCGTTTGCGTTCCATATAATTTAAAGAAATATGATGATGGAGCTGTGGCTTCTGTTATTTTTTCATAATCTTCCATTTTTAGTATAACATTTTGTCATGTTGCCGATTTAACTCAGAACCCATTCAGACCCGAGAAGTAAAAACATTTCATGCTTTTTATACTCATACATTTATTATACACACTACAATCAGCAAAGTGCATTTCCAGAGAGAGAATCAATAGGATAATATGTCATCGCAGTGTTCAGTGAAATGAGCATTTTGTCCACGCGTGGACGCGATCTGATTGGTTGGAGCGCGGTACCGTTAGAACAACACATCATTGCTGAGGAAAAGAACGTAAAATTGAATGACGCACCATTGTTCAGGATAATAAATCTAGTTGCCGCACCAAAATTCTCCATCACTTTGTAGACACTCTTCTAATATGCCTAGATTGTTTTTAAAAGTCTGAGAGGAACAGGCACCCTACAAAGCTTAGGAAGTTTGTCAGCTAATTTACCTAATCTCATTGCAAATGAAACTTCGGTGCGTGAATATTTGATCTGATTTTGCGTCAAGAGACTATAAAAATAAGTCTTGTCATTACCACAAAGAGATGGAAGATAGTTGATGTGCTTACCAATAAAAATTTTGCACGTCACACTGAGCAAGTTGCTTCTTTTTTTATACAACAACCATTTGTGTAAGTTTACAATTGTTGCATCCTTTTTACCATTTGGCTCTATGAAATCACTCAAAGAATCTGTAAATTCATGCCTCTCAAATACATTCCTCATCAATTCCTCTCGTAATTTTTCCATCCTCCCTGGCAACGATCGTTCTATTCTATCTTCACTTTGCTTTTTGTCGAAAATTTTTCTTTCTAACCACGATGATTCTATAATGTCTGGATCAAACAAATGGCGACATTTTGTAGTCTGCTCAGTAACAGATTTGACATAGTCGGCATGTTTTTCTGAAGGCATAAATAAATTTGCGATCTCATTGAAGAAATTTTGTAAATTTTCTCTGATTATCTTTGTTTGAGTAGCGGAAAACTGTTGACTCATTATGCGAAATATATGATGAGAGCGTTTTGGTACAACCGTCAATCTGAATTCACAAGAAGAATTGATTTCTATCGACAGCCTTATATGTTCTGGATTCACAAAGGGAAGTGCTTTTAATCAATTCATGCGGAAAGAGGAAGCTGTTCAACATAATTTTAGGGGAAAGCTGTTAGTTGTTGTTGTTTTCCTTTGCTAGAACAATAAATCTCTCTCTCTCTCTCTCTTCAATCTCTCTCTCTCTTCAATCATCAGTCAGTGTACGGGTTCATTGAATAATTTTGAGTTTATGAGTTATAATGATCTTCTAGTTCACACAATTAGTACTTTGAATGATGTTAAGAGTACAATAACAAAGAATGTCTAAGTATTAGTTGCGATTCCTTATCTTTCATATATGTGACTCTATCTTTGTGTTTTGCTATATCCATTTCATATGATAATGAAGGATTGATGGTTCTTATTTTTATTATGTTTCTTTTTTATGTTCTTATTATGGTTTCATTTTCATATTCATCTTCCATTTTTTAAGCAGTTATTTTTATGCAATGAGCATTCTTGTCTTGCTCGCAAGTGAAAGCTCTATCGTCAGGCCCCTGGCACAGCTTCTATCCAAAAACTTGCAGCCAATGATCAAGAAGTACGTTCCGAACCATCTGTCCTCAACAATGGACTTCATCAACGCGATCAAAGAATTGGAAATTCCAAAACAATGTCATTTTGGGTCATTAGATGTCTCCAATCTCTACGGGAGCATACCATTAGAAGACGGTGAGGCAACTCCTGGACTGATATCAGTGGCGACAAACTTTCAAGCCGTAAATAGACAGGACTCTATATTCCCTGATTTGGAACCAGAGCACTTCGAAGAACTCCTGCGGCTTTGTCTCTACGAAGATCGGTACCTGTTGAGCGGTGAATTCAGACAGCAAAAGACAGGCATAGCCATGGGGAACTGTGCCGCTCCACCACTGGCGACGATCTTCATGGACCAATTGGAGAGGAAAATACTGAGACGTTTCCCGAGCATTATCTTCTGGAGACGGTATCTAGACGATGTCTTCTTCATAGGAACGTCAGTATTGGACGTAACAGAACTACTCAGTTACGCAAATGTAGTGGATCCCAACATCACATTCACCTACGAAGCACCAGAAGAAAATGAATTACCGTTTCTCGATACCAAGGTACGAATAGAAAATGGTCAAGTTACCTACAAGAAATACGTAAAGCCATCCCACAGTGGAGCATGTCTACCGTATGGAGCTACCGTACCCGCAAGCAGAAAGCGCAACCTCGTCACAGCAGAGACTCATCGCACCCTCAGAAATACCAGTCCCATGAATGCCGATGAAGCACTATCAGAGATGAAAGACGCGTTCAGGAGAAACGGCTATCCTGAGAACTTCATTGACAACAACATCCTATCAGTCAAAAATAGAAACGCAAGCGAAACAAAGAGAAGCCCACCGACTACCTACCTAAAAATTCCCTACTTTAACGAGAGGCAGAGAAGACAAATGAGCAAAATACTCAGAGAGACTGATTTACACGACGACATCCGCATTATCTACACTACCGAGCCTCCCCTGTCAAGAAGTTTGAGACCAAAGAAGGAAGTGCAAAATTGCCCCAAACAATGCCTAGCCTGCGAGACATCTATTTCAAAAGGAGTGTGCTTTACTAAGCATATTGTGTACAAAATCATGTGTTCCCACCCAACTTGCAAAGCAGTGTACATCGGACAGAGTGAGAGAACTGCCCGTTCTCGAATATTAGAACATTTGAATTCCCCCTCATCGCATGTCCACCAGCATCTTCAGCAGCATGGCACAAACAACGACCACACAATCAAATGGATGATCCTAGGGAAAGAAAAGTGCAATCGTACGCGCCTAGCATTAGAGGCATTTCATATCGCCAAAGAAAGCAACCTGATGAATGGCTGCATGGGAAACCGCACGCTAAGATTTTTGTCAACAGACCGACCCACCTGTGACAATAGACAGGAACAATCATCGCCCCTCACCGCGTTTGCTGACCGCTCATCACAGGAGGCGGGGGAAAATATCCAACGGTGATGTAACTTGACACCCTGCCGGATTGATGGCATCAGAGAATCTTCCTAATTGTGAAGTGACAATCTTTCTTATAAAAGCTCTTGTTATTCATGCCTTCATCAAATGTGAGAGTCTGACGAAGATTAAATCGAAAATTTACTCAACAGAGTATTTTTATTTTATACCCGCAAGGCTATTAGCACAAATCAACTCCATTATTCTTGTCTTGCAACTATTGCTGTTGCTAATATGTATTTGTAATTTCTTTTTATGAATTTAGGGAGTATCCTATTTTCATTTGTAATTCCCATTTCTCATTTCATGAATTTCGGGAGGACCCTATTTTGCATTAGTAATTTCATTTTATGAATTTCGGGAGGGTCCTATTTTGCATTAATAATTTCATTTTATGAATTTCGGGAGGAGCCTATTTTGCATTAAGAATTTCATTTCATGAATTTCGGGAGGAGCCTATTTTGCATTAATAATTTCATTTTTTCATATAGGTGTGATACCCGGAGCTAGCGAAGCGTTGCGCCGGATATCATACCCTATACTACTAGGGTCTCATCTCGAGTTCCTTCAACAAAATCAAAACTGTATACACATTGGAGATTTTATTTATACTGAGTTTCTACTCTTCCTATTATGCTTACTCTCTGGTATATACTGTAGTGGTTCATGATTTAGCAAAATAAGCTCTTGTAGGACTGTTGTTTGATCTGAAACAGTAGAAGCTCAATATGTCAAGATCATGGAGGAAGTATATTTAGCAACTCAGCAATAATTAAATCCCCTTTGTGTATACAGCTTCGATTTTATTAAATGAACTCGAATGAGAACCAGCATCACATGTGAGATATACAAACTTTTACACTTTTGTAGAAATTCTGGATTTGTCGATTGATCGTTATAATAAGACAGAAGGAATAATAGCATTTTACAAATCCTCCATGTCATGTCAACCTGTGTGGAGAGGTAATATACAGTACATGTAGTTTGTTAAACTAGCAATCCGATAGGTTACAATCAATTTAATACATGGCCTTATCCATAAGAGCACTTTCTTGAGCGTGATCATATCACAAGCTATCACCTCTCACTGAAAGAGCGAAATGAAATAACCATATGATCACAATTAACTCAAAAGATGCAAATGGGTCAGTATAACTATTCAGATTTGAATGAATTATAAAATTAATTATATCGATGAAAATGGAATTAAGAAACTTGAAATTTCAGCCAAGAAAGCACAATAAGATGTCGACGTTTTCATGAAGATTTGTATTATAATGCTGCTCAAGAATTCCCTTTGATAATCATCTTGATTTCCGCTCAATTAAGATGCTTGTTGGTAGATGTCCATTCATTTTCATATCCAACTTGTTTCATATTACTTATAAAGGGTAGTATCATCTCGGTAGCATACAAACTTGCAAGATTTTAGGATTTTTATAAAATTGCTCAAATAATTTTTTGGACCTCAGGAACGTAATCTCCGCCCAAAACTGAATCTTCTCATGTAAAAATTTTCACTGTAAACAGATACTTTTTGAGTCGACACTCTACCTATATATACTTACTCTATGTCACTAATTCTTCGATGACCAATATCTATTCGCCAACCAATAGAGCCATAAGATGACTCCGAAAATTTGAAGCTTATGCCAGTTTCATAATAATAACATCTAATATCTATGTAATGGATATAGCATGTTTTAGAGGTCATTCATGAAATTATAAACCGAAGGCCGGAGGCCTGAGGTTTATAATTGGATGAATGAACGATAAAACATGCTATATCCATTATAATACATGATATCGGGCTATATTATCGCCGGGCTTTATTTACTTAAAGCCTTCAAACCATGGATATCAGCATGGCATTGGATCTATCAGGGATCTATACATAGAATTGGATCATTCATGCATTATGGGAAAGCATGGACATAGTAGATTCAAGTCCATGGATCCATGGAAGATATTTGATTTTTAAAATCATGAATATCTGTCACTTAGATGTCACTGAATTGATATTGATCAATCAAATCGAAAACTAATGGCAAGTAACTGGCCAATGCTAGACTTCAACAAATTTCCGAATAATATGATATCAGCGGATTGACTACCGAAGAAATAACTGACGTGATGAACTGCAACTTCCACGTAAATGAACTTGATTCATATGTCCAGTCTTCTACATCAAGATTTACCAATGTGACTGATGAACAACTGCAAAATACAACAGCAAATTTGATGCCCAAAGGTAAAAAAGCACGAAACAAGTGGGCAGTAGGACTGTATCAAAAATGGGAAACCCAAAGATTCGTTCTCTCCGGAGACGATGCGACAATCCCCCTGCCAAAAGCAGAGGAACTAAAGTCAGCATCACTACAGCAGCTAGATTACTGGCTCGCTAAATTTATTTTCGAGATAGTAAAGGGTGATGGTACGAGGTATCCCAGAGATTCTCTCGTGAGCATTGTAGCAGGTATCAATGCTCACTTAAAAGAAGATCGAATTGTTAACCTGTTTAAGCAGGATGAATTTCGTCACTTCCGGTCGATACTGGACGCTGCTTGCATTGAATCCTCAAGACTGGGAGTTGGTGTATGCAAGAGGCAAGCAGAAGTCATCACTGCCTCCGAAGAAGAACGCATGTGGTCAATGAAGGTCTTGGGTGGACAGAGTCCTCGCACACTCATTGATACATTGCTGTTTTACAACGGACTTCATTTCGCGTTAAGAAGCGGCAGAGAACATCGGACTTTGACGATCGACCAGATCAAAATAATAGAACCGGACGTGAATACCGAATTTTACGTGTTAGAATACCACGAGAATGTCTCGAAAACCAATTCCGGTGGACTGAAGCATCGTCGCATAGAGCCTAAGATAGTGAGGCATACCGATATGCTATCAATCAGTAATCCCGAAAGGTCTCATGCATTGCTTCTAAAGAAGTATCTTGACCTTAGGCCACCAAACTGCTCGCCTGCTTTCTATTTGACACCAGTTATTTGCTCATCATATAATGAAGGTCGGTGCTGGTTCAAAAATGTCCCTATTGGACACAATCTGTTGGCTTCCACAGTCAAAAGACTGTGTAACGATGTCGGAATTGATGGGTTCAAATCCAATCACAGTCTCCGGGCGACGTGTGCCACTCGTTTATTCAATCAAGGGGTGGACGAGCAAGTGATAATGGCCAGAACAGGTCATCGTTCGTCAACTGGTGTGCGATCTTACAAAAGAATTGGAGAAATCCATTATCACAACAGTAGCGCTGTGATTGACAACCGCTCCATTCAACAGCTGCAACACCAAAGCGAAACAAATTCAAGCAAGTTTGTTTTCAATTTTCACTCGGGGTGTAATGTTATCATAAAAAATGACTCAAAGCAATGAACTGCGCTTTTAGCGTTACTTGCGTATTTCTCTTTTTGCATAGACTTACTATTTTGTCTTTTTCTATGTTCATGATATTTGAGGTTTGATATTGATGCAAATATAGTCTACTGAAGCAGGTCATTATTTTTCCATCTAAAGGCTATGCAGCTCAACTTAAAGCCCTCCTGGGATAGGATGGCTATGAATATCATGTATTATACATCATTAATACTTGCTTCTTTGAACCTTCACGATATCGTTAACTCAATTTTTGCTTAATCAAGTCATCACACGATCAGGGCTGTCGACTCACCATCGATCATCGGCAGTAGAATAAGTCACAGATCGAATAAATTCACAAAGCGATGCCTTGTCTATGGAGAGAGTCAACTACAGTTACTGCTACAGACCGATGGTCTTCGGTGGAAAAATTCTGTGGTTGCCTCTTCGCCCTAATGCGTTTGACCTTTGGATTTCTGTTGATGACGCAAGCTTATTCAAATGCGGGATGAAGTCAAGCAACCAGTAGATACATCGAACATGTAATGCAAAAATATCTCATGTAGCGAGAGATTACCTGCAGTCGCAGTTCGTGCCATGCTACAACTACTTCTTTTGCGTAGCAGTTTGATCTATCGTTGATGACCTCCCTCATATTCTCTGTCATAGCAGGGAGTACTAAAAATAGATATGACTACCGGGAGGTTGCACGCGCGCTGAGTGAAGGAATAGCTGGAGGCCGATGTTATTGTCTCAAGTCACCTTCATCTGTGATTGCTCGTTGTGGTAAGAACAACACTTGAGGGCATGTTTATAAAGCCGAATAGCAGCTCATTCCATTTGCTTCGTCATTGTCACCCATATCATCATGCCAAGGAAATGCAGTGTTGGAAAATGTCAAACAAACTATCTTACATCACAGACATCTTCTAAAACGCCTGTATATCGTTTTCCGGTAGACCCAGATGAGTCAAGGAGATGGATTGCTGCATTACCGAATACCATTCACAACGTTACAAGACATATGGGTGTATGCCGTAGGCATTGGCCACAAAATACTGCCACGAAGAAGCTATTTGGCCGGGATGTTCCTATCGATCCACCTTCGATATTTCCTGGTTGCCCAGATAGCTTTCAACGTCGAACTGTCTCAGAACAGCGCCGAGAAATTCATTCAAGACGTGTATCTGCATCAGCAAGAACTGAATACGACGAACTTCCTCAATCTGAAGAACAGGACCTGCTGCCTTTAGACTTCAGCACATTCAGCCATGAAGTCACCCAAAAGGAGTATCGTGATATCGTCGTCATCAAATCTGATGAATTCGTGCGTTTACTTTCTTTCGATTCCAACTTCGAGGAAATTGAATATTCTTTGATTATTAGGAGTGATTTCACATTATCTGGTTTCCGAAAACACACAAAAGTTTCTTTTCATGATCTGAGAAATGTGCTCGGATTTCAAATGAAGATCTCTCGCTGGTCACAGATTGATGCTGCCATCGTCCACGTGAAAAATTCGAAAATAGAATTAAATTGTGAAATTACTGCTGCAACTAAGAAGTTGTTGAATATCATTAAGATCGTCGATTGTGAAAGTGCAAATTTTGAATTTTTACTAGAGCAACTACAACTGAATTGTACTTCACCAGAAAATCGACGATATTCCTCGTACACCACAATTCAAGCTATGAAATTTTACTTGGTAAGTCGTAGTGCATATCGTTTGATGCGAAATGTCTTGTGTCTTCCTCATCCAATAACACTTACACGTGCTCTAGGAGATTCTCAGACAGTAGGATCAGAAGCTTTGACTAGTTTTTTGATGGAATTGTATGCGAGTAATGTATCAAAGTTTCAAAGTAACTGCATCCTTCTGTTCGATGAAGTGTATGTAAAACCATCCTTGAGATTTAGATGGGGGCACGTTGTAGGATATTCCGTTGATTTCCCGGAAAAATTGGCCAGAACAGTACTGGCATTTATGTTGAAACCTATTTTCGGCGGTAAATCATTGATAGTTCGTTTCCTTCCTGTTTATAAACTTGACGCAGAGTTTTTGATGCGGGTATTCTTGCAAATAATCAGGCAGGTTGAAGAAGCTGGGGTTGTAGTCAGAGGGATCATGAGTGACAATTTATCGGGAAATAGAAAATTGCATAAGAAACTTATTGATAACTTTGAGTCAGCTTCATCTTTCAAGATTCCCCATCCAAACAACCAGACCAGGTTCTTGTATTTGCTGTTTGATAGCGTACATTTGTTAAAGAGTATCCGTAACAATTGGATAACAGAAAAAACTCAGACTTTGAAATTTGTTCCTCCAGGACAAACAGAAGAAATGTCAGCAAAGTGGTCAGATATAAAGGAACTACACAATTTAGAGCTTACAGCTACTATAAGAAGAACCGCAATAACTGAAAAAGCAGTTTATCCGACTTCTTTTGAGAAACAAAATGTAGGTTTAGTTACCCAGATTTTCAATGATAAAACTGGAGCTGCCTTAGCACAAGATGACAAACAAGAAACAGCATCGTTTATCTTTAACATCTTACGCATGTGGAAGATTTTGAACAACAAAAGCTTGATTGCATACTTGCATATGAATGACAATGATAAAAAGCCTGTGACATCTATTTCGCAACTTTCTTTTCTTAGAGATGTGAGAGATATGTTCAACAATATGTCGCCAGTGTTAGGAAAAGTTCGAAAAACTACTCTAACAAAAGAGACACGTTCAAGCTTGATACAGACTCTCGACGGCATTGTTGATTTATCTGAAACCCTTTTACAAGATCAAAATGTCGAATATATTCTTTTAGGAAATCTACGGAGTGATGACCTAGAGGGTGAGTTCAGTATATATCGTCAAATATTCGGTGGTTTGTACAAAATATCCTATGAGCAGATTCTTATCGCAGCGAAATTCAGAATACTTTCCTTATTCCACACTCTTGAGGTAGATTGCACCGACATCTTCAATCATTCTGATACTTGTTGTAATTCTCCAATAAGTGAAAATGAGTTGGACATCATAGATGATATTCATGCCATGGTCGACAAATTATCAAATTCAGAACGTAATGCTCTTTATTATGTCTCAGGTTACATAAGTAAAAAAGAGAATCTTCCAGACCGGACTGATGACTCTGCATCTGTATCACAGGACAGTGAATTTGTAATATTAGTATCCAGAGGGAAACTCAAATTTCCCTCCAATGAATTGTTTAATTTAGTCCTTCTGTGTTACGCATTCTTCAGTTCATTTCCCGATGATACAAAGTGTACAAAACATTTTGTCAAGTGTTTTTCATATATTCACGACGCATTTTTATTTGACATGAACAATAAAGACAACATCTTTGTCAGATTATCAAATGTATTTTTCAAAGGTTTTGTAAGAAAAGTCAATGATTTACATCGGACAAAGGACGATTCTGAGAGAAAATTGAGCAAACTTTCCGGAAGATCGTGACGATCATGAGTTCTGATTATGTGTATTATTATTTATGTACAATTCATCCTCGATGTATTTGTTGTGTTATGTTACATAAATATATGAAATACGAAAACTGTGAGCCTTTTCTCTTTATTGAAGATATTTGAATAGTTCAGTTCCCTCGATTCTAAAATTTATGAGATATTCCTGATGATAATAAAATGAATACTTTATCGATGCCATTAAGTACGGTTTGTATTACGTTACTAAGGTTATATGCGATACGTACATGAAAATAAAAAATATATCGATAATAAGATTGATACATTATACTGTCAACATTGTGAAGTATCACAATTTAGAAAAGATCAAATTAGAAACCTTCTGGCGTTGATTATATTGCGAAAACGATATAGAGGCGTTTTAGAAGATGTCTGTGATGTAAGATAGTTTGTTTGACATTTTCCAACACTGCATTTCCTTGGCATGATGATATGGGTGACAATGACGAAGCAAATGGAATGAGCTGCTATTCGGCTTTATAAACATGCCCTCAAGTGTTGTTCTTACCACAACGAGCAATCACAGATGAAGGTGACTTGAGACAATAACATCGGCCTCCAGCTATTCCTTCACTCAGCGCGCGTGCAACCTCCCGGTAGTCATATCTATTTTTAGTACTCCCTGGTCATAGTTATTTGCTTGTCAGGTTGTCAATACCTCGTGATTGGCTGGCTTCATTAAACGACTCAATCACAGAACGATTCGGATTAACATTTAAAGATAAAATGATGATCGCATGCGTTGACTAATCCTCTACGCGATGGCAGTGAAAGATCAGAAGTACCTCATTTTATTCACTGGGGCTGTTGTGGCAGTACTCATTGTCACAATTTTTTATATCAGTGACCGCAGTGATTTGCTTTACAGACTGAAGAGCAGAAACGTCCTTCCATCAAAATCAGAGGTGAAGAAAATGTTTCGTGCTTCAAAACTTTATGTATCGCAGCGTGATGCGTGGAACAAATTTTTTCCAAGGTGGGCGAGTTACAAGGTTGTTACTACCGACGGTGGATATCGCTGTCAATGGACACTTGACAGCTCAGAGGCTGACGCGTTGCTATTTCATATTTCAGATTATCAGAGTTTTTCTCCGAAGCTCCAAAAGACCCGAAAACCGCATCAGTTTTGGGTATTTTTCGGGATGGAATCGCCCCAAACCGCAGGTCTCAATCTCAGCAAATTTTGGAATGACAAGTTTAATTGGACAGCGACCTTCATGCGAGAGTCCGACGTTTGGTTTCCATATTCCCTTGGCTACATACCTTTGACTGATAAAGAGAAGAAAGCCGCGAAGGAGTTGTACAAACCATCGGAAAAGACACACTTTGCATTTGCAGTTATGAGTAACTGTCGTTCAACCAATCGGAACGCATTAATAAAAGCCATGCGACGTTATGTGCACATCGATGTCTATGGGCAATGTGGCGTTCCGTTGGCATTTAATCGTGTCCTTATGCGTCAGCTAAGCAGGAAATATCGATATTATCTTGCGTTTGAGAATACCCATTGCAAGGAATACATCACAGAGAAGTTCTGGAGAAATGGATTGGAAGGAAATGCGATTCCTGTGGCGTATGGAGGCTATAATCGATCAGACTATGAGTCTGTAGCGCCTCCGAAGTCATTCATTTATGTGGATGATTTCAAGAGTGTCTCTAGTCTTGCGAATTATCTCAAGCGACTTGCATCAAATGAAACTGAATATTCTACTTTCTTTGAATGGAAGAAAAAATTTAAAGTGGAGAGAGACCGGGGCCATGAAATATTGATGGATCATCTTTGTCGAAAATTACATACTGACTCGAAACCATCAGCTGTTGCAGATGTAGCATCATTCTGGAACATGAATGAAAAATGCCATTTAAACGAACAATTATTGAAAAACTGAAGAATGACGAAAGATTGATATAGGCCTAATTCCATGCATAGGCAGCAACGCGATCTTGTACTGGGTGTCAACCAGAGGTGGAACCCGTCTAGATTTTTGTGACCCGACCCGTCAAGTGACGACCGGTCAATTCGTAATACTGATGCATACTCATATGCCTTATGTATGTATTGCATATGCAGTGCTTTATAATCATAGACAAAGTAGGTACGTACATACATGTACAGTGGGTTGTCCGGACTGATTATCATAAAACGCGTTTATTTTTTTTAATATAGATTGTTTCATAAAAAATGGATCACCCTTAAACATCGCCTTAACTTCAACTTTGTCTAACTCCGCCAAACGTGAACGAATTTCTCTGAAATTTGGAAGATATGTCAGTTGTGCTTACCAATATCACTGTTGGAAATTTCAAGCACGAATATTGAGTTGTTTTCCTGTTATAGATAAAAAAAGTAGTAGATGATTTGATCTTCATTTAGCAATGTTACACAAAATCATACTTCACTCTTATAAAATTACATTTGTTTCCTTTGTTATGTAATATGTTGTTCTACAAGCCAAAAGCTATCAAGCAAAACAAAAATAAAGAAAATCGGTCAATCAGAGCCAGTATAGCACTATTATTCATCAACAATAATGTAACTGCTACATGTGATTAACTGGACTTCATGTTCCATAGCTTCCTGACTTCGTTGCGGTGGTGTTGGCAGCACTCCTGATTGCTTTCAACTAGAAATCTATCTCTTACCGGTTGAAAACAATACAAAGCACAAATGAACAATAACGAGATCGCATTCACAAAAGGCAAAGTGTCAGCCTTGCTAGTAGAACTAGGGTTTTCTTTGCGAGCTACAAGCAAGCGACTAAATGTCCCTTACACAAATGTACATCGATGGCATAATGATGATTTTCGACTCTGTCGTAAAGAGGGCTCTGGCCGTCCACGCAAAACATCCAAACGTAGAGACCGCCTAATTTTGAGATTTGTTAAAGTTGATCCAAGTCTCTCGTTAACTGAGATGGCTGCACTAGACTCGTCTATTTCTAAGTCCACTATTCGTAGAAGACTTATTGAGTCGAATTTCAAGAGCTGTAAGAGGCCCTCTCAGATCGAATTATCAGATCAGCATACAAAAAGACGTCTCAGATGGGCAATGAGTCATTGTCACTGGCGAAATCAATGGGATCGGGTTGTCTGGTCTGATGAGGCATCAGTCCGTCTGAAGGATAGTGATGGTCGATTGAGATTATGGATAAAATCTGATCAGGAAATTCCGAGACATTTACATCGTCCCCGGGTACAAGGTGGTGCGACTCTACTGATTTGGGCTGGCATTTGGACCAATGGCCGCTCTGAACTTCACATACAGCAAGGAACGATGAATTCTGAACGCTATGTGAATGTTTTACGAATGAACATTGGCCAAATGACAGATCAACTTGGTAATCCATCGACTTGGTTATTTATGGATGATAATGCTACGTGTCACAGGAGTAGTAGAGTCAACTTATGCAAGTCTCAATTAGGGCTTAGGACATTATCTTGGCCAGCTCGTTCTCCTGATCTGAATCCCATAGAAAATGTATGGAGTATTCTAAAACGTAACGTTCGTCGTTCACTGCTACCTACAGATGGCGTATCACAACTTACGTCACTGTTAAAAAGAGAGTGGAGAAAGTTAGATCAGTCAAAAATCAACGATATCATCGAATCAATGCCTAGACGAATTGGTAATGTCATTGACAATAAGGGTAGGGCCACAAAATATTAGGCTCTTAAGAACCGTTACTGTATCATAGCTTATCAGATTATATAAGGACATTTAAATATATTAAGGACATGAAATAACATGAAAAATGCTTTCTGTGTCATACTTATGTTTTATTTAGTCAAATTTGAGGATGATCCACTTTTTATGAAACGGAGTGTATTTACTTTTGCGTGCTATAGTAGAAGCGCTTTGCTAAGAGTCTAAATTGAGTACAACTATTGCTAGAATTAGACAGTCAGCTGTATCTCATATATGCGCACATGTCATGCACTCGTACATGCACATCGTAAAAAGAAAACAAGATGTTGTATTATATTGCGCGCAGAACAAGACGAGTTCCAGAATTGTGCTGTATTGACCAAGGAGCAATGAAAGAATGAACTACATCTGCATAGCGCAGTCGTGAAGACCGGTGGTGATTAGATCTCCACCGTGCATGCACAGAACAATTGGACACTGAACAATACAACACAAGAATTCTTTTGAAAAGAATTATCATTGAATGAAAGCAAATGCGAATATCTCCATATCTTGTCATCTAGATATGAGCAATATAAAATTAGGCTCTCTAATGATAATATTACCACAGACCGCTAAGTCCACAGTTCTTCAGAACTACCAGACTTTCGACAGTCGCTGGAGAAAGACACAATAGCACCACCAGTGCTAAAATGTTACTTGCTCTCAGCAGAAGATGCCGGAATCACATATATTTTTCTGGCTAGTTGACTCAAAGATGGAAATTCGTTGCTGGATTTGTGATGGTGGCGGCAAGGTATTCCTCAAACTCAGACTTGAGTTTTTTATTAGTGGGTATCTCAGTAGTTGTTTGTACTGTAGGTCTGTTACGCAATGAAGAGAATGGATCATGAAGAGACTTAAGTTTGGAAGGTGCTGATCGGTAAATGTCATCATTCAGCTGGTCTTTTATATATTCTAGCAGAAATTGCTTTACTAACATCTTTACAAACTTTTCCTCTAAACACTACATAATTTATGAAATGCAGATGCCTGAACGTCGGGTCTAGAACTGTTAGCACGTGGTGCATTAGTGTGGTGGAGGTCTAGAATTTTTCTATCGAGACCTTCCGAGTAAAAAAATATCAAACTTTTTCCTGAACGTTTTTAACGTCTCGGTCAACGCCAGCGTACCCAACAATACTTTTATCAATACATGATCTGCCTATCCCAAGCTTGACATTATTGAAATTATGTTGACTGTTAAAAACATAGATTGCTTCGTTGCGTCTGAAACTTGGTTCAGAGACCATCATACAGATACTCTCGTTTCCATTCCTGGTTACGGTTGCTTCCGTGACGACCGGAAGGATCGTATTGCCGGTAGAGTGCTATCTGGTCAAAATATTCTATATGCTCTGAAAATGTAGTCATTCAAAATAAACCGTGTGATGTTGAAATTGTTGCTGTAAAAACGAATGTTAAAGTAATCATAATTGGCTGCTATATTTCCCCCCAAGTTGTTACAACAAATCATGCTAATGTTTCTAGTTTCCTGATTGAATTTATCAATGAACTTTTGAACACCTACTCTTCTTTTGACATAATTGTTTGCGGTGACTTAAATAGACTGAAGACTGAAGTTATTTGTCAAAATTTAAACCTCGTAAATTTGCATCGGAAGCCGACATATGGCGAAGCAGAATTTGATTATATGTTATTTTCTGAAGGTGTTGCCGACTTTTAGTCTGTTGTAACCAGTGATCCTATAGATACTTTTGTTGTCCCTCATAAAGCGTTGCTTGGGCAACCAATTTCAGATACTGTATTTGAGAGACCTGTTTGTATTTCCAGACCTCTTTTTGACTTGCGTAAAATATAATGTCGATTTCTTTTTGAGTCGTCTTCCAGATACTGACTGGTCATTTGTGTTTTAGACATCTATACTTTAAGTAAAAAATGTGAACTGTTTCACCACAGGCTATGTTGCATTTGATGAAACAATTCCGGTGACAATTGCTACATTCACTGATAAGACAAAACAGTGGGTGACACCATTCGTGAAATCGTTGATAAACGACAGGTGGAATACTTATCGTCAAAAGAATTTTCTACTCCATGAACATTTCAAGACCAAAGTAAAAGAAAAAATCTCTAAATCAAAATCACTCTGGATCAGGAAATTGCAATCTAGAGTAAGGATATGAAATGGAAAATTTTCTGGAAATTTTTCCGATAATTTTTCTGGAAAAATTACCGGAAAAATATAACATTTTTCCGGAAAAATATAATATTTTTCCACTTGTAATTTTTCCGTTCAATTTCTGTATTTTGATGAATCACTTCATTAGTAATTTGAAAAAGATAGAATAACAACATTGCGGTTTGTATCATACGACTGCATATGACAGCCATAGCTTCAAAGGAAGAGAAATATTTGCTATCATAATAGCTTTCAAATCTCGAGATGGGCCAGTTTATAGTAATGAACTTTACTGGTCTATGATTGAAGATGAAACGGATCCACTACAATGGTGGAATACTTTTTGTGGCCACAGAGTGTTAGCGCCAGTCGCTAAACAACTTCTCAGTCTTCCAGCATCTGTGGCTTGTGTAGAGAGATCCAACAAAGAATATGGCATGCAAAAGACGAAAATAAGAAATCGCCTCACAAATGATCGCTCTGCAAAACTTACAAAAGTGAGTTACAATATCAAGGTGAGGCATTTTTCTAATAAACGTAAAGCTGATCAGAAGCAACACCAGGCCCTGACAGTTCCCGATCTTATTGAAGTCGGCACTGAACCAGCAATTGTGGATGCTGACGATACAACAAATAAGGAAGATGATGAAGAGCAAGTTGTTGAATTTGACCAAGATGTCGGAAGCTGCAGTGAAGAGGATGACAATGACAATGTGGAAATGGTGGAAGAAACAATTGAAGTTGGTAATTGGGTCTGTGTAGAGTACATGATACAAAATCAACGCAGTCGCCGAGGAGTAGTACGGTTATATTATGGCTGCGTTCAATTTATTGAAGGTGACCAAATCACTGTTAAATTTCTAAAAAAGGTAAGAGACATACACATGTAAATATATATAAGTATGATAGCCTAGATTTAACACACAGTACCTTAGCTTTATCTAGTGCAATCTGGACAAACTGGCATTATGAATATCCTACTGGCCATATAAAATTGAATAATTATTATCGTAATTGATTTGCCTTTAAATGATTAGAATAATTTGAAGGTAAATCAATTAATTTACTATAATTTAATTTAAATTGGCTTACTTTGAATAGCTGTCTTTATGAATGAACGTAGTAAACTCAGCTCATATTGTATCCGCATGTAGAATTAAGTACGTACAGACTTAGGAAAAATAACAGTGAATAAAATGGAAGATATTTTCAACAAACAATTTTTTAGGTCTACGAGATTGTTTATTCACTAAATAATATGATCTAATAATATAATAGATAGATGATGATAGATAATATAATAGATAAAGATAATATAGAAGATCATTAAAGATTGAATCCATTATCAAAGTTTGAATTATTAATTGAATCCATTATTATGATTATGGATATGGATATGGATTATGATTATGGATGATATTGAATCCATTATTAAAGTTTGAAGACATTATCATTAAAGATACTATAGATAAAGATAAATATAATAGATAATATGATAAATAATATAATATAATATGATTTTAATGAAATGCTCACAAAAAGTATGTAGGCCTAATTATTATTCGTATAAATCCCAGAACATTTGTTAAATGTTCATATTATATCGTGTTCTTTGATATTTGTTTCACTTTCAGATTCTCGTGAGTAGCTATCAATTTCCGGAAGTGGAGGAAATCGACATAGTAAACCGTGCATTCTGCACACGCGTCAAAGAGCCGGAGCTGGCCTCTGGCTCTACCAGGAGGAGAACTATCTATGTATTCTACGAGTTAGAGCGTGAATCCTTATTGAGAAAGGTAGCAAAAAAGACATAACCTCAAGCACAGTGAAAGACTTCGTATGGTATTGTTTTTCTTTATTGAAGATTTGTAAGAGTATATAATTTTGTTATCCAACTTTGTTAGCCTCCAATTGTTAGACTACTGATTTTTTTGTTTTAATCAAGAAATAGAGATTTTTGTAATTAGGTGATGTTTTCAAGTATCGGTAGATTATTTAGGCTTATTCATGTCCAAATCAAAGTCAAAATCATAGAATCCCTTGATATCCTTCTCCCTCAAATAGGCCTAATATATTCTTCTCTATTTCTTGTCGAGTAAATTTTACGATATATCCGTGTTTTTTAATACTCCTAGTTGTGTCTTCCCGTATTTGTTTAATTTAAATTTAGCTTAATTTACCAATCTCTTAAATTAAAATTGCGCATATGTTGCTGTACCATAATAATTGTTTCATTCAAAATGAGATACCGTATCATTTACCTAATCAACACTATATTGCAAATTTACTTAGATGGAATATTTTTCGTTGACAGGAAATTTTTTTATTTTTCCATATTTTTCCGGTAATTTTTCCGGTAAAATTACCGGAAAAATATAATTTATATTTTTCCGGTAATTTTTATATCTATAATCTAGAGACGTATGGAAAGTTGTGAACGAGACAGTCAATTGTAAAACACATGATCCAATGAAAGCTTTGTATAATAAATTCCAAAGTATTCAAAATGCTGTTGAAGTCATAAATGAGCAACTTTCGGATGTCTTTGTCGAGAAACATCCTGTCACGTTCCCCTCTGATGATCTCAGCAACAGACAAATTACTGTATCACAAACAGAAATTGAAAAATTTGCCGTTGTTGTTGCATCCTTGCGGAGTCGCAAATCATCACCCGAAATATACTGTTGCACAAAAAAAAGCGTTAAACAATAATCAAGCACATGAATATACTATGTATTGTCTTCATATGAGATCACTATTCAGTCCACTGTTGTGATAATCGTTGACTTGAATCGATCACACGCGGCGATATACAATGATGACTCATTCTTTATTATCAATTAGGGTGATACTGTTGACAGCATTTGTTCATTGTTCTTATCGAGTCTACACTGGAGATATGCCTCACTGGTCTTCCTCGATTAAAAACCGAGTCATGGGTATAGTAGAAACTGGATTGCCTCTGCAACAAGTTTCTGAAAGCCTGGGCGTCCCGCTCCGTACATAATACCGATGGACTAATGGATTCCGCCTTTTAAGTATTGTTGAGAGAAAACAAGGTTCTGGACGAGCTTCACGATCAACCACGAGATAGACCGTCATTTAGTTCGGTTTTCGAGGTGGAAGCCTTGCTTGTCATCCTCCCAATTACTCAGGTCGTGAGGCATCTCAGTTTCAAGTCGCACGGTTCGTCGCCGACTGCGTGCTGCAAGACTACGTTCTCGGAGACCTTTGACCTCTCCTCACAAGGTCTCACCGCAAGACTCGGCTTCGTTGGGCAATGCGCCGATGCCACGTTCACGAGCCACAGTGGAAGCGAGTCGTATTCACTGATGAGTTGCGCTTTCAAGTACGGCCATCAGATGGAAGAGTACGGGTGTGGAGAATGCCAACCGAAGCCATGCGTCAAGACCTCATTCAGGATGCTGCATATTTTGGAGGAGCCTCGGTGATGGTATGGGGAGCTATCTGCTGCGATAGCAGATCGCCGTTGGTGGTCAAACGAGGCAACTTAAATGGCAGATCTTACGGTCAAATCCTCACCAACAATTTGCTACCTTGGGCGGAAGACACCTTAGGTCCTCCACAGTCATCTTGGCGGCTTCAAGATGACAACGCCACACCGCATCGAAGCGCGCATGTTCGACATGTTTTAGAGGTCACTGGGATTCGCAGGATAGATTGGCCTACAAGAAGTGTCGATTTAAATCCAGTCGAGCATGTGTGGGACGAACTCGAACGTCGAGTCAAACAACGAGAACCTTCTTCGCTCTCGGAACTCGCAACATTCCTAGTCGAGGAGTGGAATGCCATTCCTCAAAACCGAATACGCCACATCATCCTCAGCATGCCAAGGAGAATTAACCAAGTGCTGCAGACTCGTAGTGGCTATAAGTACTAGACCCTTCGTTCATTCTTTCTTTCTGATTTTTATGAATGAAGATGTTTATCAAACATGTTAGTTTTACTAACAACCATATCTCAAAACTTTAGAAATGGAATTTAACAATTAAGTTTGCATGTAAAATTTATTATGAATGGTTAATTGTATAGAAAATGTTATTGCTATACAGTATTAATAAACGTTTAATTGATATGACAGTAAATTTCAATTTCTATACCGAGAATAAACGTCGCGTACATACATCAATAACGTCCTATGAGCCATCATTGTATATCGCCGTATGTGTTCGATTCAAGTCAGCGATTATCACAATAGTGGACTGAATGATGTCTCATATGAAGACAATACATAGTCTATTCATATGTTTAAATATTGTTTAACGTTGACTATGATGGTAGTAATGAGCAAAAGACCGTTCCAGGACAGGACAAAATTCTCAAATTTTTTCGTATTTTTAAATGGACTAAATTTAAGAATTTTGGTCATTTTCCAGGTTATAAAGACCTAAATTCATAAATTTAGGCGTTTTTAAAACTACCGAATTTTTCAAATTTTTCATAATCTCAAATTTGAGAATTACAATTTTTACCTTGAAAATCATGACCGTTCCAGGACACCGAAAATCATAAAAGTTAAGAATCTCAAATTTGAGATTATGAAATTTTTCACCCCCAAAATGATGACCGTTCCAGGACACCGAAAATCATAAAAGTTAAGAATCTCAAATTTGAGATTATGATTATTTTTCTCTTGCTCAAATCATGACCGTTCCAGGACACAACATCAAAAAAATTGGTATTTTTAAAAACGACTAAATTCATGAATTTTATCCATTTTTCAGGTTTTTAAAATATCAGATAACTAAAATTATGTGTCTAAAAATATTTCTTTAAAAATGGAAGAAACAAAAGTGGAAGAAACCTCAAAAATATATCCTTCGTTATCATATGAAATGAACAAAGAAAAACACAAGGATAGAGTACGTTGTATGAAAAATAAGGAATCTCAATTATTATTAAGATTAGAGCATTATGATAAACTAAGAAAGAGATGGTCTAAAGTTAAGAATGTAACACAAGGAATTGGCATATTCTTAACAATAAGTTTAGGTGCTTTAACAATTGTTATATCTTCTGGTGTATTAGTAATTCCAGTAGTTGCTACTGCTTTAACAGGTACGGGTGTTTTTACAACAATTGTTATATCTTCTGGTGTTTTAGTAATTCCAGTAGTTGCTACTGCTTTAACAGGTACGGGTGTTTTTGCAACTTCACTTGTTACAATGTTAGATAAATCTTTAATAACTAAGAAACGAAAATCATTAAAAACTAAGCATTTACATATTAAAGAAGTCTACGACAAATTACATTACTACTTTCAAAGAGTATGTGATGATAATGTTATTACGTTAGATGAGATTGAAAAATTTGATCAAAGAGCTAATGAAGTAAATCAAATATCATTTCATTTAAAGTCCGAAAAAGTTGATGACAAGAATAAACAGGATGGCAAAATTTCTAGTGATGGTAAAATTTCTAATGAAGTTTTTTTAAAAGAACTAAGAACTTTATTAAACAAAACTTTATTAAACAAAACTTAAAACGAAAAGATGTCAGACAACAAAACAATGAAAAAATAATTTGTTCAGTAAAATGTTTTTGTTATATTCCAATGTTACCACAAAATTCAAATATTATATTTTAAAAATGGATAAAATTAAAGCTGATAATTTTAAAAGAATTAAACAATTAGAAGAGTTAATAAAACAAAGAAATGTTATGAAAGAAAATCATCTTCAGCATGGAATGATAAAAGCTGGTATTCAATCTGATATGTTTGAAAATGCAGCAAACCGAGCAAGTAAAAACTGATTTTGAAAAAACTATGGAACCATTTAAAACTCTTGAAAAAGAAAGTACAAATAATGATAAACAAATTAATATAACAGATCCAGAACACAAAACTATATTAGATGACTATGGATTACTAGAATCAAACATTAATAAGAAATCATATAAGAATTCAAATCTATGCAATTTGAACATTCTATTTCATTTATAGATGGAAAAACAATACCTAGATTATATCTCGGTCAAAAAGAAATATTTCCACAACCTTTTCGATGTTTAATTCTTTCACCAGATAAATATCCTTTTAGTTTAGATAGAAATTTTGTTGATCTTTTAAGAGGAGCAGATTTAAATAATTATGCTGTAGAAGATCTCATAAAATATAAAGCTATGTTAGATAGAGTTAAAGCAGTAAAAACTCTTAAACGTTACAGAGAATTAGAAAATTTATTGTCAACGTAAGTTAAAGTAGGAAAAGGTTTTAAAACTGAAACAACTGTATTTTTACCAGATGATCCACAAGAATTACTAAATAGATTAAATATTTTAATATCTGCAATAAAAGAAGGACATAATTCTAGTTTCAATGAAATTCATGCTATATTGAAAAGACTGTTAGAAAAGAAGATTCTACATGAAGAGGATTATAAAAGTATAGCTGAAATATGTTGTTGTTTTTAATTTTTTTATAAAACATTTATATTTATTCAAAATTTTAACTAAAAAATGTGTTCAGCAGATTTAGACAAAATTAATAATCATTTAGAAAATCTAACAGAGATTTTGGGGTCATCAAAATTTAGTACGACGTTAAAAATTATTACAACTACTTCATCACACACTTGTAATTTAGAACCCATTCTACATTTAGAACAAAATAGAAATTATCATATTGCATTGACTAGTTTCTCCACATTTAACACCATTTACACCATTAACACCATTACTTTTGTCAGTTATTTGTGGAAGATCAGGATGTGGAAAAACATATCTATTATTTAAAATTTTAACGACTCCAAATTTTTTGGATTATAACAATCTTATAATTCATACAACAACAGCAGAACAACCTATTTATCAATTTTTGAAATATGGATTTGAAAATAATTTTAAAAAAACAGCAATTGCTTCATTATTGAAAGAATATGAAAATTCTGAATTTGAAGAAACAATAAGTTCGTGGTGTGAAGAAGCAGCAAATAACAATCAGTTAGTAGAATCCAATAAAAATAAACAAATAAAGATGCAATTAATAGATGATAGTGGGAATATGCAAGATCCTAGTAAACTAGATCAAACAATGAAACATTGTGTAATTTTTGATGATTGTGTTGATGATAGAAATCAGTCAGTTCAGAGAAATTATTTCACAAGAGGTGGACATAACAACTGTAGTGTTTTTTATTTAACACAAAGTATGTATTACAAAGTGTTATTAGAAAGAATGCAAATATATTTATACTATTTGAAATAAATGCAAGAAACCTAAGTGATTTGTTAAGAGATTTATGTATAAGAGATAAAGATGAATTTAAACAATCGTGTAACAATGCTTGGTCAAAAGATTATGGCTTCATTACAATTAATATTGATAAAAAAATTATGATAGAGTTACAGAAGATTTGTTTACTGAGTAATAAAAGATTTTTATGCTGAGTAATAAACAATAAATTTTTTTTTCTAGAGTGATTTAAATAATAAAATTTTTTTTCTAGACTGATTCAAATAATAAAATTTTTTTTTCGAATGATTTAAATAGTGAAAATTTTTTTTCTAGACGGATTTAAATAATAATAAATAAACTTTAAAACGGTAAAGTAGTTATTCCATCAGGTAAAATTTTTCTTTTATCATCAAATGGATCTAATGCTAATTTATGTTCCTCTTTTAAATACATTTTATGTTTTTATGAATTAAGTCTATAATTACATGCTGTTTTTATTTTATTATTAAATAATGTATTCTTATAATCTTGAAATGTTATTTGGTTAGCCACTGATGCCTTTGAAATACCTTTTAATATTTTATGTGTTTTAATATTATTAGTTGTGTCATAACAGTGACATTTAGATTTCAAAAATATAGCTTCTGTTATGAAATCTTCATTTCCTAACTCATCTTTTACTTTACATAATTCTGAAGGATGAATAAAACCTTTTATTTTATCTATTTCTCCATTAAGTGAAGAATTATACGGTACTGTTAATTCTAAGAAAACGGAATCCGTATATGTAAAGTGTAATTTATAGTTTTGGCCATAAGCAGGTGCTAAATAATCATATATAAATCTATGCATAAATGGCTTAGCTAGTTCTAATATAGTGAATCCAATAAAATTAAACTTATGATGCTTTACGCTGATTCGACGTAGATGTACAGCACATAGTTCATCACTGAATCTAGTAGTTCTTTTATATGTAGGTTTCCTTGTTAAATTTTGAAACCTATCTCTATCATAAACTATTTCAAAATTTTGTCTATTACGCGCATTTTCTAAAGTCTTACTATAAAATGCATTATTCATTAATTTAAAGACCACGTTTCCAAAATCATCTTTATTTCTTTTAGCTATTTTACGTTTTCAATATTTAACTCTATATAATTCTTTAACCATTTAGATTTTTGATAAAATAGTTTTCGATGTATTTTGGTGAGAATCATTCCATGATCTAAATACCAATCTAGCATTCTTCCTTCAACAACATACTTTTCTTTATTACTTTGTGTTAACATAAGTTTTTTTGTTGGTCTGTATTTCTTAGGAATTAAAGATTTTTGATAATCTGAAAAATCTTCTATATTGGGAATTTTGTTTTTGGGACAGAAAGGATAATATTTTGTTGCGCCTTTTATATAATCAGGGTATACTAAATCAACTTCATATATATAACCAAAATTATAATTTCCATCATATGTTTTTTGATAATCAAGAATATTACACCATTCCATCTCACCTGTTGGTAATTCTTGTATCATGCAAGAAGAATATAAGCTATTAAAATCATAATATAACAAATAGTTTTCTCTCATGAATTCATCAACTGCTGCTTGACTCTCTTCATTTGATATAAGTCCTTCTATATTTTGATTAAACAATTTTATAAATTGATGGCTTTCTTCTGGAGATAAAGGTTTATATATTCCATAATCATGAGGATTTACTTTTTTATTATAACATTTAACATATCTATTACCTAAAACTAATGAAACACCACCTCTAATTCCAGATTCAAAAAATAATAATTTATCATATGTGTTTTCTTTATAATGTTTAAGTTTAACACCAATATGTTTTAATCCTGCTAACCATGTTAAACCTGGTGTAGAATAACAATAACATGGATCTATTCCATAATATTCCAAACACAAGTCACGAAAAATTTCAAAAAGATAAGCAAGGATTAATACATCTATCTGAAGATATTTCATTGTATAATCATACATTGTTCTACAATTTAACTCACTACAATTCTTTTCAGCTTCTGCATAGTCTTCTTCAGCTAATTGTGATTGTTTTAATGTTGATTTAAATTTATTTATTGGAGGAAGTTTTTGTTCTTCCATTATTTCATTTATTCTATTTATATCTCCAGTCATATATTCATACGGAAATATGCCTTTTAAAGGTTTTAAATTATATTTATTTAATATTTTACATTGTTCAGATTTCAAAGTTTTTCCCATAATATCTAATGAATAAGGAGTAAAAAATCTAAATGCATCTAAAATTCTAATACAACCTAATTGCATTGAAAAATATTCTTCTTCTGTTTTACATAGTACATTTATTTGTTGTTGTTGTAATTTTTCAGATGAAAATAAATCTTTCATTACTAAATGGAAATCATATTTAGAACCATTATAGAAATATAAAGGAACAAAGTTATATCTAAATTTATTAGCATTAAGATTACAAGAATTATGTGCTGCACCTCTATATAATCCATTTAGATGATCATGATCTTTTACTTTGTCGGCAGAGCCGTCGCTTCGCTTATCATTACCCAATTTTTTTCCACAGTAATAACAATTTTTTTCATTAACAAAATTAAATTTTTCTTCATCCGTTAATGGAAGCATTGGTATATTTGTTTCAAGCAATTGTGAAAAACGACCTTGTAATTCTTCTACTTTCTTTGTAAACATTTCTGAACTATCTTCACCATAGTATTGATAATATTCTGATTTAAATAATTCAGGATAATTTGAATGAATGTACATTCCCAACATAATGGTTTTTGTTCAAATAAATATTTTTCTTTACTTTGTTCAGCTGCACTTTTTTCATAATTATCATTTTCATAATTATCATTTTCAGAATCGGGTGAAGCCCTGGAAGACATCTCCGATGTCCCGTGATTTTGTGTCATATTAACATTATATGCTTCGAAATCACAATATATATTGTAAAGGGTACTTTATTTTTGAAATACCATTTATTGTATTCTAAATAATCATCTTTAGGAAAAGTATTTTCAACTGCTTCATTTTGTTGGCAATTCTCCAAATGTCTATTCATTTCTTCTTTAGTTCTAAAGCTCGTCATACATTGGAGACAGGGAAAATTAGCATTATCTGAAGTTTTTGTAAATATAGAAACATCTTTACACAATATAAAATGACCCTGATAATATAATATATTCGCTTGTGCTGATTGTTTTGTTTGTTTTAATTTTTCAAATTTATCTTGATATATTTCATGTGTTTAATCGATATGTCTTTGAAAATCTTTTTCAGACTGTTGATAATTTTGATTTAATATCTGTAGCTGTTGTTCATATTCTTTATTATATTGTTCTTTATATTGCTGTTGACATTTTTTAAAACATTCATTAAATTCTTTATTTATTTTTTGATTGGTTTCATTTTCTTCATTATTTAATTCTTTATTGTCCTCATTTAATTCTTTATTGTCTTTATTTAATTCTTGAATCGTTTCTATCATATTTTGATATTTATGGTGATATTCTTGTGGTAACATTTTTAATTGTTGTTGATAATCTGTTTTACAATTTTGTAAAATTTTATTTAAATTTTGTAATTTTTGTTGATATTCTAAAGATAAAGATGAATAATTGGAATCATAATCATAATTAGAATTACGTCCTTTATAATTATTATGATTAATCATTATTGGTGATAATGTTTTTACAATTTGAAATTTTTCAGTACATATTATAATTCCTTGGTAAAAAATATTATGATGCATGTAATTTCCTCTATCATTATAAACTATTTCTGATTGTCATAAATTTTATTATTCAAATAATTTTTTTTGAATCTGAGTAAAATGGAGTAATATCAACAATAGAAACATAATTCACATTTAATTCAAAAACATTTACTTCTATTAAATTTTTGTTCTTTTTATGAAACTTTATTAACCTATTATAATCATATGGAAATTCATCTAAGCCATCAGAGAGATCATTGTATGATCAATTTATGTATTCTGCTTTATTATAATGACTTAGTCTTTCTTTGTGATATTCTGCAGGATGTAAATGTGCTATAGTACTCCACAGAAAACAATAATCATCTTAATTTTTTATGTTGATTATTTGTGGTGAACTGAAAGGTAAAGGAACATAACTACCACCAGTATTATTTTTATATTTATCAATTACTATTTTCTTAGATAGTATTTTAACAAATCTCCAACCAGATTCACGTAACTGGGCTTCAATTATACAATTTTCTAATTTATTTATCATCGATTCAAATATGGGTTGTATATCATTTACATTATGAATTTCTTGTGAATTTGTAAAATGTCCTTGTATTATTTCTTCAGAAATTCCATCAGGTCCACTTTTTGTATAAAGTACTTCTACATTCATATAACATTTGAAAAATTTCTTAAATATTTTGAAAAAGTTTGTTAACACATCATAAAGAGTTTCATCGGTTTCATTATGTTCAACAGATTCATTAAATAAATATTTTATATCTGTTACAGCTTCATCAAATTCATCTATTTCGTTAAATTCATCAGTAACGCTAAATAAATATCTTCCATCTGGTACATGTTCATCTTCACTATTAAAAACTTTTTTATATTCCGAATGTGAATAATCATCAAACATTTTTTAATTTTTATATCAGTAGGTAATGTTTCTAAATAGTTTTTATAATTATTTAATTTTAATATATTTCCTTCATCAACTCGATCTACATTTTGTAAATGCAATTTACTATTTAAATGAGATTGATAACTTCTTTTTGTTTGTAACTGTCTTTTACATAAGTTACAATAAAACTTGGCATTTTCCTTTTCTTTATTTTTTACAGAAAAAATTTGTGTTTTAATTTTAGATATAAACATTCTATTATCAAGGTCTTGAGAGTTGTTATATATTATTATATATTTCATATTCTTTAGTTGTTTTATTTTCTTTATCATATAATGTTTTATCAGAAGATAATTTAAATTTATTTTCACTAACTATTGATTCTTCATCAACATCATAAATTACACTTTTTGGAATTGGATGCCATTCTCTTATTGGAATATCTAACTCTAAATTATATTTATTATCTGATAATAATACAATAGAGAAAAAAATTGGTCTTTGATCTCTATTGGAAAATTTAATAACACCACCATAATCTGAATCATATTTAGTTTTTATTAGAGATGATAAAATTTTAAATTGATTAGATGTAAATCCTAATTTAAATTTTGTAGACCCGACACATAGTTGTCTAATAGTATCTTCAACTATTCCATCATTATTATCTTCAATTGTAAGAAAATGAAATTTGGATGAATTTTGATTATATGTAGTATTAATATCATGTTTAGGTATAAATTTTTCTTCACTTAAATTTTTATAATTACTAATATTTTTATAATCTTTTTTACCATTTACACTTTTTTCAGATGTTTCAGAATCATCATCCATATTATCATCATCATTATTATTATAAGATTCTTTAAAATTATTATTATAAGATTCTTTAAAATTATTATGATTATGATTATGGTCATTGTTAATAGTATAGGGTGTGGTCCACATATAAATTTTTTCCTGCTTTTTTAGAGCCATTTATGTGAGATTTGAATAAATTAATATTTAAGTTTGAATATAGTCCTATATAAGTGTCCTTCTCATATTTTTGAGGCATTTCTGATGTTTCATGTTTATAAATTGTATCTCTATTATAAACTTGGCATAATAATTCTTCATTATGTTTTTTGCTCTCTATATGAGTATTATATTGATTATGTTCATCGAATAATAATCTAATTTTTCTTTTGAAAAAGATTTTAATTTTTTAACTAATTCTCTAATATTGATATAATTGATAATTTTAGTTTCTATCCAATCTGTATTACTGCTTGGCAAAACGGCTCTAATGAATCCATAATCATTATTATGACCAATAATTACCATATTTTCTTTATTCAATTCTACATAAGCCACATCATTATATTTGCTTACTATATCCATAAATTTTATAAATGGATCTCCTGGAAATATACAATAGTTAGTTTCTATAGAAGGCATTGTTCTTTAAATATTTCGGCTTGTAATTCAAACAAAAGATTCATATCTATACATGGATTATTATTATTATCAAAACATTTATTTTCAAATCCCGATGATCTCGTCGAATAAGAAGAACAGGATGATGCGGGCGAATATAATTTTTTAAATTTGCTTTTTCCATTTTTTTTAAATTTTATGCCAGAAAAAATTACTTTTTTATTGTTAGAAAATGATGTTACCAAATGTTGGTGGAGGTGCATATATCCCGAATAATCGTGAATACAGAAACAGAAATAGAAAATTATATTATGAAAACTGGAGACGTTTTATCTGGTCCATTGCATCTTCCTACTCTTCCGCAACAAAATACAGAGTTAACAAATAAACAATATGTTGATACACAAATCAATGACTTAAAAGAAAAATATATAAACGATGTTTTGGTTCCACTGATGAATGAATTAAAGTTGCTTAAACTTAATGACAAATCATTAAACGAAAAATTATTAAAACTTGATAAAAGGGATAGAGAGCTAGAAGCAGATATAGCAAAACTTTTTAAAAAAATTTCTGAACAATCATAAATTTTAATATTACTTTCTATAAATTTAAAATCTGCAGTCATTAAAAATAAACATCAGATAAAATTATTGAAAGAACAATTAGAAGATGAAATAGAAAAACTTCCTGAAAGAATTAAAAACAATTTAAAGCAGTTACAAGCTACATTCCAAAAAAGTGTTGATGAATTAAGTTCTAAAATTACTGAACAAATGAAAAAGATGAATAAAATAATAAATGAAGTAAACTCACTTATTCAAAAACTTCATAAAATGAAAACTCTTAAAATCAATTTAGAAAATGAATTAAAGAAAAATTTACAAGAAAACTCTAAAGAAAATAAAGAACAGTTAGATGCTGTTAAAAGACAATTTGATGTTCCTAAAATTAAGTTAAATGCTCTTAAAACGGCGTTGAAGATGAATCAGCAGAAAATGCAAGTTAATAGAAAAAAAACTAAAGTACATCACACGCTGCTTGACGCAATAGATAACGTGCAACGGAAAATTAGTAAAGTTGTCACGAAGTTGTTATCTATTCACACACGTAAATCTTGATCGGACCTTGTCCAGATGCTTTAGCCAATGATGCACATAAATCTTAACGTAAATATTTTTTCCCAAAAGTCAAATTTAATCCTAAAAAATGCCTATAATTTACAAACAATCTTAAACATTTTGCTTCTAATCAAAAAATAGCACATTCACCATCTATGAAATCTGCTTACTATTATAACAATGTAGAAACTATTCAAAAAGAAGGAGATGGTGTAAACAGCGTAGCTAGTGTAAACAGCGGAGCTGGCATCTTTTCTGGTATCGGAAGTATCGTTAATATTATTAAAAATAATAAAGATTTGATTACATCTGCTGCAAAAGGAGCAGCTGCTATAGGTAGTACAGCTAGTGCAATATCAAATGCTGTTAAATCTCAAAACGAATTAAAACAACTAGAAACTATTCGTAAACTTAAGAATGATTCTGAAGAACAAAAGAAATTAAAAAAACCTTCAGAGGAAACAAAAAACGAAATTGCTAACATAGCTGCAGGGTCTGAGAGTAAACATGAGAAGAAATCAGGCATAGCCATAGAACCTACGGTTCGTTCAATTGAAGAAATAAGAGGTAATGGTGTGAACAGCGCAGCTAGTTTAGCAAAATTCTAAAATTATATTTTAGTAAAAATTTTTTTGGGTGCAAGAAATTTTTTTGGGTGTGAGAAATTTTTTTTCTGGGTGCGAGAAATTTTTTTTCTATGTGTGAGAAATTTTTTTTCTGTGTGTGAGAAATTTTTTGGGTGTGAGAAAAAACAAAAAAGTCAAATAATTTTTATAAAAATGTCTTCGCTTATCGAAAATAAATTTAGATTATACGATCCTTCGTTCGTCAATTATAATCAAAAAAAGAATGACTATATAATAATTGCTACGAATCCCGGATCTTACAGTAGAGTAAATACTGGAGGAGATTTAATTTTTGAAGTTGATAATCAACAAAGTTATATATATCTACCTGATTCACTTTTACACTGTGAATATTCTTGATATAGTGATGCCAATTTAACAACACCTTTACCAAAAACCGA
The DNA here is from genome assembly GCA_907163375.1 of Prostheceraeus crozeri. Lineage (NCBI taxonomy): Eukaryota > Metazoa > Platyhelminthes > Polycladida > Euryleptidae > Prostheceraeus > Prostheceraeus crozeri. The sequence goes on from CAJQUW010009330.1 coordinate 91,768, forward strand.
TAATATTGCATTAGAGAATAATTTTTTTCCAAGATTATTTACACAAATGCGTTTAGATGTTGCAACTCAAAATATAGAAACAATAAGTGATTCTCTAGGTGTAATTGATTCAATGCTTCGATTTGTAACAACTGGTGAAAATAATAAAAAGTATAAAATCGAAGGTTGGTTTCTTGATACTAATGATGGCATAATTGTTGATGATTTAACTCACGCTGGAACAGATGCAGCAGGAATTGCGAAAGATGTAGAAAAAATTGCAAAACATTTAAATAAAACAAACAATAGTGCATATAAAGAAAGACGTGAATTTAACAAAAAAAGTAAACAGACAGTAAATTGGTCATTGTCTCCATTATTCGGTTATTTAGATTATGACAAAATATCATGTCAATTAAAATTTAAATTAATAATTCATCGCACAGCAAATAATGAATTAATCTTTTATGGTAAGACTGGAAAAATAGCATATTTAAAAATTGATAGACATGAATGGTGGATAAAGCATAATACTCCTAGCTTAGAGGTCGAATTAGATATTGCAAATAGATTAAACACTAACAAACCAATTCCAGTAAATTTTCTAAAGCGTACTGCTAGTTCAGTAACTTTTTCCGAACAAAGATTTAACTGGCAATTTACTAGAACTGCGAATACTCCAAGATATTTATTACTAACTTTTCAAAGAAATAGTTCTCTAAGTTTTGATAAGAACAACAATCTTTTTCATATTAATACAATTCGAAGTTTACAAGTTTCATTAAATCAAACCCGATATCCAATTGATCCATTAAGACTCGATGATACCAATAATCAATTTATGGAAGGATATGATGTTTATCGAAATCGTTGTATAGAATTTGGAGTGAACCACAATTAGACATTTATATCCTGTTTTCTGTTTCGATTTAAGTGCACAATCTGAAGATATTATCAAGACTGAGTGTGATGTAACAATTAATATTGAAAAAGAAAGATTCCACAACTTCATTGATGGCTTATGGTTTATTGCTAGAAGATGTAAAATATTCCATTGAAATTCTTAATGTAAAGATGGCTAGGATCGGCTGAAGCCTCTGAACAAAGTTCTGTAGGTTAATTACAATTTTTGGTAACTTAAAATTTTTTCACAACTAGAATAGATTAAAAGTCTTTTATAACTACAATGGATTAAAAAAATTCTTAGATTAAAATTTTTGATAACTAAAAATTTTTTTATTAAGAATGTCGCAAGCGAAAAGTAATAATAGTAAAACTGTTGAATTAAAATTACGTAATATTGTTGACAAAAATTCACCTAAAACTATTACGATTAGCAAAAAGAAATATTACATAAATAAACCAATGATAGAGAATATTAGATTACAAGATGAAAAGAATGGAGGAATTCTACCATAAATTCCACTAATAATAGGTGGCATAGCAGTTGCAGGTGGGACAGCTGGTATTGTCCAAGCAGTAAATAAAAATAAATCGGAGAAAGCAGCATTAGAAGAACAAAAACGTCATAATAGAGAGTTAGAGAAAGTTGCTAGGGGTGAAGGAATAGTAGATAATTTTATTAGTAAATTAAATTTAGTTGATGAAGGGAAACCAGTTCTTAAAAACATTCTTAATAATGTTGATGATTTAATTGAAATTAAAGAAACTAAAGATGGTTCTGGAATATATCTAAGTCCTAGCATGATTCGGTAATAACCTCAGGACCTTTGGTTTGATTAGGTAAAACATTTATTTTATTTAATCTTTAAAAATGCATTCTACAAATTCCGAAAATTTAATTAAATTAAAAGTTTCTAATTTATATTTATTGGATTATCTCTGAAAAGTACATAAAACCTCAAATTATCAGTATTCCGGAGGTCATATACAAAAAACTTTTGAAAACTTTCCTGGATTTATTTGGAGTAGATATTCAAAAGAAAAACATCTTCCTGGTCATTCATATACCGGTCCAGGAACTCGATTAGATATAAGACTAGATGAGAATAATAATCCAAAACCAGGTGAAGAACCAATAAACAGAGTAGATGCAGCAGCTTACAGACATGATTTAGCTTATCGAAATCATGACCTAAGTTCTCGACATGAAGCTGATAAGAAGATGATTCAGGAATTAGATAGTATTCAAAATCCTACATTTAGAGAAAGAATTGAAAGAATGTTTGTTAAGAAAGCTTTACAAGCTAAAATATTATTCGGTCAGAGTTGAGACAAAACTCATAACACTGAAACTTATGCCTCCGAAATCCACAAGGAATATAGAAGGCCGAAATATCTATTGAAAGTAAAAGTATTTAATAAAGATGATTTTTGGAGTGCTGATCTTATTCATATGCCGAATGATTCTGATTATAAATACGCATTGTCCGTTATAGATTTATATACACGATACGCTTGGGTAAAGCCATTAAAAAATATAAGTTGTCTGTCAGTTAAATATGCGTTTGAAGAAATCTTTAAAGAAACTAATAGAAAGCCAAGGAAGCTATTCGTTGACAAAGTGACTGAGTTTTATAACAGAAATATTCAGGCACTATTTGAAACTGTTTATTCAACTGAAAATGCAGGAAAGGCTGTAGTAATAGAAAGATTCAATCGGACGTTAAAAAATTAATTATTCAAGAACTTTACTGAGCAAGGAAATCAGAAATGGTTGAAGATATTACCAGGGATTGTAGAACAGTACAATAATAAAGTTCATTCAGGTATTGAAGAAACTCCAAAGAATGCTTCTGACGATCCTGATTTGATACGAAAATAATTATTCGAATGAGAGTAATCCGAATTTGCAAAACCTTAAGCCGAAATTTAAGATTGGAGATAGAGTTAGAATATTTAAGCATAAGAATAAATTTGAAAAAGTCTTTGTTGGCTATTGGACTAAAGAAATATTTGAAGTTTGTAAAATAAGTCAAACTTATCCGATTACTTATGAAATTAAAGATTTAGGTGATGAAGATATCAGAAGCCGATTTTATCAAAATGAATTACAACGAAGTGATTTTCAATTTTTGGAACTAACGTTTTTCGGGAATTAAATTCCCTTATTCAATTCCCTTATTCAATTCTAACATAATGTCAAGAAATGGTACTCCTTTTGTGATTTCAATATAACATAAAGACATAATTGACCACAATAGGTAGTCCTTGGTTTTTGAATTTGAAACGTATTGTATGTTCCATTTCCAAGTAATTCTTTGACTTCATTTGTTGGAGGCAATCCATATGAGTCAAAATAATAATTAGAACCGTTTATATTTTTTTGTCCTGCAGACCAATGAACTCCTTTTTGATCTGACGTGTGGAGATTGGTCACGAAATTTATAGATGGCTTATTTTTTAGGAATTGTAATTCGTCTCTCATCAATATGTAAAATTCTTTATTGCCAATTGATTAGCGATTTTCTTTAGATCAAAATTCGTAGTTGTCTGTTTGCCGTATTGTTTTAAGAACTCGGTAATGCTAGACATTTTGTTATAAAAAAATTTCTTATAGGGACCCATAGAAGTCAGAAGGGGGGTTGATTTAAAACTGTGGCATAATGATGACTTACCTTACTACTTATTCGATTTTGAAATGATTTAATTTAATCTAAATTAAAAAGTTACATTGTAAGGAATCGGTTTATTAGCAGAGCTAGTGCTTCGCACATCTTTTATCAATAGTAATTCATCCCTCGTCAATAGGTGAAAATTCTTTATTCCCAATTGATTAGCGATCTTATTTAGATCGAAATTCGTAGTTGTTTGCTTCCCATATAATTTTAAGAACTTAGTCATATTATTAACCTGAGGTCATATATCACCTATATTACTCAGTATAACTGTCGGATTTTCATCATTCATTTTAAATGAAATAAATTCCAATAACTGCAATAATGTCTACTTCTTGTACAGAAAAATAAAAACAACGGCAGTGTATTTTGCATCAAATATAATAATACAACTGTCAAATTTATCACACAATTGTACAATGGCAGTCTAATGGCAGTAGACTGGAGAACAAAAGAAAATTTAATTACATTTCAAAATAATCCAAAATGCGTTACTACTAAGTTCCATGAATCATGCTTACATACCAAAGATTATGTTACATACTGAAATATAGATCTATACAATGCCAGTCTAATGGCAGTAGACTGGAGAACAAAAGAAAATTTAATTACATTTCAAAATAATCCAAAATGCGTTACTACTAAGTTCCATGAATCATGCTTACATACCAAAGATTATGTTACATACTGAAATATAGATCTATACAATGCCAGTCTAATGGCAGTAGACTGGAGAACAAAAGAAAATTTAATTACATTTCAAAATATTCTAAATGCGATACTACTTATAAAAAAAGTCTTCATGAATAATATATGTACATTGTACATATCTTAAAATGTGAAACAACACAGTTAATGTTCATTTATCTTAGGAATCAAACCTCATTTCTTCTATAGTTGTCGGCTGATTCAATTTTTCTATATAAATTTTGATTTCTTGAAAATGTTTTCTAACAAAACTAATGGGCATTGATGAATTTAAAAATAATACGTGTGGTAGAATTAGATCTGATAAGTTCATCAAGAAATAACAATAACTTACGTTATAGGAAATTCTAAATAGTTCCAAGTTTGCCACAAATCTGTTTTTTTTATTGTCACTCAATTCCAGAATTCTTTTAAACCCATAACCTTGATAGGCAGCACTTCTCAGCAACGACCCATGGTGTACTTTATCACTTGCAGTCAGTTTTGAAATCATAATAGCACTATCCTCGAAGGTAATGAAATGTTCTTTTGTAACATTGAACTGAGGAATTGTAGTAGTGGTCAGATAATGTTCTATTTTTACTGTAATATCCTCCACTTGTTTTTGAGAGTCCACAACTTTGTTCTTCTTTCTCGATTCAATTTCCAACTTCCACTCTTCAAAATATTTCTTCGCAGTTTCCTTGTGCTCTTCTTTAATTAAGTTTAGTAAAATCGGCATGTAAAACGAAAAGGCTTCCGCGGCAGTACGTTTTGGCATTTTGTAATGAAGAAAGAAAACAGTCACTAGTTATGATTAATGAAATTGTAAAATGAAGTCTTACTTCCTATATGCTGCAATATATTCCTCGTCGTTTCAATCTTTAATGCGGGTAACAGCTGCTTGTTCTGTAATGCAATGGTTCAGGAATGCGAGAAGCAACTGCATTTATTTCATGTATGCGGGAGCAGATGTTCCCTACAATTAGGAAGTTCATCAGAGTGCAAAGCAGTAACAATAACAGGCATTGTAAGAGATTGTGTTACATTCTTAAAGAAATTTTTTTCCCCTAGACTTATTTTAAATATGAATTAGAAGGTTCTTAACCTGGTTTAGACATAAAAATGATTAAAAATTCATAAATTCAGGGATAATTGGGGTTATTTTAACTACTCCTAAAATTACCAATTTTTCTGATGTTGTGTCCTGGAACGGTCATGATTTGAGCAAGAAAATAATCATAATCACAAATTTGAGATTCTTAACTTTTATGATTTTCGGTGTCCTGGAACGGTCATGATTTGAGCAAGAAAATAATCATTATCACAAATTTGAGATTCTTAACTTTTATGATTTTATGGTGTCCTGGAACGGTCATGATTTTGGGGGTGAAAAATTTCATAATCTCAAACTTGAGATTCTTAACTTTTATGATTTTCGGGGTCGTGGAACGGTCATGATTTTCAAGGTAAAAATTGTAATTCTCAAATTTGAGATTATGAAAAATTTGAAAAATTCGGTAGTTTTAAAAACGCCTAGATTTATGAATTTAGGTCTTCATAACCTGAAAAATGACCAAAATTCTTAAATTTAGTCCATTTAAAAATACGAAATAAATTGAGAATTTTGTCCTGTCCTGGAACGGTCTTTTGCCCATTACTGATGGTGTTGTTTAAAAACATATTTATATCGATTTCTTGGCATGACTGTACAATTTTTTGTCCAACAATATACCTACGCGGTTATATAAAGCTGCAGCTGGTCTCCTTGCAATACCACTGTACGCTCTTTTCGATCAGAACTTCAAATGTACCAGTGTTATGGATGATTTCTTCGGTCACACCAGTCCCGAAAAGCAACTTCCAAAATCTGCGGATGACATCAGGCCTATCAGTCAGTTGCCCATCCCCATGATGATACTTGAGCGAATTGTTCTGCAATATGCAAAGCCATTTCTTCTTGCGGCCTATTGTGACCATCAATATGGTTTTCGCCCCGGTTCATCAACTACTTGTGCATTGACTACTCTGCATAATTACATTACAAGCTCGATGGATGATCCAAATATTATCGGAGTACAGGTGATGTCATATGACTTATCCAAAGCATTCGATCGTCTACGGCGTGATATCATTATTAAGCGCATGATCGACTGTAGAATGCTAATGGAGTTCGTTCTATGGATTTCGAGTTACTCGAAAATCGCTTTCAGTATGTTCAGGTTGGCACCGAATGCAACGCATTGTCTTGTTTTACATCAGGAATTTCACAAGCTTCCGTAATAGGACCGTTCCTCTTTTCTAAAGTTTTGGCTTCATTGACTATTCCTGATAGAAACAGTTGCTTGATTATGTATGCCGATGATATAACTGTGAGCATCCCAATTTATCGCAACTCATGCAACAGTCAAGTCCGACAAATTCATGACGTCATTATAGAATCGTCCCTTCGTAACGAACTACCCATGAATAAGAGTAAAAGCATGTTTCTACTTGTGACGAGCTCCAGAGATTGTCAACCCGTATATGTACCTGGCATAACCAAGGTTGAAAAAATGATTATTTTGGGTGTAGCTCTGAATTTAAACTGTTCATGGTCTGATCATATAGACAAAGTCACAAAAGTCATGACTTTTTCCTCAGACTTTTAAGACCACATGTTAGTGATTCATATCTGAAGACTGCGTATTATGCCATAATGCGCTCGATTTTGGAGTATGGTGCACCTTTATTGGTGGGGCTGACAAAAACAGATTCTCATCGTCTGCAAGTATTGCAAAACCGTTTCCATAGACTACTGTGTGCTCTCTTTATCATAGCGACAGTCCGGTATCCTCCAGACACGCACACGGACATCAGTAGGTTTCAGCAAGAATTCTGAATCATCAGTGAATGCGATTCTTGACCATTGCGGGTCTCGAAAATGAATTGGATTCATTGACCAATTCAGTCGCTTTACGCTATGACAAGGAGAGAGAGAGAGGTGGGCAGATCTTGGGTCGGTAGGAGCAAACGCCAGCGGAATACAAACGATTGCGAAGTGTCTGAGACATCACTGCTTCACTCCAATCTAAAATCACAAAAAGTGTCCACGGTGCTAAATATTTTGATCCAGGAGTTAATAGTGGATCGAGGAATATAAAATCTTTCGGCAACAGTTGTCTGTTTCATGCAGGCATGTTCAATACCTCTCAGAAAAGCCATAGATTTCTTTATTGTGACATTGCTAGTATATCTATTGACAATTGACATCAATGGTAGACTACACTGTCATAGTGCATTGTCAGTAGCTTCCATGTTTACATGCAAATATACAATGATATCGATCGATGGTTTTAGATCTGCAAAGTTGAAGCATAGCCTTAAAAATGCATGAAAATCCAAAAAGTAACTGATTTTCTAATAACTCTGCTGACCTCATTTCTTCATCATTCTTTATCGTTTCTGCACCATCAGATAAAGCAGATCGTTATCTATCGCAGCAATATTTTAAATTTTTGATGCTGTTGGATATCTAGTAAGGAGTGAGCTTGGAAAAAGAGTCCCCGTTTTTATTAATTAGGACCCACCAGGCAGGGAAGCAGGCATTTTTAGAAATTCGAGTGACTGAGAGAAAGTTTCGGGCATGTGCTACAATTGTACCAAAGATAAAAGTCAAACTATTGCTAGAACCTATGAAAAATCGCTTTAGAAAAAGAGTAAAAGATTTTGTACGAGGACTTTTTTTAAACAGTGCTTATTGTTGGCAAGGTTGGGTCTTGGGTTCACTCTTGGGTTTTGGGTAGTCTTGGTGCGGACCCAAGAGCTTGGGTACCCCCACCCCCAAGAGTGAGAACCCAAGAGTAAAGAAATTGACCATGAATGATCACTTGCGGTTTTCTTGGAAAAATTCTGCCTAAAATTATGACCACATCATGTCATAGCAAGTTATCTACATGTAAGCTTGCATATATGTACATGTAAATATGTAACCTACTTCAACCATACGATTGGTCTTTCTATGATAAAACTGTGTTACCATCAACTTTGATATGGACCTACCTTAAATATCTATCTGATAGTTTGTTTAGTTAGCTTTTTAAACTGTGCTTTGATTACCTATGGCTTCCTTGTGAATTTAATCCATTAAGCTAGCTGTAATGCACATTGTGTTGGACAGAATTTTGTATACATCATTTTGCGTGAAATAAAACAAATAATACATGAAAAAGATGCAATGCATTAAACCAATACCTGCATAACGCTTATGCTGTTAAATTGGCAGCCTACAACAATTCGTAGATATCTTGTTTCATATAGCCTCTTGCCTTGAAAATTAAAAACTTCGGCCTATGTTGTTTATTCTACTATTAGGCTACATGCATTACAAATAGAATGATATCGGTATCATTTAATGCAGTGACATTCTTTGATGATTGCTTCTTACGATTAGTAGAAATATCGTTCTATCTACATTTCTGCTATTTTCATCCTATACGAGGCCTATGTTGTATGTGTTTCGTTTCTCGATCAGACATGTTGTAAGGAATGTATATAGCTTAGTCATGCATGTTGTTGTAATTAGGAAATTATTAGGCTGTAGACGTAAGCAGGGTTGATGATACTATGCCCAGATATAACCTATGCCGATAATTAAAACTTTTAGCTGGATATTAATATGGCTTCAATTCTGCAATAACAAATTCATGTGATAAATAGTAATTAGATACATATCAATTGGATAACAATATGTACAATATGGTATGATTCAAGACATCTTCATGTAATTTTAAATCTCAATCAAAATTCCAAACATGTTCTGGAAATTGTTGTTCCACTTCATTAGAGAAATAGCCACTCTTGGGTCCAATCTTGGGTGGCACCCAAGATTAGTCTTGGTCTTGGATCTTAATCTTGGGCTCTGGAGTACCCCACTGGGCGGGTTTTATTGATACGAATCATATTTAAGCCCAGATTTCTTTCTGTATGTTGTTGTCTAGAGATTTTTCTCCAAATCCGACTTTTGTGATAGTGATCAAGCAAATGAATGAACATATTCAGTGAGCAATTTCTTTGAAATCTAAATCAACTAAATGTTCCTTTTCTATGGCAATTTCACTTTGAGCACCAATAATACTTACACGTACATAGACATACTACTGCCATAGATAAGCAACACTTAACTTTGTTATATATCTATGGAGTAAGCAACCATATTTACAATGCATCTATTGTTAGCGGGCTTTAACGTCATCTTCTAATGCAAGCAAATCCAATGAGAGTTACCGGGCTCAAATAAAAAAAACATGACATTTAAGCCCGCTGTGAATAGATTTCTTATGTGGGTTATACTAATAATAACCACCTGAAGTCGGCTTTAATGACGAAATCCTCAGACACGGCAATAACGTGCCCTCGCATCATCGTAATTAAAGTCCTTTCAGATACTCATAATTCCTATATATGTTGAAAAGTTATATTGCCATAGCCCACAAAGCGCATAAGCATTACTTTACAACCCCTGTTCAATTTTACAGTGCTTGCGATCGACACCTTGCAGTTCAATGTGAACTTTTATGCTGAAAAGCATATTTACGTCATGATTTTATTTTCTGTAAGTAGTTAGAATTGCGGACGCACTGATAGTGGATGCGAACATGGATTGGAACATGTGTTCCGAATTGCCAATGCGAACATGTTCCGAATTGCGAATGCGAACATGGATATGAACATGTTCCGAATTGCGAATGGATGCGAACATGGATAGGAACATGTAAATAGGAACCGCGTTCCGATTGATAGGCGAATTGAGATCATACTCAATGATTCGGAACGGCTTGTTCCGAAATTGAATTAGAGTATGTGAATTAGAATAGGGATGCGAACATCTATTTCGGTACTTAAACAGGTGTTTGTTTTGAGACTGCTTGCTCGAATGCGACAATTGTGGCCATTGTGACTATGATGACAATTTTATTTATTTTCATAATGCGTTTACAGATCAGAAATTATGTTATGAATGTTCTATTATTTACTAATCAGAATCCCATTTACAGAATTTGCGAAATGAAAACAAGAGGTTTACAATGTAAGTGTAATTAACCATAAAAAATGAAAGAAGGTAAGTCACGTCCCTCGGGGGACTCCGTTAACTTCAAGAAGTCCTCAGCCCATTCCAGGAATGTTGCATTGTTTGTGAAGTCGTGATCACACTCGTGTATAGGGCACTTCGCCGACAGTCCTTTTCTCCTTTGGAGTGCTGTCACTGTTAAAGTCTTCCAGAGTTCCACTTTGCATCCGCAACACAAATTAACCTTCGCATCCAACGATCCACCCATAATTACTTGACTTTCATTTTGGTAACAGAACAGTTGTTTCTGGGTACTCATCATGAAATAGATTCGTAATAGATTCTTAATGTCTACTCAAGTCACGAGGATTAGAACTTGCTTAATTGGAACAATTACATCCTTATATATCCCTTTAGGGAAAATCGGAACCTCTCTGATTGGCTGTTGGGAATTCCTTTGTTTGAAAAGTATATAAGTCCTAGTTGTGTACCAATTCTTATCAAAGGTTCTAATCCTCAAGTACCATAGCTATTTTATCTATATTATTCTAATCACATTTAAAATGGAACGTGTCACAGCACCTCCCGCTTCTCCTGTTGAAAGGACGGAATCGCCATGCGAACCCAGAGTGTTCGTAAGAGGACCTGTAACTCCTGATCCAATATCATCAGAAGATGAAAGTTTGGTACTACAGAGGAGTATCATCGAAACACCGGTGGAAGCTGTTATAACAGTCAAGACACGTAGTGGAAGTCAGGTTCGAAATGCTCCACGAAAAACAAACATGAAGCGGATATGGCTGCGATTAGAGCCTGAAGAACGGAATTTAACAACTGCGCTGGAGTTCAGCATAATGGATCCTGCCACGCCTCGCCGCTGCCCTGGTGCCCCCAAAAAGACAAGAGTATGTGTTCGAGTTGACCTGAAGAGACTGATTCCTTTCCCCAATATTGACAATATGTAATTTTTATCTTTAATAACACTTACATAAATGAACAATCTTGTTTTTATAATTTCACAAATCGAATTTCTAATAGGATTTGAATGGGAACTGGGGATAGATATATTCATCTCTGAAATAGCTACCTATAAGTATTTCTAAGTTTAATATTTGGAAGATATATATTTCAAATCACTTGTTTGAGACTTTGAAACAGCACCGAACGTACTAGAACAAATTTGAAATGAATATTAATGTGTAATTCAAATGATAGTCAAATTGGATGAAAGTTTGAATAGATTTACAGTGTTTTTTGAATGCTTTTTTCACCTTAGGATGATATCATACATATTGCATACAATACATCATCAGCTAGAGAATGAAAAGACCTTTCTAATGATATAAGGTATGTACCCATTCGATGAAGAAATCCCTGTTGTATGCAAGTGTATGCAGGAAGAAAAATTTATGATTTCAATTTCTAAGTTTCTCAACTAAATTCTATCTATCTTTCAAAGGGCTATAGCTGCTTCGGATGGTGTCATACATGTGTCATACAATACACCATTAGAATCAGCATGAAAAGAGCATTCGAATGATATAGCATATGTACCTATTCAATGAAAAACTCCTTGTTGTATGCAAGTGTATGCAACTGGAAAAATTCTAAGTTTTTTCTCAAAAATAACTAAGTTTTCAAGTTTTTGAAAATTTTCGAAGTTAAAGTTTGATCACTCGAAATGACCATAATGCATAAACTTCCACATGAACTTGACCTTGACCTTTGACTTGACCTTGACGTTTGACCTTCATACACTTCATACACTTCATACACTTCATACACTTCATACACTTCATACACGGCGGGGGGGACTCGAAAATTTATTTACCCATGGGTTCCGGGTGCCATAGATACTCTTCTTGCTTCCCTAACCCTAACCCTAAACCTAACCCTAAACCTAACCCTAAACCTAACCCTAACCTTAACCCTAACCCTAACCCTAACCTTAACCCTAACCCTAACCTTAACCCTAACCCTAACCCTAACCTTAACCCTAACCGTAACCCTAACCCTAGATGCCATTAAATTTAAATTTGGCGCAAAATTTGATTTTTCGAAATTTGGCGCGAAATTTGATTTTACGAAATTTGGCGCGAAATTCAAATTTCGATTTTTGCGCGTTTCATGATGCAGTCTGGATTTAACTTCTTAAAACTTAATGACTTTTTCTTTATTATTTGAATTTAGATGAAATCCTTAACTTAAGTAGAATTTTAAATGTTTAGAACTGCAGGGAATCCATCTTCATCACATGTTAATTGGCTTAACTTCGCGGTTACATGTACCACTCTAGCATGAAAGACTTTGATGGCACTTTTCTATTTCATCATTAAAATATATCAGCTGTTTAGATTTGTTTGAATTCAACAGTTTGTTTTTCTATACCAATGTGATGTTATGATGACATCCGGTCTTTGTTCATGGTTCCTTTGTTAGAATCATATATAAAGAAGTTGTAGAGCTCCGTTCTTCACTCATTTTTGAATTATTCTTGGTGCATAGCAGACCTCGTTCTCCGTCTCTCCGTTTTATCTATTTATAACTGCAATTCTGAAGTGAGTTCTACATTCTTCTATTCACTACTTTCTATAGTTTGGGAGTAGGAACATTACTAAGTTCTTATAACCAGATAGTTTAAAACATGTGGCTGGATCTTAAGTTAGGAACACTATATGTTATATTATTAAACAGAATTATTAATTTTCATAATTAATTATAACATTTTCAAAACCTATAAAGCACACAAGCTTATATGATGAAATGTTTAAATAAACATAAACATTTCCAAAGTGTGCTTCAAATTTGTAAATAATTCAAATGCTAATTTTGTTTTCAAAGTGATAGTCTGTGGACCATTTACAAATTAAAAGTTGTTTAACCAAAGTCAGAAATGTTTATCTTTTCAAAACAACAGTTTCGTTTCTATGATTTCATTTCGAAATAAAATAATAATACATCAGCTGATTTCAATTTCATGTTAATATGTAAACAACCCTTTTCAAGATAAATTCAACATTTCGACTTTCGGTTTCTATCTCGAAAAATATATATCTCTGTCAGAAAATTAATGACTGTGGAATTACTTTCCAATATTTATACAATAGTTACTTAAATGAGTTCATATTTGCTAACAGACAATGTAATGACAAACGTTTTCCATGACTTACAGAAATGGTTCGTCAAGCAAGCATTGCACGTCAAAGATTAATTTTCCGCTACTGTGAAACTTGTAAACAACCGGTGCGTCATGCCAACAAGAGTGGGCATAAAGATTGTAATTTCAAGGAGGGCTGCACTTATGTCTACTGCCTCACCTGCAGAGCCTACGTGCGAAGCACAAAAATGGCCAACGACGAAAAGTCCAAAGCCTTCATCATCCGGCATGCTACCTGTGCGCAGGAGAATGGCAGGGGTGGAGTTAACCTGACCTCGAAAGCCGAAAGAAATAAATTGGCTAGACTGTTCGCGAAGGAGGATAGGGCTGCAGAAGGAGTTTTAAGTCAATGCGCAGAACCCTTAAAACCCCCAACAAAACCCCCAACAAAAAGAAAATTCAAGTCAAGAGAATTCCTGGACAGTGACTCGTCATCCAGTGATTTAGAGGTGAGTACTGATAACTGTACATGCTAAATTTAAAATAAAAAAATGAATAATGTTAAGAACATTTGTTTCGCTATGTATGAAGTAAATTCAATTTTTAAAACATTTCAGTGTCCGAGGTCTCAAGCGAAGAAAAAGACTGACAAAAAGTTACCTCAAGTGAGAAATGTAAGTCATGTTGATAAAAATTAATCACCTTTGATGTAAAATAATATGTTATTTCTCTTTACAGCTGTTTAAAATTCTGCCACCGGTACCGAAGATGCGTGTGGTAGAAGAAACAAGTAGCCCACGTCCCGTAAGTACAGCTGTTATAGTCGTTATTATAAGTTCCTTTCACCAGTTAATGTATCATACATAATGCATTTACTCAATTATTCTTCTATCTTTTTCTACCGTTTCAGGTAATGAGATCCTTATCCCTGAAAAAGACCAGGGTTAATAGCGTCGCCTCAACACCTGCGACTACAACTTCCGTTGAGGATAATGAGGAGCGTCCCTATACAATACGGGAGTCCTCATCCGATGAGAGGGAGGATTCAGACTAGAGTAGCGAATCTTCAACATCGACCACCTCGTCCTCTTCAACATCAACCACCTCGTCGCCCACATCTTCTGATGAGGATGAAGCAAGACATTCCCTTGTAAGTACCGAATTTAATAATTAATAACTAAATCTCATGATTTCTCTTGATAAATGCTGTTCTAAAATTATAACAGTGATATCTATTTTCAAAATAATTCGATTCAGGACAATTTTTCACCGTTGACTCCTGAGGTACGATTTTCACAATTTTGTTAGAACTGTAGTGCTCTATCCTCATTATAAGGACATATAGATAGTAAACAATTATTTCTTCTTATTTCAGGATATGTGTGATTTCGCATCACAAGAAATATCATTCTCCCGAATCCGTGCGTCGCCAACTTGCAGCGTTCAGCTGCCCCCTACACCGATCCTTCAATACCGAACTCCTGCTCCTACTCCGGTCCCCTTTCCTGATCCTGCTCCTGCTCCAATCCCTGTTCCTGCTCCTACTCCGATCCCTGATCCTGCTCCTACTCCGATCCCTGTTCCTGCTCCTACTCCGATCCCTGTTCCTGCTCCAGTCTCTATTCCTGCTCCTTTACTACAACAATACAATGTCGACCTAGACGATACATCCGAGAATGATGAGCGGCTAGAAGAGAGGTTAAAACTGTGCCAGCAACGCCTGAAGATGGCTGAGGAGAGAGAAACTAAGCTCAGGGAGGAGAATAGGGGTTTGATTGTGTCCGTTAGAAATTTAACACAGTCAAACCTACTATTGTCCTCCTCTGTAGCCAGAGGTGGTCGACGGTTTGTGCGTGAGACGCTGATGCACTTAGTGTTTCGCGATGGGGAATTCACAAGAGTGAGGCTGTCTCACATGGAGGACACGACCGACTGCTGTGAGCAGTGCCACCATATTAAACTGTCGCACAGCGACAGGGTCAAGTGTGAAAAAATGTAAACTTTTTACTTTTACTTTTTGTTTTGACTTTAAATGGAAAAAGAAATTGTTACAAGTCCTGTCTTCTTATTTCATCGTAGATTGGAACAAATGTCATTGGCTAGTAATCGTTGTGACGTCATAGGATGATAAAAAATATATATAGTCTGCAAAATTATAATCCTCACCAGTTTAATAAACATGGTTGTCTGTTCTAAATGTGGAAAAACGTTTACTCTTAATAGTAATTTGCTACGCCATGAAAAGTTTTGTAAGTTAGGAAAAACTTATCAGTGTAGGAAGTGTCCATATGAAACGAAACGACAGGATAATCTAAAGCGACACAATCTAGTCTGTGATAAGCAACCAAGTAATTGTAATTTAAATTCAAATCCTCGAAGTATCTCAGCTAATGATAGTGAAATACCCAAATCTAGTACTGCTGAATCAACGTCTAGACATGTACCAATCAGCGCTTCAAATAATAGTTTGATCTTTATGCAATGCTGCTCCCGCTGTGGTAAAACGTATAATTCTATAAGCAAATTCCGTCAGCATATGAATATGCATAATACAAATAGTGAGATGAATATTCAAAATAATCATGGAACTGTAAGTCTCAGCGAAAGCGCGCTCAACGGTCATGGTCGTGCATACGACATCACACCATCAGCACACACAGTAGATACAACTTCCTTTTTATTAAGTATGCGATCTATATTAGAGAACTTAGTGACAAACCTTCTAGAAAATTTTCAACTACGTGGTCGTCTGGTAGCACAAATTCGTTATGTGCGATCAAATCCTCAGGAAGATGAAACGTTTCTCG
Organism: Prostheceraeus crozeri; assembly: GCA_907163375.1. NCBI lineage: Eukaryota > Metazoa > Platyhelminthes > Polycladida > Euryleptidae > Prostheceraeus > Prostheceraeus crozeri. The sequence continues at coordinate 107,965 of CAJQUW010009330.1, forward strand.
CACACTTTACTTCATCATCCACAAACTATATTTATGACTATGATACATGGTTCCAAGATAACTTAAATAGTCTCTCAAGTCATATTGAAGCTTTTGCAAATAAGGGTAGCAATTGGGTTATAGATGAAATAATAAATATAGAATTCAATGTTATTACTAGTCCATTACTTTCTGGTGGAGAAGTATTTAATCTACCAAAGAGTTTGAAAGATTCGAAGGCTGTAATTAATGTACATTCAAATGCAAATGACTGTTTCTTGTATTCAGTTCTATCAATGCTACATTACAATGATGTATCATATTCTAGGAATGAGATAAAATCATATAGTAAATGGACATCTGAACTAAATATGAATGACATCTCTACACCCGTATCAATTAAAGATATTCCTAAGTTTGAGAAAAATAATGACATTAAAATCAACATTCACCTTTACGAAAAAGGACTAAAAGGTGTTCGATATAGCAGCAACTTTATTGGTAAACGAACTGTGAATATACTACTAATTATAAACAATGAACGTGCACACTATTGTGGAATCAGAAAACTATCAAGATTATATAGAAAAATAAATAGAAGATATAAACATTTCTGCGATCGATGTACCCAATCGTTTACATATAAGACAACTTTGGAGCGACATTATCAATTTTGTGTTCGTGGAAAGGCACAAATAGAAAGAATGCCTAAACAACTAGAGGTAAGCACAAGTAGCATGGAATATCAACTAAGTCCTCCTTTAGTTGTTTATGCAGATATAGAGTGCTACATCGATAATAAAGTACACAAACCGGCAGCAGTTGGTGTTTATCATGTTTGGCATAAAGCTCTCCAGTCCAGATTTGAAAACAAATATTATGTCTTCAAAGGAGAGAATTGTATTATGGACTTCTTGGATCACCTAGAAAATATAGCTCAAAACTTATATGATAATCAGCGTGCAATAAGCCGGCAACCAATGTCTCTTTCTTCTGATGAAGAAGAAAAACATAAAAATGTAAAAAATTGTAATAAATGTAAAGCTGTATTTAGTGATGATTGCATAAAAGTAAGAGATCACGACCATTTAACAGGAAGATATAGACAAACAATATGCAGTAAATGCAATCTTCGATTAAAACTAAATAGGCGGGAACTACCCATCTTCTTCCATAATTTTAAGAATTATGATAGTCATATCGTTTGCTATAAAGCAATTGGAAAGAAGAAGTCATGGAAATTGGAAGTAGTAGCAGCAACAGCTGAAAAGTATATAACTCTATCCGCCAGCGTCCCTGTAAACGAATACAAAGGAAAAACAATCTACTTCAAGTTAAAATTCTTAGATTCTTATCAATTTTTAAGTGCATCATTGAGTGAGTTAGCAAGAGGATTGCAAGTTTATGAACATGTAGAAAAACTAAGAAATGAATTTCCCCTGTTAACAGATGATATTCTTTATCAAAAGGGAGTGTTTCCCTACTGTTATTTCAAAAGTCTAAATACATTGTCAGAAAAATGTCTGCCACCACAATGTGAATTTTATAATGATCTCACTCGTGAACATTGTTCAGATGAAGAATATAAGCACGCTAGTAATGCGTGGTTTGCTTTCAATTGTAACAATTTTGGTGATTACATGCTTGCATATTTGAAACTGGATGTATTATTACTGACAGATATTTTTGAAGTTTTTAGGTCACTAAGTCAAAGTGAAGATGAAGTAGATCCTGTCCATTTCGTTAGCCTTCCACATCTTAGCTTTACTTCAGCTTTAAATTTGACATCTAATGATCCTCCACACTACATACAAGACGAAAGTATGTATAATCTCTTCGAAAGGGGTATAAGGGGTGGAATGACTTTTACGAACATTCACAGAGCACGTGCACGCATTTCGGAATTACAAAATAATACAAATGAAAGTCGTCACTTATCTTACATTGATGTCAATAACCTTTACGGTTCTTCGCTCAGTAAGAGTCTACCACATTCAAATTTTAAATGGTTGAGTGATAGTGAAGTAAGCTATTTTCTAAACGAAGAAAATATACAAGCTATCGATGATGATGGTGAAATTGGCTATATTTTTGATTTGAACTTAGAATATCCTGCAAACATACATGATGACACTGCCGATTTCCCATTAGCGCCAGAGATGCAGACCGTAGAGCAAAATATGTTCTCAACTTATATGAAGGATTTACATAGGAAAATAAGACCAGACACTAAATTCAGTTCAACTAAAAAACTCTTGCTTCATCAATTCAATAGGGAAAATTATGTTGTACACTATTCAATATTAAAATTTTATTTATCCATGGGTATGAAAATCACAGAAATTCACAACGGTATAAAGTTCACACAAAAGCCATGGTTGAGAACGTACATTGATATGAATTCACAAAAGAGAGCTCAATCAAGTACCAACTTTGAAAAGTCATTTTATAAGTTGAAAAATAATTCTTTATATGGTAAAACAATGGAAAATGTAAGACGAAGGAGAAAATTCAAATTAGTAAACAGCGTGGAACAATGTCGAAAATTATCAAATCATCCTCTCTATGTACAGCATAAGATATTTGATGAAGATCTAGTTGGTATGGAAATGTATAAACCTTCAATAATGTTGAATAAATTGATTTATGTTGGTCAGGCGGTACTTGACTACAGCAAATTGGAAATGTACCAGTTATACTACAATGATTTAAAAAGATGTCCACTGATAAATAGAACGCGGCTTTGTGGAGGTGATACCGATAGTTTTTTCCTATGTTTGTACACCTCACCATCTGTCAGCCTGGAGGATGTACTGCTATATTTCGGTGAAAAATTTGACTCTTCAAACTATGACAGTCATCACCGACTATACTCAGTAACAAACAGAGCCAGATTAGGTTGTTTTAAGGATGAGTGTGCGGGAAAGTTGCTTGAGGAAATGATCTTGCTAAAACCAAAAATGTATTCAATGAAATATCTAGATTCAACTTGTGATAGCATCAAGCGGGCAAAAGGAGTGCAGAGAGCTGCAGTTAAAAAATTACAACATAATGATTATAGGACTGTGTACTACAGTGAGAAAGATACAAATGAGGAAATGACAATTATAAATTCAACAAATCACGTAGTCACTACAAAATCATTTAGAAAGCGAGGACTTTCACTTTGGGAGGATAAGCGCTGTTGGTTAAATAAAAATCTATCTCTACCATATGGACACTATAGTTTAGGTCTTCCCCCACCTTCAAAGAGAAGGAGATGCCTTCCTGCTACAGGTGACGTAGAAGTTTAAGAAATTTAACAAAGTAAACTAACCAATCACTAAATTTCTGCGTAGTCATGCTTAATAATATATAGGTAGATTAAATATAAAATGAAATTTCTACATCTTTCCGATGTGTAGAAATAATTACTAAAACATAGGTAGTCCTACTATGAATTGAAGACGTAGCACTCAACATCATTCCGATATGTTGAGATTTAAAATAGCAAGCTTTATGCAAACAAATAAATTTAGGTTTATATTTGAAAACATGCCTCATTACATTAGAACATGGAAATTAAATGACTCACAAAGCATTCACATAACAAATTCTAAGAAAGTAGTCTTTCGTCACTTAATAACAAATAGTGGTGGAAAACATCGTGGCGTTTGCATTAGCCTTGACGCATTACCTTCACTGAAAGACTTCGCTGATCTGATTGACAACCATAAGACACGGATGAAGATTCCCCTCGATCAAAAGGTATGGATAAAGTGTGACTCTACCGTCAAGCTATACGTCTGTTCACCAAAGAGAGAAGATATTGACTATCGATTTTTCCGTTTCAGTGACGTCACATGGAGAAACTTTACAAAAGAGATACTACCACATATGATTTCATTTATTAAGGATGGAGGACATCAAGCGGATGGAAGTCGTGAATCGCATGTTAACTACAAAAGTAAACTCAAAACTCAATCTTCAAGAAATCGAGCGGAACATTCCCAATCGAAAGCAATGGTTATTAATAAAACACAAGATGAAGCCGACAACGAATCGACATCTGGGAAGACCCTCAATGTTAACATGGAGGATACAGAGGAAGGATAAATATGTGACTATCCTATTCTTTCCAAATGGAACAATCCAGTGTGTTGGTGGCTTCACTGATGGTGATCTACCATATCTACATTCTACGTTGGAAAATTTACTTAGTGACTCATTATCTGAATGGGAAGTGAAGACAATGACTGTGTTATGTGAATTGAACTATCATTATGACTTTCGTAAAGTCACATCATCAAATAATCTCACTTATGAAGTGGAACTATTTCCAGCAGCACAGATGACTAACTGGCACCCATATCATGTTCATGTATTCCATAATGGAAAGATTGTGATAACCGGCATTAAAGACATAAATGATGTTCCTCCCATCCTATGTGATTTGAGAAAAATATTTGTGAAATCTACATTGTAGCTATGTAAATATTTAGAAAAGAACTGTATATTTGTAAATACATATTGAAATGTAAACATGTTTTGCTTTCCCTCTAAACCCAACGATTTGGAACATAAAACAAGGATATTTACATATAAAATAAAACTTTATTACAAAACAGTTTCAATATACTTTGTAAGAATTACATCATTTTTATAGCAGTCTTTCGAAAAAAGTTGTAAAACACTTTTACAGTTATTTTTCAATGGTCTCTCGTTGATGAAATATAGCACATAACCGCCGCACATGAGAGATACATTGCTTTGAAGTGGAAACGATGTAACTTTCTTAATCGTCCAGGAGAACCTATTCATCCATAATGCAATGTCATGTAAGCGAGGTAGATTAAGAGAGTCAAAATATTCAGCCACTTTATAGCGATTGATGTACACTGCAACCCAATGTTTACCAGGAAGATTGTTGCTGTCCGTATTGATGATAAGCGAACAAGGATAGAAAGGAATTGAATTAGGTAAATTATCTCTAGAAAAGACATCAAGAAATATTGACTTGGAGTAGGGATGAGCATTTCCCATTTTCCTCAAGATTTGTATGTTGCTTAAGTTACTCATCTCTGATAGCTGACAGTTACGTCTCGCATTCTCGTTATTTCAACTTTGCTATCATAGATAGCATAAATGAGGCAAGTAATTGTTTTCTTCAAAGGTGACTCAAATGACACCTCTAGTCGTAGATTACCAGGCTTTGTAACTCCTACGCTTTCACCGCCTAGATCTGCATCTGCTGTGAGATTGTATATAATGAAGAAGTAACCATTTTTATACATATCCATTGTAATTCCATTTGAATGATCTGTGTTAAACATGCTCAGTGCAGTGAAAGTAGAACCATATTCACGTGCAAATTTACCCTCTTTAAAATTAGGCTCATAAGCTTTGCAAGCAACAAATTTTCCATCCTGATAGAGTGCTAGTTTACTAACGTTAAAGTGTTGGAAATTAAATGGATTCTTTTCAAAAGCACCAATAAATGACTCATTTTCCACAAATGTGATATACACCGCCTTCGGCATCGCAGTGGGAAAAAGATTTGGGTAGGCATGAGAGGATGATCCCGCACCAATTGTGAAGTTTGTTAACACACTGTGATTAACTGGATATATTGCATTGCTTTTCCTCAATCCTGTCGCATGCTCGTTGATGACTGACGGGTTCATTGTTACTCTCCTTACATTGAGCACGGCACTACTTATGTTGATTTGATAGTTTGTAGCTCCAAAAGCCATTAACGCGAACTCAGGATTTGCACGAATAAATTTTATTTGCATTTTAACCTGTGATAGTAGATATCTAGATTGACGAAGGAAATCAAGATAGACAGGTCCTTTCAAGTATAATTCCTTTGAATCTGCTGTCCATTCCATTCGTTTTTTTAAACCTCCATTTGAAACCACATCAAATTTCCCTTGCTGATCATCATACCAGCCGGCAACTTGCAAGTGTGACTGTTTAGCTTGCTTCTGAAATTGCGTCATTGTATTTATGTATGCTCCATAGGGATATGCTCGATCCCCTCCTTCAATCTGTTTATCATTCAATATTAAATACACATCTGAGAATAGACTGGCAATAGGAAGATTTGTCAATCCCACTTTATCCTTAGTTGAATCAATATTGGTACCATCAGTCTTCTTAATTTGTATACACAATTCTAAATCAATGGATTGACAGTCAATATAATCTTGAGGATTACCAGGTATATCAAACTGAATAGGCTGTTGGTTACCATCGATATTTGTTGTGGGGACTATATCAACAATAGTTGAGGAAATAATGTCAGTTTGATGAGGTGGTGAATCGAAGAAACACGAAGCCGAATTGATACTCTGCATCGTATTAGCTTTACAAATATGTTGTCTTCCTTCGTTTTGACTTGTTTCCAGTCGCTGTGGAATTTCGTTTGCGCTTTCTTGCTTTCACACGACGTCTTGATTTAGAACGTGCTGCTCTGGTGGGCTTTTTACTTCTCCTACGCCTTTGCTTAGTAACTCGACCTGATCCAACTTGTCTTGACTTCCTACGTTTCTTCCGAACTGTACGCCTCGTCTTTGTTAAATCATCTAATGCGTCTATGGCAGATTGCTGTGCACGCAATTTCATGGATTCACCGATATTTTCCCCTTGAAGTGCATCAGCTGCAACATTTGCACCAAAGTCTAAAGCTCTGTTTCCAACCCGTTTCATGAATGGTACGCCATACTTTTTGAGTGTTGGGAGAACCATACGTCTTAGTGCACCGAATATGCCTCCTCCAACTTGTCGTCTACCTCCAGCAAACACGGGATAGCCGCTCTGATAGGATGGACCACTGTAAATGCCTGACATCATGTCCTGTAGATAATTATAGATCCCACAATAGCGTAAAGCCTTATTCTCGTGTCCTGATGTGTAGTGTTAAAACAGTAACACCACCACAGAATGGTACTACTTCACCTGTATCATCATGAATTGATATGTCAATTCTATTGATGACATTTCTGCTCATTGGTACATACATCGTGTTAATAAATTCTCGATTGATTAGTTGCTTCCTTACGGATGAGAGAGGAAATGTGCGCAGAAGTGGGGCCTCAACGTCGCCAACCCTTGTATATTCAATAATGTTACAATAGACGTATAAGTTACTTATATCACGCTCTAGTGATGGGGCTGTATCGCCTATTAATGTGCCTTCATAAATAGTTGATTTTGAGAATCCCAATGTGGACGTTAACACGCTATCCAGCTTGATAAGAGAGTTCTTTCCTAACTTTAGAATCATGCGTTTCTTATGTGGATCATAAGAAAAGTGATATTCATCTGCATCAAGGTAATCTACACCAAACTCATTTAACTTTGTACATAATTCAGATGGCGTTTTCAAGCTTTCAATGTTCAAATTAACTCTTTTTACAAGTTCACTGGAAGTAGACAATTCATCACCCAATATGTCTTCGCTGTATACGTGGATATCCCATGAAGCATTTGTTGATGCTTTGAGTTTAGAAGAGGACAATTGAACCTTGAATGTATCATTTAACTCTGTCAACCAAGGTGCGCTTTCAAGGCCCTTAAACATCCCAATCATTTCAGATCCGAATTCAATAACAGCGGACTCAGACTTTTCCAATGGTGTCTTTTTAGTAAAAACAATAAATTCTGCCTCCGTTTCAACAGTAAATAAAGTTACTTTCTCTTTCTTATATTCACAAGTCATTAACGTTTCTGGCACTGATCCTTGAAACTTTCTTGCAAAGTCTTCAACACTTCTAATGACCTCAAATTTATTTTTTACTCGGATGCTCCTTTTTTGTAATGCATACAATGGCACAATTCTACATTTAAAATCAGTGACTTTCCTCTCCGAATTCCACCCACGTCCATTGTACCAATACCTTGATGAGAAAGTTGTTCTGGAATACCCAAAAGTATGACTCAAATCCTTACCTAATACAAGAAGAACATGCTTCCCTTCCTTCATCAATTTTGTTGACCCCTTTATGACTGGTTTGTAGAATTTATTCAAAGTCAGCTTGAAGAGATCATTTATTCGTTCAAACATTCTACCGATTTCCTTTTCTGTATCTTGCAAGCTCATTGTGGGAACCTTAGAATCAAAAGTTGACGTTGCAAATGCCTTTTGAATTTTAATCATGTTTTGGACAGCCCATGTACCATGTAGACTATTTTGAAATATGCGAAAGCAATCATCCTTCTCTCGTACTTCTTTATGTAATTCAAAATAGTTGTTCTTTAGCAAACTGATATCGTTGTAATAAGTAATTTCAGTTAGAGCAACTTCATGGGGTCCATGCAGAGTAATTGGATTAGCGAATTCAACAGAGTAGAGAGATGGTTTGTTACTTGGGAATATCTTGGGGTTGCTATTGCTTGGAAGAATGATATTGAAGTTAGTAGACATGTTGACCTCATATATGTAAGAAGTCACATGCTATATTAGCTTAAAAGTTACGAGTGTCTCCCGTCTCCACATTTTGTAGATCCTGGTGCGTTATCCAGCTATTGAATGAATCAGGATATCCTTTCCATTTAACTAGATATTTCCTTTGATTGCCATGACCTTTCTTCCTAATTATTTTGTCAATCATATACACCTCTTCACTTCTGTCTACTACTTGCAATTCATAAGAGTAAAATTTTCCTTCAATTGGATTGCCATGGTAATCTATTAATTTATACATGGTGGGTCTAAATTTTGTATTTACTTCATCTACAAAAAACTCTTCTTCAGTCCAATTAGGTAGATACCCCTTCTCAAATGTAGACTTAACCTTTGAAATCCGAACTCTATCACCAACATTTATTTTCTTTTCATTGGAAATGTTTTTCGCTTTCTTATCATACAATCGAAGCCATACATCCATCGCATTATCTGGGGTAACATCGACAGGTTTCATCTTAATGATTCGATGGTAGCTTTCATTGTAATTCTTAACAAATTTCTGCAGCTCACCTATCCAAACATGTGTATTTTTTGCAGTGAAATAGCGCCATATTTTTGTCTTCAGTGTGCGATTGAACCTCTCAACCATGGCAGCTTTATAAGCACTTTTGACACTAAACAATTCCACATTATGACTTTTAAGGAGACTTCGAACATGAGAGTTTTCGAATTCCTTCCCTTGATCGGTCTGTATTCTTTGCGGAACACGCCCCTCATCGAAAATGCTCTGAAAAGCCGCTTCAACTTCTGGTCCTCGTTTAGATTTCAGCGCACGTGCCCAAGCATAGCGAGATAAAATATCTATTACGGTTAAGATGTATTTATAGCCATCATTGTACTGTGATATCTGTTGCATGTCAGCCAAGTCCGCTTGCCATTGACTATCTATATTGTTAACAACATATTTTCTCGTTGGAAACCGCTTTCTCGCATTTTTGTGAAGAGTGTAAGTCGGTTGACTCCTTAACCACTTCTTGACTTTCTCTATCCCCACACCTGCTGCACGAGCTAGAACCTCCGGACGACTGAAACTTGCGGGGTGATTTAAGTCGTAATAAATCTTTCTGAGTTTCACTGCTGTACTCATCGTCTTTGTTCTGATTTGCACGCGTATTACTCCCACAGCAACTGCTAACACAATTGATATCAACCTCTATTCCCTCTTCTCCTTTACCTTCGAGCGCAGATTTCAAACAGCAGCAAAACTTTTGTAGCGACATGATATGAGAGAAGCAAAGCTTAATTTATATTTGCTTAATATTTACTATAATCCTTTCCAACACGCATTGAGCGCCTAGTAGCTCTTTTTGGTTGAAGATCATCGGGATCATGAAGCTCTCGCTTGACCGCCATCGTGGGTGTTTTACTTTTTGTTTCATCTTGTAAGTGACCCTTGTCCAACTCATTCACAGTCGGTCCTCCAATAATATTGTGTGGTACATTTTGATCAGATAAAATTTTCTGAAAATATGACCACCCTTGTGGTGCACCTACTTTTCGCCTTACATCTCTGACAGCATATTGCAGAAGTTCATCTATGTGACTATTTCTAATAACATCACCAGTTGTTTCATCTATTATCTCCCCTCTCTCATTGAACTTCACATGTGGATCAATGAAGTCAAATAATCGCTCAGCGCGCACACGATATGGTCGAGGTGTTGACAAGGTTATAAATCGTCGCAACTTATCACGAATCTGTCGCCTCTCATCAATGTTTTCAGCTGCTAACTGCATTCGTCGATAGGGATCCTTAATCTTCTGAATTTCCATATCCTTTTGTGTTAGTTCCTTAAGTTGATTCGTAATAGGTTGATCTATATTTTTGACTTCCTGTGCACTTTGTAATGTAGTCAATTGTACATACTCCTCTTGAGGAATGACTACCATCTTTGAATACGACATGTTTGAAAATAATAAGGCAACAAAGTACATTGCTTAAAACTAACTGTGAACCGAGAAAACTGTCATTGGTTCAGCGGAATTAGGTATGATATTTGTTCGAAATCGAAGTCGTTCCGGACATTCCTGGGTTAGATCAATAAATAGATAGCCATGTGGTTTCTTAGTTACATCTTCATATATTTTTGAAAGAACTTTAGGTTGTTGAGGTAATATCTGTCTACTGAGATGATGTATCTGACTGCTGTCTCTTGGATTTTTAAATATTGCCAAATAATGTGTATTCAAACTCCTAGTTCTTTGCTCTTTCCCTCCATCAAAAATGTTTTGGGTGATATAGATAATAAAAGCTTCCCTATGATGTGCAGTTTGAATGAACATTTCAGTTACATCCTTTGAAGATTTGCTTTCACGTAATAGATCATCTAATACTAGTAAGTCACCTGCTTTGATGTCTTCAGTTGTCGGTAACCCTTGCTTCACATCATAACCTTTCTGGCGAAGTGCAGAATGTAGTTGTGGTTGAAATATGCCATAACACCATTTAACTCTTTTAATTTCTTTATTAAACATCTCATTTCTAAATTGTAGTAATTGAGTTACAAAAGTAGTTTTACCGGACTGACTTGGTCCGGCCACACACATTGTGCGATCAGTGAATAGGCGAAAATATGTCATCCTGAAATTTCAAAAGCTTTAAAGACCAACACCCACCAGTTTCCTTAGAATAAAACAAGTCATGTTCCATAACAACTTTATTTACATTTAGAAACTTTCATTTCACATTCACAGCATTTGTGTTTCCTCATCAATGTCAGCATTAAAATAACTTCTCGCGTCAATTTGAGCATCTTGGCGTTTCAGTTTCAACTTAACACTCCCTTCCTTGGATTTCCGTCCCCGCTTTTTGCTTTCTTCAACATCTTTCCCATCTTTTGAAGTAGATTTATCGATGGTGATTAAACACTTATCAATCGGCATTGGCTCATAAACCAACTGTAGAACTTTCATTTGTAACGATGCCACTTTTCCGGTTGAGCCGTGAGCACCAATGTATAGACCGTTGACGTGTATTAAAGCCATGTATCGTCCGCGCTTCAGATCATCACACTCCATTGTATTTCCAAGTAGATCGAATGCTTGAAAGTGATCGGACAATTTCAAGAATAGCGTATCGAACTCGGGTAAATCCTTATAGCCACTTCCTTCCTCTAACGCCTTTCTCCAATGTGTAGGAGCACTTTCGGGCAACACAACGCATTCCTTCGCCAAAGAGTCGATGGTTTTGAGTATCATCTGCTGCCATTTCGGAAAGGTTACTCGCATTTGTCTCATGTTGCTATAACCAGATGAAGACATACCATTACTGTGGAAAAATGGAACTTGAAGGTAGAAACCATCGTCACCATAGCTCAACGTTTGGAAGTAAAAGGTATTTCCAATCCCTTGAACCTTCCTTGTCGGTCGGAATTTAAAGAGATCACGTTCAAATGAGTCGCTCTCCTCTCTAACTATAAACATTTTTTGAGACATGATTCAATGTTGTACTTATTCGGAGCTTTTCAACCGTCAGCGATGAATGATAGCTTGAAAGTGATTAAAGAGTACAAGCGCGTCTCTCTTATATACATATTCACATGAGTCATCAATCAATGATGACGTGTCAATCCATGATTCGTCGTCTACAGCAACACTGCGGCACCTGCTACAACTTTCCCTAGTGGACTGTTGAGTACATTGTAAATGCTGTTTCCAATATCATTCAACATATTCAAAAATCCACCACCACCACGCTGAACTAAGTTCCGCCTTTTCATATCACTGCTTCTTGGATTTGAAATTTTTCTAATGCTGTTTAGAGAATCAGTACTCAATAAAGGTTTGTATATTGGGAGGCATTTGTGTATTGCAAAAGCCAAATCACGGATGAAATCATCACTTGAGTTTTGAATTAATTTGCACTTAACTTTATTGTTTCGCATGCTGTTTAACTTTCGCAACGCCTTCTTAAACTGACTTGAAGGTCTAAAAGAACCATTCTTCCGAGAAAAAGATGCCTTTCGTTTTGCAGTCATTTTTATTGTGTTAAAAGCAAAGCATTTATGAAAATACATATTTTTGCTTAGTTCCATGCAACAAAGTCAAACGGTAACAGATGGTAGGTCGTAGTCATCAACATCACTCAAAGTCTGAGTCGTTGCAGTTATAAGCTGTTCTATATTACACATTAAATCCTTTGATAGAGGACAGCATGAACAGCATGGTTTTGAAGCGAAGACTTTTAAAAGATTAGCATAGTATGCTCTAAACTTGATTATATCCCGGTCATCTTGCACTGCCACATTGACGCTCATCGACGGGGGTCCGGTAAACATGTCCACCTTGAATTTACCACCATTTTCATCATAGTGGCTAAATACGATTATATCATGCAAACAAGTCTTCAATTTCCGTGTTCTCATTTCACAATAGCAACGAGAACTCTGTGGAATAGCTTCCGTCAAACTCAGAGGCTTGAACACTTCATCGAGCCAAAATCGTAGTACTCGCGTAAGGGCATTGGTCAATATCCTCATTAAGAGTTTCTGAAGTTCAATATCATCTTCACAATGATAGAATGTGACAATATCCTCCATCAGATCTATGAGATCAGCTTTGTAACCAATAACATCATTTGCAGAGTAGAAAATCTTGCTAGTAAACAGATTGTCTTTGTGAATAATTGAAACAGGAATGATCGTGGTAAATGGCATGTTTATTAATGTCTACAATCCTCAACAAGTATGGTTGTAATAGAAGTGTGATAATCTTATATACAAAAGCTGCACAATAGCAACCAATCACAGACACGCATGATGACTCATCATGAACGATATACAGTGACTGTTGAAATTATTTCTTCATCACAAAGGGGACAAAATGTAGTTTCCAAGGGTATATAGCATGTAGAACAGATGACAAAATGAGAACATGGTAAGAAGAGAAGGGATTTTTCCCGTTCAAAACACCTAATGCAGTTCCGTTCACATAATAGTTTAAACGTCTCTGTTTCTAATTTCTTTCTGAAGTCACTTTCATTGTTAGAACATTTTGATAGATCAATTGAAGGTTTCACTTTTTTTATTTCCGTTTCAGAAAGTTCCAATTTCATCCTCCTAATTTCACTGTCTTTATAATGTAGCATTGAGAAATCTTCTATCCAACTACGATCCAATTTAGCATTCATGGTATGCTCATCCAGATCCATTAGTCGTTCAACTAAATCACCAGCTTTGATATTTTCATTTAGATTTGTAACAGTTTCTATAGCCTTTAGCAAATAACCAAGGTCTCTTGCAACAATCCATGAAATTGGGAAACTAACCATCAAGCAACTTCCACGTATTTATAACTTAACCTAGTTATGAAAATAAATAAAATTGTCATCATAGTCACAATGGCCACAATTGTCGCATTCGAGCAAGCAGTCTCAAAACAAACACCTGTTTAAGTACCGAAATAGATGTTCGCATCCCTATTCTAATTCACATACTCTAATTCAATTTCGGAACAAGCCGTTCCGAATCATTGAGTATGATCTCAATTCGCCTATCAATCGGAACGCGGTTCCTATTTACATGTTCCTATCCATGTTCGCATCCATTCGCAATTCGGAACATGTTCATATCCATGTTCGCATTCGCAATTCGGAACATGTTCGCATTGGCAATTCGGAACACATGTTCCAATCCATGTTCGCATCCACTATCAGTGCGTCCGCAATTCTAACTACTTCTGTATACAATAATTTGAATGCAATTACGTTAAATATCCTCGACAAGTGCTAAATCTAGCATTTGAAATATAGGAGCATTAAAATATGCTTAATTGAATCATGCCGGCCTAGTGCAGAAACAAAAATATCAACTGGTAAACGATTTATCATTAGCACAATCATCCACATTATGTTGGTTTTCTGTCGCATAGCTGACAATATTCGATAAAATTGACTCAATCGATCCTCTTATCTTTTACTACTAGCTTCGTATTATACTTATATCTCTACTGCTGCTACTATATTTTCTATAATTTCTGCGGTTCTTTTCATTTCTAAGTCACTATTTGGTTAATTAATGCAATGTAGCAAATTCTGGACACTAAGGTACAATTTTGATTAAACAAAAGTTCAAAAAAATCTTCCTTTTGCAATATCATTTTGTTAAGGATATCTATGATTGATGCTAAACCGGCATATTGCGGTTCAATATTTCAACGTGAGAAGATATACGAACATAAACACAAAGCCCATGTCTATTCCTAGTCCAAGGACAGAGATATTATGCCATGGAATTCTAGCTACCTGCACTGCGCTGTATGCCGTTCAGCACAACTTCCTTGTTTTCACAAATTGATAATTAATTGCTCACGTCAAAAAATGATCAATCTCTAGCTTTTGCGTGAAACAAGCTGCTTGACTCTGCCAAATATCGTTTACAGAGGCTGTGCCTGTGATCTTTTCTGATTCGCCAAATAATAATACAATGATAAAATGTTTGCACGCTACTGAAATGCCGCCCGAAGAAAGATGAGCTATTTTATGAACTGACCAGATTCATTTAAAAAAAGAAAGATAGCATTTGGAGGTGGAAAGTTGCATGTCATTGAAGATGCCGAATAGACACCATACCACGAGCTGTCTGGTGATTCCTTGTGAAATCGTTGAGAAATTATTTCCAAGGAGAGAAATTCCCCTATTCCCCCTAAAGAGAAATTATGACGTTTATTTTGGTTCCTACCACAAATGTTGCTGCAGATGATATGCATAAAGTGTTCTTGATAACTTCACGACTTCTTCAGGCATTTGAAGTGATTACTACCGCCTGCGTAGTGCATAATAGCCAAGATTCTCAATTTTGTGTTGCCTTTTTGTCCTAATC
Source organism: Prostheceraeus crozeri (assembly GCA_907163375.1). NCBI lineage: Eukaryota > Metazoa > Platyhelminthes > Polycladida > Euryleptidae > Prostheceraeus > Prostheceraeus crozeri. The sequence continues at coordinate 123,211 of CAJQUW010009330.1, forward strand.
ATGATAATTTCAAGATCGCCAATCCAGTTTAAAGAACTCCACTGCTTCTGATCTGTTTGATTCAGTCCACAATTTAAAAGCATTTACAATAATTGGGCATCCAAAACTGTGTTTAAACTTCCTGGCTCTCGAAATCCAGAGTTGACTAGACAATACTGCTGCATTTTCGGATGCTCGCAATCAGTTTGATAAAGAATCCGGAGTCCCTTCCAGAATTTCATACTGAATCACCGAGTAGTAGAACCACGAAGTCTTGAAGAAGCAAATGTTTCCCCTGCAGCCTCACTGTTTGATGAGTCTACCTTTACTGCGGGGCAGTATCACAATTTGACAGAAGGATTCATTAGATTCTTGAAGTTAATCAACAGAGCATAACCATATGGAATACAATGTCATCTTCCAAGAGCAAAGATAAACGACTTCCAAAAGTGAAATCCATTCAGAAAATGATAAAAGTATTCAGCCTATGCTACGATATGCGAATTTCTTTAATTCACGGGAATAATTCAACTAACAGACTTATCAAAGCCAACTTCCTTGACTGTGAAGCAATGCTGCAAAACTCACTAAATTGATCACATAATTGATAGTAGAATGTCATCTCCATGGAGTACGTATATTATGTAGAGTAGCAATCCAGCATTTATTAAACTTTCAATGTGTATACAGTTTCGATTTCATTATATGTATATGAGTCGAGACTCAGTACCACCAGTGATATAAGCGAATTTTTACACTTTTGGAGAAATGTAAACGAATTTGACTAATCATGACAGGATGACAGAATAAAGAATAGTATTCCACAAATCCTCCATGTCATGACAACTTGGAGAGGTAGTATACATGTAGTTTGTTAAATTTTCAATTCCATGGGTTACCAACACTAAAAGCTCAGCTTTATGATAATAAGATTATTTTCTTAAGCGTGATCATATCACAAGCTGCCACTGAAAGAGAAAAACATCATAATCAAATACAATGATCACAATGAACCTTAAAAGATGTATAAATGGGTTCACATTACTATTCAGATTCAATAAGTGACGTCTCGTGAATCATTAAATCATGCCACTGAAAATTAAATTAAAAACATGACATCTCAGCCAAGAAACTGTCAATAAGATCTCAATCTTTCCCTGAAGACTTGCGGGGACTTGCATTATAATGCAGCTCATGAAATTTCATTGATCAACAGCCTATTTACCGCTTAATTAAGATGCCTATTAGCAAATATTCATTCCTTTTGATATCCAACTTGTTTCATGCTACTTATATAGTGGCTATCACAAAAATTTAGCTTTTTTGAAAACTGCTCAATTAATTTTTGGATCACAGGAACGTAATCTCAGTAAAAAGCTGAATCTTTTGGTATAAAAATTTTCACTGTACTTTTTTGAGTCGACACTCCATCTACTATATGGTATATCTACTATATATCACTCTATGGTCATTTCATCGCAGTAAGCCTATTTCCCGATGTGATTGTGGTGTTTTATTATCACCATCTTAAAAACACACAATCAGTGTGAACTTTTGAAGAATGAAATGCGATACATCCAAAGTAATACTGAATTTCATGTGACTCAACTTGTAAAATCGATGCATATAAATTTAAGGGATTTCACTTCCTGGTCGCCGATAACTAGGGTTCTGTGATTATGCATTTCAAGTTATTCGATTGTGGATGACAATTTTATTTTTACAATAGAAGACCACAACAGAAAGAAAAGAGGAGAAAGAACAATTGTGCTCGAAGAGAACGAGAAAAACCATTACTCAATGAAATGTATATGAAACAATAACACCAAAGTACGCTGCTCGCCTGAAAACCACGATGGAAGCAAGAACATCTGACTGGTTGAGTGTGATTTCGACCTCCATCAATCATTTTGATCTATCAATTTTGAACTCAAGAATTCAGAGACGCTCTTTATCTTCACTATGGACGCTCGATCAACGGTTTACCGCAGACATGTAACGGATGTGGAGGACAATTCGACATAAGTCACGGACTGAATTGCAAGCGAGGAGGATTAATCACCCTGAGACATAACGAGATAAGGGATATTTTGGGAGACTTAGCCGTGATTGCATGGGTTGAGCGAAATGTCAAAAAGGAACCTATCATCAGGGAAGCTAATCATGAATGCGATGACAATGGCCTAAGCACGGATTTTTTGGTAAGGGTTATATGGGAAGCTCAGACACCGGCGTTGAAAGATGTGTAGATTTTAAATCTTGACACCGTGTCACATGCAAACCATACAGGTCAACAAAATTTTCGAACAGCAGAAAAAACAAAAGAAAGGAAGTGCAAAGAGACTTGCAGTGAAAGACGATGTGACTTTAATCCGCTGATCTTGTGATAGTATGTCAGCTCCACAAGCAATATCGTATCTTAGAACTGTTGCAAAGAAATTGATCGAAAAATGGTAGCGACCTTGCGGAAGTGTGTTGAACTGGGTGAAAGCAAAGACAATGTTTGCATCATCAAAGCGACATCACACTGTCTGCGGTGACTTTACGGCTAAATGGAGGAGCCTTACTCCCTTTGATAATGCTGCTGGACTACCAGATCAAATCTGGTAATTCTCATAAGTTCACCCTTAATAATGACTTTTTACAATACTTGGGACCTTAGGTCTTTCGAATGGATTTCTTGAGTATTCAAGCTTTTTTTTTACCTGATGTTCTTCTGTTAAAAAAACATAAAATTCCTCTTTTTCAATTTATGGCCATAGACTTCTTAATGTCTCGGCATGGCCTATGGCCAACAAATAGGACGTTAAGATTTCCATGTATAGAAATAAATAACCTTCACTAGATTAAAAAGTTATATTGTATTAAGTTATATTTAGGAAACTTTTTATCCATGTTAAGCTCGTTAGGTCAGTTAGCATTCAACCAATGGAAAAAATTGGAATTTGAACTTGAACCTCTTAAGGGCCTTCAATTTTTGGTCAAAGTTTTCGAGTAACAGACAACATATAGTATACACATAGTATACACAGTTAACAATAATGCAGCTATTAGGTTTGCAATTATTAAATCCTTGACAATTGAAATTCGAAAAACTAGCAAAATTTGCAGCCTTTTACCCGTTCTCTCCGGTAGAGCGAAAGCGAAAAAATGCTATTTGCAGCATAAATTGGCGATACCCCTTTCCTTTTTGTATTTCTTTATTCCTGTTTGTTGCTTATCTGTTCTTCTATTAAATGTTGAAACCGGCGTGCGTTATACTGTTTCCAAAGTTTGATGCTTATGAATTATTTCTTGTACTTGGGCATGTTTGGTAAAAAACATTTTTCTGAAATTTTCTTCACTACAACCTTTAATTGTGATTATTTTTTGTTATGTGCTTTATACTAATTCGATGCATTAGTTTTCTTAAAGAGGGTCAGAAGTAATAGATTAATCCTACAATAGACATCATTTTTTGTAAAGTTAGTGTCGATGAAATCGAATTTAACTTCTTTTCCCACTATGTGAAATCATAAACACATCAAATTTATAATTCTTTAAAGAAAGATGTGCATAGCAATACTTTGAAGTTTCAAATAATCGAGAGTAGTTCATAATTTCTATTGGCTAATTTCTACTGGTTTATTATATTTTACAACAAATTACAAATGAGAGTAATATAAAGTATAATGATAGTCCTACAATAGCAGATTGATGTGCTATCAAAAAAGGATTTCCTTTCAGTGGTACTTTTGGCTGTACAGAGGACTATGGTGGAGGTCCACTTAAAGGCACTATCGCTAAACATGCTTTCGGGTTTGAGCTTGTTGGCTAAAACAGCATTTTTGATTACCAATCGCGTACTTTTTCACTGGTAAATTGTCAGGTGAAATGCTAGCTTCTATGCTGCAATCCATAATATAGAAATGTTAGGTAAATGTCAAAGTGTGTTAGGTGAATGTGGGGTAAATGTCAAAGCTGTAGTTGGAGACGGGCTTTCTACGAATGTCCACAAAAACGCAGCAAAAATACTCGGCGTTAAAATTTATTCGACTGACTGCTTGAAGCCGAACTTTTGCGTACGAGACTATGTTAAAATATATTGGATTTTTGATGCATGTCACTTGCTCAAATTGGTTAGAAACCTTCTCCATAAATATCTCGTACTAATCCGGAAAATGCCCGATGGCTCAACGGAATACATTAAATGGTTTTTCATAGATCAACTTCATAAGCTGCAATCTCGTGAGTCTTTGGTATTAGCTAATCGTGTAAGCAAGAAACACATTTTCAACGATGTATTATGAATAGAGCAGGAACGATTAGTCAATATGCAGAATTATTGATTATGATTGAGATTGTGATTAAACTGTTCAAAGGTTTGATTATGACGCATAATTTATGGAAGTGTTGAAGAATGTGATTATGATTAAGGCGGCTATTGGCTTGATTGTGATTGACTAAGGTGTTCAAAATTGCGACTATGATTAATGTGGTCAGACGCTTTATCATGAAGACTGGATAGACTGAATATGATGCTCATTACAGCTTTCAGACACTTTGTCGAGTCAATGTTAATGATAGTGTGTTTAAATATTAATTTGAATTGTGCTACAATGTTTGATACTGTGCTGTGATAGCAGTTTTTATTTAAACTCATCTCCTTGTTCAATTAATAAGCTTAGTGAATTAGTATTATTGTTATTATTCAATTTTGTTCAGCGACATCATAGCGTACAAATTGACGAAAATATTGAACCCAGTAGTCCACTGAGTATGTTTTGATAATCTAAAGTTCACGTAAAGAGGAAACATCAGAGGAAAGATATTCCATGACGAGGAGTGAACTTTATGACCGTGCATCAACAATTGGCACTCTCAACGACATTGTGTGCTTTCCATCCTTATGTACTGTATACGCACGTACTTTAGTCCAGCCGTCACTCTGCCATCGGTGGCCGAGTTCTGATCTGAACTGATGTTCGGATGGTAAAATCAAATTTAATCAAATTTTCTGATTAATTGACGTGATTTTGATTAATGATTGATTAAATTTTCAAAACTTTGATTATGATTGAGATTAATGATTGAACTAAATTTCAATGACATGATTATCATTTTGATTGCGATTAACCTCAAAAAGTTAATTGATTAAGACCTCAATTGATCAACTGATTAATTAATCCAGCTCTAATTATGAAGGTAGGAAGTATATACAGCAAAATGAAATTCAATAGCTGAACAATACCAATATCTTCAGATACGGAGTGCAGCTCAAACTCTGAGTAACTCTATGGCTGATGCAATTGATTTTCTGCGACATAGTGGGAGACAAAATGTATCATTTCAGGGAATTCAGGCAACCACCAGGTCATAGAGTAAGTATATATAGGTAGATAGAATGTCGACTCAAAAAGGTGTCTGTATACTTTGAAAATGTTTAGATGAAAATATTCAGTTTTTTACGGAGATCACGTTCCTGTGGTCCAAGAAATTCTTTGAGTTGTTTTTAAAAAGCTAAATTTTTGCAAATTTATATACTTCCGACATGAAGCCCCTTTATAAGTTGCATGAAACGAGTTGGATAACAAAAGGAATGAAAATTTGCTAACAAGCATCTTAATTAAGCGGAAATTAGGCTGATGATAATGAAATTTCATGAACTGCATTATATTGCAAGTCCCTGCAAGCCTTTAAGGAAAAGTTGAGATCTCATTGTGCTTCTTTGCTGTATTGTGATTCACAAGACGGCATACCTAGAATCTGAATAGTAATGTGAACCCATTAATGACATCTTTTAAAGTTAATTATAATAAACTTCGTTGATTATGATGTTTTACTCTTTCAGTGGTAGTTTGTGATATGATCACCCTTCAGAAAATAATCTTATTATAGTGCAGAAGAGCTTTTAGTATTGGTAACCCATGGAATTGAAAATTTAACAAGCTATATTGCCTCTCCAAATTGACGTGACATGGAGGATTTGTGGAATACTATTCTTTATTCTGTATTGCTATGATTATGAGTCAAATTCGTTTCACAGGTGGTTCTGGGTCTCGACCTGGCATCAACTCATGTTCATTTAATGAAATCGAAACAATGCACATTGGGGATTCAATAAATGCTGAGTTACCTGTCCAAGTAATATACTTACTCTATGCACCAGGTTTATCAGGTATATTGACCACTTATTTGATAAATTGAACAGCCGCAATCCCTTCGCCAGAGGTAAGAAGACCCTTTGAAAAAGTCGCAATCGTGGGAGTGGCAAATGTTCTTCAATGATACTTCCAGCTATCTTAATTCCCTGTGCACATCGAACGGTGTTCCGATTTTAAATTCTCCGCGCAGCATGGGTATTCTTGGATTCCTAACAGATGTCTGCGCGATAGAAGGATTGGCCAAAGATTTATTTGAAAGTGGTGATTTTACGTATTTACTGACCTACCATTTATCCCAAGATCATTTGGAAATCTTATTTAGTAAGATACGACAGCGCGGGGGATTCAACAACAACCCATTCATGTCGCAGTTTAAAAATGCCTTTCGCAGCATTTTAATGAATAATTTTATAAAAGCATCCTCCAATACTAACGTTGTAGAATATTTACTGACATTGAGCTTGATTTCCGCTTGAATAAGCGTTTTGATCTTCATAAATGTAATGATTACGTCACTGTAAACAGTACGCTGCCAAACCAATGAAATGTTTGCTATTGCAACCTCGTCTTATTCTATATACAAGACAGGTAGTATTCGATCCCCACAAGTTCAAATCCGGTTTCGGTTCAGCTATGAGGAAATCCGAAGACAAAAAGGCGTTTCAAATAATATATGTGTATTGAAACCTCAGTTTAACTACGACGAGACTTACAAGTAATAAGGAGAAGATGGAGGAGGAAGGAAGGATAGGAGATCCATGACGACTAGGTTTCTGAGCTTCACTTTAAATATCGAAATTTGGCTTGGGTCATCATTCTGTACTGGTCATTAGTAACCACCGCCGCGTATTAACCTTCGAAGATCCCGCGGAGCTGCTCTGCCCGTCATTGGACCGTTATGGGGATCAGCAATCAAAGCAGATTTAGATGCCGCGATCCGTGTGCATCTTCTATCTCCGTCTCGCCATCTGATTCACAAGTCATTAATCAAAAATATTAACCTGATATCAAAGTTCAAGAGAGTGTAAATTCTCTCCGTTCGCCGATAAGTGGAAAGTACACGATAGAGCAGGCACTACCAAATGCTTTATTGCTTTTCATTTGGTAGCGTTTTTTACTGCTTGGTAGCGCTACCAAACCTGTATGGTGCCTACCAGATGCTTCTCTTTCTTTTAGTCGCATAAATATGTTTAGCATACATTACTGTAGCACAAATAATTTAATATCATGAATGTTACCAAATTTCTACTATAGTAGAGAGCAAGAATTGACATCAATGCTATCGATAATTGTTTATCTGATTGTTATTTGAATTCTCCATGATCGATTTCAATTTAGTCTCATTCCAAGTTTTGCTTTGTTGATACCATATGGTTGATTTTGCGGTTGTGTCAGGCTCTGCTGGGGATTCCTCTCTACCTGAGAAAAAAATTACTGTATATTTTTGAAATTGTCTTAATATACATTAACTTTGTGGCAATTTTCACTGCTTTGTCATGATTTAGATGGTGTTTTCAAAGTTTGCATTGGATTTAGATTTTGCATTACATTAATGGACGGTAAGTCTATTACGGATGATATCTCCAGTTTGACCAATGTAGAAGTCTGAGCAGCCCTTGCATTTCAAACCATATAGCACATTGCTGGAATAACAGCTACAATTCCTTTTCAGTTCGAAATCCATATGTTTAATTGCAATCTTCGTGCCTATAATCAATATCATCCGTAATAGACTTACCGTTCATCGCCAACATCCTAGCTTAGCTATCCTCTATGTCAGCAAACACATAGCTACTTGTGCTAAAGACCATGATATTAGATTAGAAGCTGCGCCTTTCTATCAGTTTCCAAATAACGCAACCAGATCGGAGAGGGAAATCAAAGAAAGATATTTTATTTCTAAATTCAAACCTCCTCTCAATAGGGATCAAAGATAGTTGCAGTTCATTTATTTCATTATACAGTCCCTTGCAAAAGTTTAGAATCAGAATTAATTAATTATTTTATCAGATTAAGTTCACACATTTTACCATTTTTAGACACAACGCTTTCCCGTTTGATCGAAGTGACTCAGCAAATCAAGATAGCTTCCTATGCCATTAACAGAAGAGACTTTCAGTCATCATAGTTGCTAAGTAACGGCATAGATATCTTTCATGACACTATAATTCATCCATACACACACTGTCTGCATAGTTTCGAAACATTTGTTATCGTCGTCTCATCTGTTATGGGTAAACGCAACTCGGTTTCTCCTACTATTCGTGCACAGGCACTTGTACTTTATGAGAATGGTTTGACTCAACGAGAAATTGCTGAACAACTGAAGATCAGTCAAAAAGCTGTTCACGTCGCTATCAAGAAGCATGAGTCGACAAATGGCAGATTCTGCGATGCACCGAGGTCTGGGAGGCCACGAGCCACAACGAAACGCGATGAAAGATATCTGAAATTAGCCGTGCAACGAAATCCTTCTGTTAGCCTCCCTGTATTGGTCCAAGGACTGAAAGCGACTGGTACAACCACAAGCACAAGTACTCTCAGTCGACGTCTTTCTAAGGAAATGGGCCTCAGAAGTTATCGCCCAGCACACAAACCGAGATTAACGGTGTCTATGGTTAAGAAGAGACTTGCCTTTGCGAGAAAGTATGCTCACTGGACTGCTGAACAGTGGGACACTGTGATGTGGACCGATGAGTGCTCCATCGAACAGTTTGGTTCCCGTCAGTTAGCAGTCCGTCGTCCGACTTCACAACGATACAACCCCAGATATGTGGTCCAAACAATGAAACACCCAGTCAAGCAAATGATTTGGGGCTTGATTCAGAAGATATCACGTTGCTGGAATGGCCCGGCAATTCACCTGATTGCAATCCAATAGAAAATGCATGGAACAAATTGAAGTCCGAAGTTGCTGCCATGAAGCCTCGTTCTCTTGATCACTTGAAAGAATGCATCAAGCTTGCTTGGACGACGAAAATAACACCCGAATATTGTCGCCGACTCGTGCATTCCATGCCTTCCCGCTTGGCTTCAATTATTGAAGCAAGGGGACAACACACCAAATATTGATAAAGTGAGTGACAATTGACACTATCCTTCATAGACATCCTATTTTCTAGACAGTCTGGCATTTTAAATCAGGAAAATATTGAGACGCATTTGTTATAATTTGAATAAAAGCCTTTTTTTGGAAAAATGGATTTTGATTCTAAACTTTTGCAAGGGACTGTATATATATATATATATATATATATATATATATATATATATATATAGAGAGAGAGAGAGAGAGAGAGAGAGAGAGATGTCTTTATTGAACTTTAAATGACAATCGAAATCAATATGCAGTGCTAAAATACAAATCACGATAAAAAGATTAATGCTACAAATGAGCAAATACGGAGTTAGTCACAGTAAACGTTATTCATATAAATACTCATGAAAGGAAGAAAGGAGTTGCGTCTCAATGACAAGCGGCAGAAGGGAACAGACAGTCGACCACTAGGCAAGCGATTTGGGATTCTGTGTCTCAAAAACGTAGCAGTGTTCGACAGGCCATGAAAAAGTCTTTGAGCTGCCAGGCTCCTTCTTGTAGCTAGGTCAGTCGAGCCAATACCTTTAATTTTTAGACACCGATCTTCGATCTTCTGCAATCTTCTGGCATCTGCACTTGTCAAACCGATGAAAGCGGGTGATGCGTACTCCATCAATGTTCGGACGAGGGTGGAATAGACCATGTTGAATTGCTCTTCACTAGTCACTGACCTCATCCTCCGTAGAATGTATAAGCGTTGAGCACACTTTCTCTCAATATATTGAATATGTGAATTCCATGTTAAATTCGAATCAAGAATAACACCGAGAAAGCGAACACTATCAGTAAATTGTACTTCTGTGATTGTGTTGCCAACATCGCTTACTTCACGAAAGGAGCCACGGTACCGTACGATCCCAGCGGTTTTTCCTGCATTTAGTCGCATGCCATTTGCGGACGACCATCTTTGGATTTCCTGAATCTCGGATTTGACCTTTCTTATATCTTCCGCAGGTGTCGCCTTTCGAATTCCAACGACTAAGGAAATGTCATCCACATACTTCACCATCGACGTCGATTTAAACAGAGGCTGAAGTGAGGCAATGTACATACCGAAAAGGTAGGGGCCTAATAGTGATCCTTGAGGGACCCCACTTGTAGTAAATCGCGTATTGCTTTTAAAACCATTATACCGAACTCGCTGCTGACGATCGGAGAGATAGCTTTCTAACAATGCCACAAATCCACTTGGACAGCCAGAGTCGACAGCCTTGCGGATCAGGGCATCATGATGGCACTTGTCGAATGCCTTTGAGAAGTCAAATCCAATGTATAGAGCAGCACCAAATGAAGGATCATCCGCCAGACTTGTCAAGGCATCATGCACCGCAATAACAGCATGTGTCGTAGAGGACTGTTTCCGGATGCCAAACTGATTTTCTCCAAAGCAACTGTTCAAATGGGGCCTCCTGTTCTTCAGAATTATGTGCTCAGCGACTTTTGACTGAATGGGCGGGAGACTGATTGGGCGTGTTTCAATCATTGTTGAGCCATGGGATTTGGGGATGGGCACAACGTCCGCAATCTTCCAAGATAAAGGAAAAATTCGTGTACGGCAGCATTCCTGAATGAGATGGAAGATAGGCTTCGCCAGAATAATTGCACACTTTTTGTAAAGCAATGTTGGTACGTCGTCACTCCCTGTAGAACCTGGACGCAGATGGGACAAATAATGCCAAACATCTCTTTCATCAAAAGATGGCATCCATTGATCATCAGTTAATGAAGATAAATCGTACTTATTGAGCGAGGGATTCATTATGCTACAGTAGTGCTCATTTAGTCCATTCAATTCATCATGGATCACTGACCCATCCTCGAAGAGGTTAGTTCCGGATACTCCAAGACCTCTCTCCATCCGAACATACGACCAAAGACCTTTGACTGAACTGCTCTGTTTGCGAAAATACATCTGCTTAGCTTTGAATATTTCTTTCTTTACCTTATTCTTCAAGAAGTTGTATGCAGACCAATTCTTTGTGCGGAAGGCATCCCATCGGAGATTAATCAGATGTTTTACTAGTGGGGTTATCCATGGAGCATCAGAATCTGTGAAGTACAGCATTCTTGTCGGAATAGCTTGCAGAGCATTCCTCATTAAGTCATAGAAGATATCACATTTCCTGTTCATATCGTTTTCCGAATAAAGGGCGTTGAAGTCGCTTGATACGAAGCGCCTTTCAAATTCAATTATGTGGCTTTCCCTCAAATCATAAAACATCTTCTTCCTCAGTTGATTGCTTTTTGCTTCATCCCTGAACTGAGCGTAGACAGTACAGTGATCGGAACCCGCTATAGGAGGACCAACTTCAACGAGTCGCCCAGGATAATATTCGGCAATGTCTCTGTCGATGAAAATCTGATCGAGGACCGAATTCAAACGAGTCGCTTCGTGAACAATATTTATCAGAGAAAATTTCAACGATAAAAAAGATCGGTCATACTGATTAAAGTCACCGGCGACGATTAGACGGTAATGTGGAAACTGAAGAAGAACGTCATCCACCCTGGATGTGAAACGTTCGCAGAAGTTTGCAAATGCGTTGCTTGGGATGCCAGGAGGATATATATATAAATGCATAAACGTTGCTAATCATTTGTCAAAGCCTGACAGAAAACTTTGAAATGAATCTCGCTATGTAAGTGTAATCCATTATCTCTTCCATGCCTCTTCCCATCCCCAAAGCGCTGACGACGCTATTTGTTGCCTTTGCTTCGCAGTAGTGCGATAACGTAGACATGCTTCACGCCTACGCGTTGCCTGGTCATCTACTCCTATTAGATGTGTAATAAGGACCGGCAAGCCACGTCCTCATAGTGTGTTGCAAATGTCACAAGACCAACAATACACGCGTTTCATTGAGAACAAATAGATCAGCTTGAGTTGGCATTTTCAAGTACATTTCTCATCTTTGCATTTCAATGATTGAAAGAAGCAATTACGACTGAAATGTGTGCAGATGTTTGCATGCTCATCTGAATTCCTATGAGCAACGACACGTTTTGATGGCATGATTCCGTGATATGACTCGATAGCTTCTTTCCAAACAGCAAAGCAATAAATGCTGACACCAATTCCGAGACACGAAGAAGATAAGAACATCAACGACCACACCGTGAACAACGAACCGGAGTTATGCTGGCAGATGATTGCAATGATTATACTTATGGCTCTACTCTCACTGTGATGTGATACTAGGATTTCTTAGAAATAGGAATTCCATTAATGATGTACTGTCTGCTTCTATTGCTAGTAATAGGAAACTCTTCAATACTGTAGCTGTTAATTGATGGTTGTATTTCGCTAAATTTCATATTTCATGGCGTAGACACTCGACAAAGGAGCATTAAGCAACATAAATGATCCATCTGACTCCAATATGGCGGCGCAGAAACTAACGGATGTCAAGTAAATTAAGAGATCTGCTAATGAAGACGACAATACTTGGAAGTTGGACGGGCAGCCAAAAATTCAGTAGCGAAACGCTTCGTTTCGCAGGCTAAGTCAATGAATATAACATTTTATAATATATATATATATATATACAGATATGGCCATAAGTTTACGGACACCTACTGATTATCAATGATTTGTTCGTTTCTGGTAATATCAGCCTCTAGGACCGCTGGCAAGGCTTTATTGTGGTAGGTAACTTATTTGCTCTCTTAACAATCACAACAAAGTCAATCGCTTGGCTGTCAGATGTCTATGATTTCAGAAATTCAAATTCAAACTCAGTCATAGTATTCACTTCATGTTGGTGAAACGCTTCACTTTGTCGAACTAACCTGGACAAAGCGAAACAAATATCGGTGTCTAATCGTGCCGTTATCATTGCGTTGCGCAATGAATGACTTTCGACTCGTGAAATATCTCAAAGGGGCTATGGCGGCAAATCTGCAGTTGCCAACATAATCAAGCCCTTTGAATTGGAATCGACTTTGGAAGTCAAAAAGCGGTCTGGTCGTCAGCGCATTACGTCAACCAGGGAAGACCGCATCTTGGTTCGTAAATGTGTCAATAGCAGATATTCATCATCCAAACAACTGGCTAGTGAATTGAAACAACTGGATGTGTTGTCAGTGAACGAACTGTCCGTCGACGACTTCTGTCCGCAGAACTTAAGTCATGTAGACCAGCAAAAAACCCTTTTGTGAATTACATACAGCGCCGACGTCACTTGAAATGGTGTAATGAGTTCAAGAATTTCACTGAAGAGCAGTGGAGGAAGGTGATTTTTTCAGATGCGTCCAACTTTCAGGCTTTCAATGAGGCCAACTGCGTCGACGATTTGGTGAGCGTTACAAACCTGAATGTCTGAAACCGTCTGTGAAATTTCCATTCTTTGTGATGGTTTGGTCATGCATCCCATATAATGGTGTCGGACGATTGTTTATTTTGGAAAAAAGGGACTGATTTAATTCGAATTTGTACAAGAAAATTTTGGAGGAGCGTCTCCATCCATCTGTTGCTGAATGGTATCCAGATGGCGACTGTCTTTTCCAGGATGATGGAGCTCCATGCTATCGGTTTAAAGCAGTTACCGTACACAAGAATTCGTTCACTGGCTTGGTTCACGGAATTCGTTCATTGACTTGGTGGCCAGGACAGTCACCTGATCTGAATATTATCGAAAATTTGTGGTCGCGTGTTAGCGCATTCGTTCAAGAGAAGAAACCGACTAATCGTTGTGAATTGATAAATGCTATCATTTAAGTGTGGCACCATCAAATCACGCCAGAAGCAACACAAAATCTATGTCAATCCATTCCCAGGCGAATCCAAGCAGTGGTCAATTCAAGGGGATTTTTAGCAAAATATTAAACCATGTAGTCCTCTGTATGCTGTTTACTTGAATAGGATACCTTCCGCTTGAATAGAGGTTGATTTGAATACATTAAGATCGAGAAATCATGATTACTTCGTTATTTATGCTATAATCGCAGGTGTCCGTAAACTTTTGGCCGTATCTGTATATATACTGTAAAATTATGTCATAATTATGTATTATAAATTATGCAATCTACTGGAAATCAAAAAATATTCATTTAAGATATTTCCAATATTCAAAAGCCCATCGCCAGTCTTGATAAGTAAATTACCTCAACAATTTATATATTTATTTACCGTATTTTCCATGTACAAGCCCACCCAAATGCAAGCCCATGGGCTTATATTTGGCAGATGGGCTTATATTTGGAAACAGAATTTATTGTGAGCCAGACCATATAATTTAAAAATTTCAAGAAATTATCTCCAAGCATTCTCACTCATTAGTCATTGGTTGTCTGTGTGTGCGCACTCGCGTGTGTGTGTTTGCTTGATGCTGTCAAGATCGAGTCGTCCCATCCTATTATGTACACCATCATTACAAGAATTCCAGGGTGTAACTCCAAGATATGTAAGCAGGTATGAAGACAAGCACGCGCGTTTGTGTAACAATATGAACTGAGCTACATATTGGCTACCTTTTGAGCTAGAGTCACAGAGGGCATTTAAGCCTTCCGATTTAACACTTATTTTCATTCATCGTCTTCTTTATCACCTCCGTTGGCATCATCAAAAAGTGCAGAGACAATTCCTAAAACTCGCTTAAGGAGGAAAAGCTATAAATTTTTCGACAGATTGCAAGCATCTGAGACTATCAAAGTAAATTAAATCACGGAAAGAACTTGAGTGCTGCGTCAAGAGAAATGAGAATTTCAAGAAAGCCACCTCGAACTTGGATATCTGAAGACGTAAACAAAGGGAGGCCTCCATGAATGAGAAAAGGCGCCGACAACCAGTTGGTGGACGCACAGATTTTTATCCGGAAATCGAAACTAAACTATTAGAATGGTTGAAAATTGAGCGTTCGAACAAAAGAAACATGAGTTGGACAAGACTATAACATGAAGACAAAGACATTGTTCAGCGTATCAACAAGCCCGATTTTGTTGGCTCTCACAAATGGATAGCAGAAATTATAAAGCGCCAACGTTTATCTGTGTGAGTTGTGTCTCATGATGTACAACAGGACAATCTGCTGTTGTTGGTACAACAAGTTTGCTGTTGACTGCTCATTTTTTAAATACACTGTTAAATATAATTCACAACAACGCGTCTTTTAGTTCTATTTGCAGTCTATACTTTGTCGTAAAATCAGTAAAAACTTAATATAAGCCCATGGGCTTTTATATGGGAAAATATAGCATTTATAAAAGTACTTGTATTGCGCACAATATAATGTTACAAGGCGCTATGATCGAACAGATAGGTTTCAACAACCAACGAAAGCTGGAATGTCAAGTTATTGTCCCTGATATGTAAAGGGAGGCTGTTCAGCAGTCGTGCTCCACCAGCGGCGAAAGCTTTGTCATCCTGACGAGTGCGTGTTCGGGGCACTTCGCATGTTCTCAGATCACTCGATCTCATGTCGCGAGAGCTGTGGCCTTTCCTAGGGTGACATCTGTCCATCAAATATCGTGGCGCCATTCCATTCATGGCTCTGCAAGCCTGTACCACCATCCGAAAAGTGATGCTGTAGCGCAGTGGGAGCCAATGCAGCTGATACAGAATTGGAGTTATGTGCTCACGTTTGCGAGCTCCTGTCACCATACGCGCAACAGCATTCTGTACAGCCTGGAGCCGACGAAGGAGCTTATTAGAGATGCCATAATGTATAGAGCAGCATTAGTCCAATCGAGATGATACAAACGCCAGAATCAAAGTATTTACAGCATCTTCTTGTAAGCTCTGTATCACCGGACGCAGTTGACGAAGGAAGTGAAAAACAGAGCGACACACAGCAGAAACATTGGCAGATAGAGACAGACGGCTATCTATCATTGCCCGAAGGTCACGCACAGATTCCGATGGGGTAACGCAAGTCGATAGGATGTCAACTGTACCAGCTTCAATCCTCGCGACCTGCTGACGAGAGCCCAGCCATATAACAACAGTCCAGTCAGGATTCAATCGTAGCCTACTCGAGTTCAGCCATTGCCATTATCAGAAACACATGGAGAGAGCTTCTTAGCTGGTGAAACTTGATCGACTGGCACACTGATATATATCTGACAGTCGTCTGCATACTGGTGATACTGACTGTGATGAGTCGTCATGACGATCTTGTCATGAATATTTCTATCATAATGCGGCTCATGAAATTCCCATGCAAATTACCTTAATTTCCGCTTAGTTAGGATCCTTATTAGCAAATATTCATTCCTTTTTTGATATCCAACTTTTTTCATGCTATTATGAAAGGGCTTCCATGTCGGTAGTATATAAATTTGCAAAATTATGACTTTTTTTACAACTGTTCAAATATTTTTTTGGACCACGGGAACGCAATCTCCGCGAAAAACTGAATTTTTATAAAAATTTTCACTTTATACAGATACTTTTATGAGTCGACACTCTATATATCCCTACTCTATGGTTTTGGCCTTCACGGGTCCTGTCACTGGCCTCCTCTTGGTTTGGTGCCACAAAGTATTAGACGTCTTTCCCAACGTTTTAATTGCTTCAGCACTGTCTATTCTTTTTCAACAACACGAGTGTCATCACATTGTCACAATCTATCCATTGACGAATTCTCAACACAGGACGAGCTGGGAGCGGACACTTCCGTTACCGTTCGTCCATCAGATAAGGATGGACTTGGGTAATTGTGATCTCTCAGTTGTACAAACAGGAGTGTTTTCGTCAACTTGAAGACTATTTTCTACTCCATCATTGATGCACCTGTGTCTTCCAAGATAACTTTGATCACTCTACAATTCTCCACCGCATGAACAATAATAGCTTAGTCAATAATAAGGAGCCCCGCTCCTTGCAGCTTCCGGTCGACAGTCAACCTCGTCCTTTTGATAGCTTTCCAAAGTTTCATAAGTCGCACTTGATCGTCGCGCTCACTCCCCAGGTCGACTAATCGTCGCCGATGTGATAACAGAATACAGCGATATCGCATGTTACATTGACTATTATCTCAAACCGCTGATACATCGCATGGAAGTTATCTGCGAGACTCAGGACATTTCATAGCCATCCATCGTTCCTCCTCTCTTACTGAAGAGTCGATGTTGTCTTCTGTAGACGCACGCTCCCTCTGTACAAACATACCGATCGAGGAAGGCATTTCGAGAGTTCAGCGGGCTTTTTCGAGTCATCCAAATTCGTAACGTCCTGACCGTGATATCTTGCAGATGCTTCGTTTAGGTTTGACCAACAGTGACTTCATCTTCCACGATCATTGGTTTCTACAAATGTCTGGAGCCGCTATAGGCTAGACCTTTGGCGGCTCATTTGCCGATCTCTATACTGCAGAGTGTGAAAGCGCAATACGCAATAACTGCACTACGAATCTCCGACCACGATCATGGCGACGTCTTCATGATGAAATTTTCTTCGTCTGGGATCATGGAGCTGACACCCTTCATAATTTTCGCTCTTTCATAGTTCCCAGGATTTTAATGTTCAAGTTCACCTTCAATTTCATCCTGATGCAATACAGTTCCTGGCCCTTGAGATCTACCGCATTCCTCACAACGCTTTCGGGTATCGAGTGGGCTTCAAAGACTCTGATTGCCATCGATAGCTGCCCAGCTTCGACTCACATCACGCCTCTCAACAAATCCGTCCTCTTCTCGCAACCGTTATGCTTTGCAACTATGCCATCCACTCAAGACGATTTTGTGAATTGAAAGCAAACGGTCATACCCTACTAGCGATCGCAAGGAATTTCGATGTGTTTAATTCGCTCCTCTCTTCGTCGTGTCTTTCGTATCCTAATTTGGTCTCCGGGCTTTCGATGACGTAGCGGACAGTGTTGCAGAGTGTGTCCACTTGACAAGATCTGTGACTACTTCCAAACATGAGCCTCTGACCCAAAATGCTCTGACCCTTTACATCCAATTTTGCTCTCCATGTAGTGTGCCAGTACTCAGTTGTCTATAAAATACAGTGCTGCCGTTGCCTAGTAGACTATGTTGGTCAATCGTCAAACCCACTACGACACTGTGTTGGGGTGCTCCTCCGATAGATATGGAGCTCCCATGCAGGTGGCCTACACTATCAAGCAGAATGGTCCGTATTGAAGGTATGAAAGGGTCCGCATCCATAGGTCCGGAGAGTCACTATATGGGGACCATGTGGTCCGTATTCAGCACGGATCCGTGTGACATTGAAGTCCATTCTGAAGATCCAAAGGGGTCCATAAGTGACTTAAAGGACAAAATGATTTAGAGATTTATGGGCCGGCTAAGTGGTCATGCTATTTTCTACTTGCCTTCACATACTTGCCCAAACCGTAGCAACCCCCATTTTTCACTTTCCACCACTTTACCAAGAGAACAATTCCGCGGTTGATTTGTCAATTTATATAGAAATAAATACTTTGCAAAATGTTTTCCAACCAACATTACCAATGAAAGTAATAACTTAATTTTTTCTACGAATTTTCTGACAGCACCGAAGCTTCTCCTGAATGTGAAAAGGTAGATGTATCTGAATCGACTCATAAGCATTCGCGATGCAAATCTAGAAATGTAATCATCCGTGAAGTGTCTTTTGCCCTAGATCGAACAAAGACCACAGACCGTAATGCCGTGCACATTCTGGCTGCGGCTGCATCTGCATTCGATTAAGATCCTGCCAGATTACCAAGTGGTCGACAGACAATTCGGCGTAGACGTCGAGTTGCTCGAAGTGATGAGTTCTCATCTTTACATGATTCCTTTCTTCCTACTGTGCCACTTACTGTTCATTGGGACGGAAAGCTTGTAAGCGATGAGCCAGGACAAGAGAAACATGAACGCCTGCCCATCTTGGTTTCAGGTTTAGGAGTGGAGAAGCTTCTTAGTATTCCGAAGGTTGAATCAGGCAGTGGAGCCGCAGTGGCTAAAGAAATATTTGCTGTCTTGAGAAATTGGGATTTATTGGAGCAGGTTACGTAACAGGTGGAACCACAAAATTAGATTCATCTGCGCGCGCTTCGGTTTCCTATGAAGGAAGAATTGTATGTAACCTTAATATCGATATGGCACATCACAGAATTGGACAACTTGCTCCTTCTCGAATGGATAATTCGTTTATCGCTTGCTATTGGAAATGGCAAACAATAAGCTGTCAGCAGAGGACACCAGAGCCAGTGAGAGATGCGTGCGTACTGTGATATCACTTCGCAGACACCAAAACACACATCGATGTCTGGCTTCGATTCAATGAAGCACTATACAGTGAGAACCCAGTGGGAAAAAAATTGCCGGCCCGGCATCAGAATGCCGTGATGGCCCCGTTACACTTTCGGCACACCGAAAATTTGACGGCCCGGTGCCCCTCCTTGACGCAAAATTGGCATCTAACCGTTACGAAGCCGTCAAGTTTCTCTTCCTATTCCATTAAAATAACTTTCAAATTCTTTTTCCATTATGCTACATGTACAACCGCAATTCTATTTAAAAATCATTCCTACCATATTCCGTCGTTATTTTGACACCAGCGGTACTCGAATGTGATGCTTGCCATTTTAACTGTATCCTTTTCCACACTTACTTATTTCATATTTTTCTATACAAAACAAGGCTATGTAATATTCAGTAATTCGAAATATATTGATACCACAGGATTAAAAAATCCAAACATCAAAAGTCTACTTCTTCCTACGACGCTCGCGCCCACCGCGTCGATCAGGAGCACGTCGTAGACACGAAGCGATCTTTTTTTCCAGATTTGAATCTGTGTTATCTGTGGCCTCAGTCTCCTTGGGGAAGAGATCTCGAATTGCTTCTGGAACGGAGGAATCGCAAGTCAAAAGTAGAAAATATATACGTCAGTTATCATAATACTCGTAGTAGGATATTATCTCCTTTTGTGTAATAATGTTGTTCGATTGTATCCTTAACCCTATCTGGCTATCAGGACCGGGGGCCCCACATCAACTTCTTTTTATATCTCCTAAAATAAGTCAGATAGAAGCTTGATTTTTTGTGTCTTTTAGTTTGCATGTATGTTGAAGTTTCAGTAAAAATTTGGACAAAATCGATCCAATGTAATGTCAGTATTGTAGGTCATTTTTTAAAGTACTTTTTAGAAAATTGATGGTTTCCATTTACCATCAAGGTAGCTTTGATTACTATTGATGTCTTCGAGACGCTTTCGCTTGTGTTCGAGACCTGCGGAGAAAAAAATTGGCAGTGAAACAATGTCATTGTGTGAAATTCTCGCATCACTTACTTACAGGAATTCTTACAGCAGGTCGGTATGACCTCAGGCCCGCTTCTGCTAGACGGCGATATGCTGTTCGTATACTGCATGCAATTCCTGCTGCAGCTTTCCAGCTGATGGTCGGTCGAGGAACACTCTTAAAGCGATTGCGCTTTGCTGAGATAACGAACTTCCTATCGGTAGCATTGTTTGTGAATCTCGGTCTCCCTGATCCTTTCCTTCTTTTAACATTTCCATCATTGTTCCATGGACTCCACCATCTACTCACAGTGGAGTGTGACACACCCAACTTCCGTCCAACAAACCTACAACTCTTTCCACATCGTAGCATTCCAACAGCCATTCCTTTTACAAACTCTGATTACGACATTTTTGCCTCAAAATTTAGACAGAAAGAATTGCTTGATAGTGATAAAAGGTCGAATTTGAAATGCATCAACTATGCCAAAGATATCGACAATGGACAGCTGCTTTATATTAGCATGACAAATTTGATGCATAGACATCCTGGTCAGTGCAGTATGAAATAAAAGTCGTCCACTTCCATTGAGATTTTCTATATCAAGTGGATCGTTTTTAATGTCATAGAGTATGCATTCATCTTATCTCCCAAGATGAGTGCATGTACATGTATAATAGTACATGTAATATGCATACATAGTACAGGTCAATGAAGTAAATGAAGTTTTGATGTGAATTTTTAGATATGAAACCCACAGAATAATGCAAAATGAATATCACCATTCGAAAGATTGCAGTCGGAATGTATCATAGCCTTGTCTGTATGACGAATATTTTGTATATCTGTATATTACATCTGTAAAACGAGATATTTGTAAAGACAGAAAAATGCAACAGTTCATGGAGAGACATTATTTACGTTCATATTTCGAATTACCATTTGTAGTGCTAAAATTAACGTGGAATATTATACTTATAGCAACATATAGATATGCTTCAGTAAAAGTTTGCAGAAATACTTTAGTTGTAATGAACAATTTTTGAAGAGTAAAAAAAAACATAGAATCATGAAAAATGAATAAAATTGGAAATTTAATTTTTAGAATTTTTGGTATGAAGGTATTCGACTTTTTCGCTGGACGTGGGGGCAAAAGAGGCACCACATTCGAAAGATGAGACTCGAAATGCAGTGTATCCTTGATTTCAAATAGCTTTATCCATCGGAACATCGAAAATTTGAGGTCCCGGTCCTACTACGACGCTAAAAATCTTCCGGTCCTGATAGGGTTACGTCTTGGAAGTGTGAATATCACACATTGTTGCATTATATTGGTTTCGAAGTACTACAAATTCATAACCCGAATATTTTACAATCAACACGAACACGAACGTGAAATAAATTCGTAAATCCGACCCGAACTCGAAGTCGGATCATGTTCTGGTAGGATGCGCATACCACTAATGTGTAGTGACATCATCATGTTGTCGCTACAATTACTATCCGAAGAGGGATATTAGGAAGTCTATCCTCTTGAGCACACAAGCTGGAAGCCCCATCGAAGTGAAATTCGGTTTGCACTTAGAATAGGTGTCATGCATTCATTAACTTACTATTGATTTTGTTGCGATCGGTTGATTATGATGATCTCCCTAAAATACACTTCAGTATTTGTGATGAATACACGCATCTCAATACGATCTGTTGGTGTCCCCGATTGAGACTTGATAAACCGATGTTTTTATATATTCAAAATGTCAGAATATGCCCTAACAGTATCCCTTATACCAGGGATGCGGAGTCTGACTCCGGGTGGCAAGTATATCAGCCTTAGTTCTGGTGACCTACATCATAGGCTTATACCTGAGCCTGATTTTAGGTATCATTGCTGTAGCAAATCAATCATTTTCTATGAAAGCTTGCCAACTTTGCATGTCACTTGTTGGTGTGTGCTTCACACGGTTTTCTCCAGTCTCTACCAGGCAGGAAAATCTCTCACCCATCCTTCTCCAAAAAATATGAGTACACTTTCGATTTTAATATGCGCTATGTTCTCAGGCAAACTAATATTTTACTTTAGTCTCCGATGTGACCTCTGGTGCGCATGTGTGATCGAGGCTAGGAAGGCTTGTCTTCTCTACTAAATCACCTAGTGAAACGACAATCCCTTTTCACCATCACGGTTCATTCACACAACTATTACAAACTTTGCATGCAGCAGTGTCTCTGCACTTTTGTTTGACGGAGAAAGTTGACATCAAGACAGTGACGCTATGCACGAGGATATTTTCGTTTGTATTATGTTTCTGGCCTGGCTAAAGGCCGGAGTCCGGAGTCCCATCATTTCTCCGACTTCGGCAAAAATGATAGGACTCTGGGACTCAGACTCCGCATCCCTGCTTTACACATTGATGCTCGAGTTGGTATTGATCACTTCTCGTCCTGCTAGGGACCTACACTCTCAAGTTCTCGTCCCCTGCCTGTCCAAAGCACGTAAGCTCACACTCATTGGCCATGTCACGAAGACCTATTCTACTGGCAATCCGATCAGATTTCTGATAGATCTGAAGTAAAACATCGTTGTTTTAATGTAAAATTTTTATCAAGAGTGATTAAAACGATGGATATGAATACCATGTATAACATCTGAACTTTGTGGTGAATTGTCTTCAGTAGAATTGTCTATTATTAAAACATTGCTATGTGATTAGAAATTATCTTGCAGTCCTCCATTTCTTCCTGTGATTGCTTGTAATGATTACACATACATGAACGTGCGCAGAAACTGAAAGAGAAAATGAAGCGACAAATTAGCAGATATTGATCATTTCTGTGTAACAGCATGAAAGAATCAATCAATCGCAGAAAGCTACAATGACCACTTCTATTTCATTTACGCTCTAATTTCGACGGTTTATTTATGTACACTGTAAACTGTAATCAGCCAAATAACGCAATGTATCAGCCATAATGATAAGACAATTGCAACAGCCAAAATATCGGACAATGTTGTCTACTGTTCTAAAAATATTGTTTCTGAAACGATGCAACACTTGCTATTCATATCTAGACACTCCTAATCATATCCTTTCTTACTCATCTCCATTAATTCACGCTCGCATTCTTGTATGTATACTATGAACCACTCTGATATCTTGTCAGCTGTCCTTCGTTTTGTCAATATCATATGATCAATATATTAGTCATAAGTAGTATGATATGCAGCAAACGCAATAATATAAATTAGTCCGTGCGATGAGGCAAAAATTGTCTGATAAGCAGGAAATGTGTCTGATAAAACGAAGCATCAGCTAAAATATTGATAAATTGTCTGATAAGCGGCTGCTTACAATTTACAGTGTATGATAAACCTTGATAAAAGTCTCAGTTTCGACAGTCGAAATATTTGGTGCAATACACAGAAAAGGAGCACAAAATCTCGGGCTTTTATCTTTCAACTTACATTTTGAACTTCAAGTGTTTGAATCAGAAGTACAGATTCAAGCTTCATTAATCTATTGATTTTCACTTTATCTCAAATTGAAAATGTCATCAATCAGGTCGGCAGCCTGTTGCAAACTACCAGAAGAGTACAAAAGTATATCCACTCCCACTTCGAGCATTTTGGTTAAACAAAATTAGCATTAAAGTCAATAAACATTCTTGGTGGTAGGAGTTTCGACTGTTAAAGCCGAATCTCGGAGTGCGAATTTGTTTTATTTCATTTTCAAATGGTGCAGTATCCACTATGACAACGTTCTACACGTAGGGTGGACACACAAGGCATGCATTGCGAAATAATGCAATAGAGCTTCTAGCCGCCTTCTGGACACGCCTGTGAGACTTGTTCCTGTCACCATGTTTATGGAGAAACTTGGATGCACGGAGCATTTATGAAATCTCAGTAGTAATACTGGATTAATTAAACTCTCAAGGATGGATTATGCCGAGAAGTTCAAAGCACGTCTTGTGGAGTTCTGACAAATCCAAGTAGCATTCAGTTTACAGCTCTACTTGAGTTCTAAAAATTTCAATATTGCGATTTTAAGTTGAGCATAAAAGCATCTCAATAAATTCAGATTTTTTCAAAAGATTTTAAATTTCAAATCTTACTTCGTCCTCGGTGAACAAAGCGCAGCCTCCTTCCTTTGGTTGATGTTTGTAAAGATCAAAGCAAGTAACCAGACGTACGGTGCAGAGCAAAAAGTCTTCAAAACCGATAACTCCTAATTTCGGATCTGCATATCGATTTGCCAATACTTCCAAAAGTTTATTAGAGATCTTGAAACCTGTAAAACAAATTGCGATGATAATGATTGCCATGATTGGTTCATTAAATTGAATTTTGTTCCATTCGAATTTCGCCTGTAAAGAGGAAAAAATGCTTGCAAGTAAGTGCGTACCTCCATCCTCTTTGAAATTTAAACGCTCTTATGCAGCAACGTGCAAGCTTTGTTTCAAATTAGTATAAATTGCTTCGTGCGGACATTCTTCCATGCTGATAATCATAATCTTAGCTTCTTCTGCATGCTCATATGTAATTGAAAGTAGTGTTAATAACTTTAATAACTTGTCTTGATCATGGAGCTGCTTCTAACCTTCCGTTCTAACTAACAACTTCATGGATATTGCCCTTTTCAGGGCATTTCGACCCACATCAACATTGATCCCAAAGCGGCAAAAAATTTGTAACCAAAAGAACGAGGAGTCCAATGGCACCTCTAATAGCTTCGTACGATCCCTAGACGATCCCTAGAGCGCCCGAAATATTGCATTTAAAGAAAAACTGAATTTTGAAAATAATCTAGACATTAAAGAGTTAAGTTGAAATTTTGGCATGAAGTTCCGAGCAGTAATGATGGCTGACTCAACTGCTTCAAGCCATATTGTCGGCAAAGTAAATGCATGGGGAGACGATAAACAGAACCATGAAGATCTTCGAAATCAGCTATTCGAATTGAGTGACAGAGTCACCACAATCACTTATGCCTTCCCCGATGTTGACATTCACTTTGTATCTTGCATTGGTCTTGTTTATGAGCACGGATTTGAAGTTCAAGGTCACAAAATTGTTGGATTTCACCTTTGCATCTCATGAAGCCATTTAGTTTATGCAATTTTTCACATTTCCTGTCATTTGACTTCAGTCGCTCGCAAGTTACCTAGCTCAAACGGTAGAACGACAGGTCTGGATATCCTGGGGTCGCAGGTTCGAGTCCCGACGGCCGCACATTTTTCCATGGCAATTTGATCTAATGTTCATCCCATTTCATTCATCGTTAATGGGTTTCAAATGCCTTGGTGGAAATCGATTCCGCGCTACTGATCTTAATTAATATCGGCAAATATTTATCTATTGATCGTAATTGCCATGACAACTGATCTATAACGGTGAGGGCTTGATCCTGCCATTCCATGTCGGTCGCATGTATGTAGTCATAGCTCAGACGGTAGAACGACAGGTCTGGATATCCTGGGGTCGCAGGTTCGAGTCCTATCAGCTGTACATCTTGTGCATGGAAATTTGATTCATCGTTTCATTCACTGCAGGAAACCTGAGAAACCCTGCCGAATTCCCCTAAGACAACGACTAGCCCTCGCCCCACTGAGGGGCGGCGAATTTCGCCCCGGCCACCTGCTGATCTTCCAAACTATTGCACTAATTTTTCCAAACCACACATCAATCGAATAGGAATTGAAAGGGGATTTAGAAAACAGCATCTATTTTATTTCTAAGGTCATCCCTGGGCTGAGGTGAAGGTCAAAGGTCAAGAACGCCAATTTTTAGCAACTTTTCATTAGATCGGTATTTGAAATGAAAAATGACAACAGAAACTAATCAACCATACACTAATCGAAGTATCTGGTCACGGTGGTTAATAAAACGATGATTATTAGTAGCTCTGAGATTACATCATTGTATTACATGAGGTCAAAGGTCAAATAATTCAACCTATTAGTTCATCTCAAATATCACTAAAATCGCACATTTCAGTGTTTAGTTTCTACAGTTGAATTTTATCACAGGTGAATTCGGTGACTTTATCGAGACATTGAGGCCAAAAGCAATATGATTCTGAAACTGTCAATAATTGCTGATCAGATGCAGAACTAAAAAGTACAAAAAGAATGAAAAAATCATATTTCAAAGTTCAAACATGCATACATATTAAGCAGATAATCTCAAATTTTGCATTTGTGAATATCTCTATACTAATAAGAAGAATCCGTTACGTAATCTCAACGTACTTCATCAAACATGCATACATGATATGTAGATGGTTTCATCAAGAATTGATGACGCAATGTGCATTAGAAGTGAATATATACCGACATCAGCCGAAATATTCCAAACATTCAAATTTTAAAGTAGCTCTTACGCCAAAAGTGTTGGCCCAATTGATCATCCTTCTGTCAGAAGTTGGATAATGCGTAGAAAGTGAGCAACTAGAAATCTGGTGGTCATAGCTTGTTTCTTTTAAAAGATATTCAAAAAATTCGGCCAGTGAGGCGAGGGTTGAGGTAAGAAGTGAACTGTGTACTCACCAATAGCCTGTAAAGCCATTCTCAACTCATAAGCGTTGAAGCTTCCACTGTTGTCATAATCATGCTGTTTGAAGATACCCTTCCACAGGCGGAGATCTTGCCAGATTCGTTTAAATTCATCGAATTCCATTCGTCCACTTTGATCAACCTGACAGTCAAATAGTTAAGGAAGACATGTTCAAGGTGAACAATAATTACGTATATAGCATATATGATTTATCATTTCCTATAATTTTTACTCATAGTTACATGTATAGGCTTGATAACTATTTGTAGATTTCTAGTTTACAGCAAATTAAGATGATAGGCCATATATATATGTTATCTGGGTAAATCCATTTTATATAACAGCATTTGTCAAAAAACGTGTCTTTTATCTGCAAAATCCTTAGTTCTGAACCGATTTTCAATTTTTCATCTTGATCCTTAGGATCTCCGCTTCTTGGTCATGACAGTTTCAAATCAATCTAACAAAGTCTTCATGAAAATTTCAGCTCGAGGAAAAAAAGTACCAGAAAAACCAGTCAAAAAAAATGACAAAAATGAAATGCTAGTTTGTCTGAGAGCATTACCTCTTGCCCTCACGCTAATCGTGTGTGATGTCTCCTCCAAAGCGCATATCAAAATTAAAAGTGTAGGCCTTCTAATTTTTTTGAAGAGGGATGGGGGATTTTCCTACCTGGTAGAGACTAAAGAATACCCGTGTAAAGCACACATCAACAGGATGGGAGGAGCCGAGTCGCATGTATCCAACTTAGAGCGACATTTGATAAACCTTCATCGAAAATGATTGATAATTGATACAGCAATGATCACCAAAGATAGGTTAAGGTAAGTCTGTAATGATCTATGATGTAGGTTACCAGTTTTTTTTCAAAAACTAGGCTATATATACGTGCCACCCGGAGTCGGAGTCCTATCAAAATGATAGGACTCCGCATCCCTGCTTTTAGCTAGACTACAATTCAGGGTTGCATTTCCATTGATTGGGGACTTATTTGTCAATTAGCCTTTGTCCCCCGAAAATTGTCTTCTGACCGATGCCATATTTTTATCTTCTGACCGATGCACATTTCGCAACTTAGAAATTATGTTTCTGCTTTCCTTCTACGACGAAATGCATCATTTGTGAGTCCAGTTGTCGCACCAAAAGAAAAAATGTCAGCTGTGGATCGTCTTTAAAAGTTTTCATAAATTTTAAAAAATGACCTGTTTTCTTTCGACCAGACTTATGATTTTTCTCAAAATTTCAATTTATTGCTGAAAGCACATTTTTTGTCCAGATTTCACGAAAACTCACGGAATTATCAAGAGCCATATGGTAATCATGCATGCGAAATTCTGTTTCATAAGACAATGATTATCATGTCAAAATGTCGTAAGACGACCAAAAATGTCCACCTGACCAAGACCACAAAAGTATCGGTCAGAAGACAGCAGTAATATATAGGACAAATAAAATAGCTGGTACAGGCACTCATTTGTTGTGGTCGCCACTATGATCTTCGAGTTCAGCATGAAAAATGGACTAAATATACTAATTTTCACAGAAAACGAAGCTGGAAAGTTGAAAAGGCAAAAATTTTGTAATAAATGGATTTTATCCATCTAAGTCAGTTAATTACAGGTTAGGTGCAATAAAAGCAAAATGATCTAAATTCATCTTGTATTGAATATATAACTATTTGCTTGGTCACCATGGACATGGCAGTAAATGAGATTTCCCACTTCGACGTAAAGCCACCTGTGTGCTTCTGTTACTTTGATTAACGATTTTCTTTTCGATTGTGTCAATTTCTACAAGCATATTACCGACAAAATATACTTTTCGTTCACTTTCCTGGTAGTCATGAAAAAGTGTATGTCATGATTCGAAAATTCGTCGCTTTAACATCTGATTCCTTCCTTTGTCGGCTATGGTTACAGGAGGGAACTGCGCTAACAAGCTCCGTAATTACAGACCAGAATACGATGCATGGATATCACGATCTTCCAAAAAGCTGATGCCTCTCAACACTTGTCTACCGTCGCAAGATTATTGCTTTATCTCGTGTTATCTGATCAGATTGTCTGTCGCTAGAGGATATTTATCGTATTCATATGCATCTCATGTGCAGAGTAACAAATAAATCCTGCATCTCGAAATCTCGACCACTGTCTAGCTCACGTACCAGTTGACTTATAAGCTGGCCGGGGTTTGGTCTGACATTTTTCAACAGAAGCGGACCAGGGCCGGGGCATATGAGAATTCCTTTCCATTTACTTGTGAAGATGTAGCAGTAGACGAATAAGGCCTCAGCCGCACTGCCAGTTTTTCCAAGCGTTTCCGAGCAAAGCGCTTTGCAGCAACGGACATACGTTTGCTCGGGACGCTCGTGTTTGCTTTGCCTTGTCTTGCTTTCAGCAAGGTTGGGCAAAAAACTTGCATTGGGTACATTTAATACATGTTTTGGGACAAAGCCCAAAAACCCCAGTCCAAGCTTCAATAAATGAGCAGAATCAAGTAAACAAAGTGCATTCTTTGCATTTTGTGCTGACACAAACATTCTTATATAGGTCAAAATTCATGTTATTAGTGTCGTCTGAGTGGGAAGCGGTTTATTCATTGCAATGACTGTAATTAGTATACCCTAAGTACATATATTGCGAATAGCCTATTGATGGGCCTATACTGACTAATTGAAGAATTTTGATTTAATGATCATTGAATCACACATTGGTCATGACAAAGTAATTGCCTTCATTTTATCATTCAGAAATATAAACAAACTTAGTGCATGACTAAAACATATTTAGAATACAAAATTGGAATGAATGCATTTTTAGATAAATGTCGACTGTCGCAGACATTTTAAGCCCCAGTCCCACTGTCGCGATTTTTGAGTGCGAACTAATACGAACCGACATTCGTTGTGCATCGCTTGACATCGTATTCATTATCATTAGTTCGCTGTCACTTTCGTACTAGATCGGTCACATTCGCAGGCGGATACGATTGTTTTGGACATGTTCAAAACAATCGCAGGGACTCTGTGAATGAAAGCATGTTCATATTAATTCGTTTAACATCGTTTTGGCTCGTGTTAATTATTATTAGTTATTATCTCATCTTGTCAGTTCCTAGCGCATCTACTAGTTCGCAATCGATATAAAATATGCGCTCGTAGCATGACTGCTTGATTCAGTGCCTCAAACACACTTGAAAACTACTGGTGTTGCCACTTGCTGATGGCATTTCTTAATTCTCAGACATTACATCTATTGAATGCTCTTTTAACAGTCCAGCAACAGCATGCTGACGACATTGACAGTGTAGTCAGGTTGGTCTTTATGCGATGTCAGAAACGGCGGAGAAGGCATTGGGTTCGACAGTGGCTGATCAGAAGACCGCTTTATGGCATATATGAAAAACTGATGGGAGAATTGGAGCGCGAAGACGTGGCAGGATTCCGCAACTTCATCCGCATGGAACCAAATAAATTTTGTAAGCTGCTGCAGAAACTCGATCACCGCATTAGGAAGCAGAATACCTGGTACAGGAAGTCACTGGACCCAGCTCTGAAGTTATCCGTTACACTCCGCTACTTTGCTACAGGTGAAAGCTATCATTCCCTAATGTACAGCTTCAGAGTTGCTCATAACACAATCTCGAAGATTGTGCGAGAAGTGAGTTGTGCCATTGTGAAGGAATTGGCATCCGAAATCATATCCTGTCCAACATCATCCGAAGAGTGGCTATCAGTTGCGGATGGATTTGCGGCGAGATGGCAGTTCTTCCATGCCCTCGGTGCACTGGATGGCAAGCATGTACCAATCCGATGTCCTGCAAATGGCGGATCCTTATACTACAACTATAAAGGATTCCACTCGATTATTCTGATGGCCCTTGTAGATGCAGAATACAAGTTCATTTGGATCGATGTCGGGACGGCTGGCTCCCACTCCGATGCCAAAGTCTTCAATCACAGTGAACTAAAAGACGCCATCGAAGATGGTATGATTGGTTTCCCTGATGCTTCACCCCTTCCTGGCGACGACAAAGACATGCCATTCTTTCTGATTGGGGATGATGCATTTGCGCTCAGGACATGGTTTATGAAGCCCTACTCAACCCGAAACCTTCAACGTGATGAACGCATCTTCAATTATAGACTCTCCAGGGCATGACGAGTAGTGGAGAACGGTTTCGGAATTTTGGCCAGTCGATTCCGATGCCTCTTGACAACAATGCAGCAGACTCCAGAGACAGTGACCAAAATTGTCGAAGCATGTGTGTGCCTACACAATCTAATGAGCATTTGGTCCACCGGCTTGATACTGTGCGATGTCGATCATGAAGATGAGAATCACAAATTTGTTCCTGGTGATTGGAGGGATGGTCGGCAGATGTCGGCTGTGAATAAGCCAGTCGGTGGGAACCGAGCAAGCGTTACAGCCAAAGCTGAACGTGATTATCTGAAGAACTATTATAGCTCTGATGCTGGTAGTGTTGAATGGCAGGACCGAATGGTTGCCTGATCAGTTTAAATGCTGCTATTTAGGGAATTGTAGAAAATCAGACATTGATATGCACTGAATGAAAAGTCCTTTTATTGAGTCTATACATGTATATTGATGAAGTCTTTTTTGAAATCATTTTAGATTAAATGAAAAGCGACAGATCATATTCTTCTGCATTTTCTTTTAAGGCATTTTCAATGGAAGCTTTTACAAATTTAGATTGTGATGATTGAATTATGATGCTGGATGTTGCATTGTGGAATTTCAAAGCAATACTTTTGTGATGATAGTGAATCATAATACTGAATAGGCCTAGAAAAAATAGAACAATCATAATCAATGAAATTAGTATTCTTTTGGTAGTCTGAGGAAAGATAGACAAATACATTAGGCTGCATGGACTGAGATGAAAATGAAGTCAAAAGAAAGGGATAATGACACTTCAAGAAACCGAACTAGTAATTTGGATTGAACAGACCCCATTTGACCATTTAGCATTGATTTATGCCCATCCCTTGATTAATCAAAATGAGTAGAAAAAGGGATTGTTTCTAAGGTTTCGTTAAATGCTTGTTCACGAAAAAAGCAAATCATAAAGCGCCTCATCATAGTTGCATCAGAAAAAGACATTGCTGGTAAAATTCTTGATATGCTTCTGCCTGATATGCTGTAGGACCCATAGGCAATAGATAATTGTTATGATGCCGTTTTTTAGAGGAATTCACTTGACTCGCAAAATACACTTTTCCAGTTCAAGTAGCATTGTTTATTTGAAAGAGAGCAGCATGTATCAAAGCTGTGACGATCGATGACAAAAATATTGTTTCTTACTAGGGTGCATTACAAAAACACGGCACTTTAGTTCACTGAATTAAGAAGACTGCTAAATGAAAGTCCAGACACATTACCGACATTGGAATCAGCGTTCATGGCATCAGGTCTCCCATACTGTGGTGGTGGATGAGAGAGTTCTGATGCCTGTGGGTGCTGTTGATGCTGCTGTAGATGCTGCTGCGGATGTTGCATCATCATCGCTGGAGGATGAGGAATTCTTTCTGCCTCATGTAAACGGTCACTGTGGTCCTTGTATCGCATGACATGATCCCAACTATCCTTCATGAAATTGGACATGAGTTGCGGATGAACTTCCGCCGCGAAGCTGGCCAGAAATGTACCGTATGCCCTGAGGACAGAGCTGTTCTGACTGTTGATCAGAGAAGACACTACAGCCTGCATCCGTTCAAACTGCGCACCATTTGAAGCCAATTGTTTCAGCAACAGAGACTCGCAGTGCACGCGGGATGGTTTCCCTCTTCGAATCTTAGCAGTCGAATCTGACTTGGGATACCATCCGACGTCTTGTGAATCAAGTTCTTCATCCTCATCCTGATCTTCGTCCTCCGCTAACATGGCCTCCGTATGTCTTACAGTAGTCATCCCACCTGCATCCAGTTTCTGCATCAGCTGCAAAGAAATACACGGAAATGCTTGAATGAACAACAAGCTGTTGCAATCAGATATGCCTACTTACCAGTCCCCTTGCCCTCTTTGGGTATACATAGACGTGCGCCTTGAAGTAACTGAAGTTGTGGAGTATCCACTGGTCGCGCAGCGTCAGCTGTTGTGA
Source organism: Prostheceraeus crozeri (assembly GCA_907163375.1). Taxonomy (NCBI): domain Eukaryota; kingdom Metazoa; phylum Platyhelminthes; order Polycladida; family Euryleptidae; genus Prostheceraeus; species Prostheceraeus crozeri. Next base: position 156,271 of record CAJQUW010009330.1, read on the forward strand.
AGATCCTGTTCCGGATTTATTTGTTCTCTGCAGCAGCAGCTTGCCATATCGAGTGCGCATTGACCGGTACCAAGTAAGAAGCCTTGTCCCAGTGACATGGCCCAACTCTTCTGCCTTGGTGTCCCACAGTGATTTCTTCCTAGCAGAGTCCTTGTAAGAAACATCAGATTTGTCATCAGATTCAGGATTATCTTTCAACCATTCTGTGATGGACATTTCTTGTTCTCGGGTCAAGCTGATTGGATTGGCCTTCTTTCGTCTTTTTGGCCCAGTATCTTGCAACTCATTCTCCTTTGATTGCTGACTTTCTTCATCACTTGAACGCTGGCTTTCTTCATCTGGAGTTGAAGTGCCCTCCGGTGTGACAATGGGCATGGACATCTTCGTCTTCTTGCCTCCCTGTGCCTTCACTTTATGAATTTTTTGTCATCATGGATGATTGAAGCGCAGTCTGTATGCGATAGTGGTGAAGATCTTCAGGACGACTAAAAATCGCAGTGTATGCTGCGATATTTAAACAGTCGTAAACCACCGCACTGGTGCGTGTTGCATCTCATTGGTTCGCACTGATTTCTATTGCTTTCTATTTATTCTCATCGACTCCGTATCATGTCCCACAGCAACCGCACTGCGTCCTTGACGCTACCAAGCTTCATCCCGTATGACATCGAATTGCGTCGTGTCAAATCCTAATCGTTCCTGCTATGTTCTCATCGATTCGAACAGATTTTCGTACCAGGTCGCATCAATTCTGTCTTGAGGAAAACCTAATGCGGATGTCAACCAAAATCGTCACTATTCTCAGACGATTCCATTCTGTTTAATTCGTATTAGTTCGCACTCAAAAATCGCGACAGTGGGACTGGGGCTTTAGGAGTGCGAAGATAACTGTGAAGATGTAAAATATCCCTTGAATGATATTGTTTGCCACAAGAGAAACAACCGGGTGCTGATTCCCTACTGTAGAACAGCAAGAAGACAGAATTGTTTTGTTGTGTTTTCAACTTCCATTTTCAACGGACTGAACGATCTCACGACTTAACTTGTATAAATTCCCTGTGTAGGCCTATACTACTTTTGATTTCTATTTTGAAAAATATATATCTATATTATTCTATTCTATGTATGAAACACATAAAAATTCAATGGACAAATGCAACAAAAGACATGCAAGCTTATAGCAAACAACATGTACGAGTACGAATTTTCAATGCGCGGTTTTGTCACGCTCAAAGTGAAATAACTAGCAATTACAAATATTCTGCGAATTGAGTGGAATTTTGACAACATAATCAGAACTTCACGCACTTATCATGCAGCTCTCTTAGGATTCAATTGAAAATTTTAATTTTTGTGACTTGTAATGCACTTATGCAGCATTAATAGAAAAACAAGTTTTGTATCGACTACCGAAGGTCGACCCAACACCCAATGTCCAACCTTGCTTTCAGTGTGGCTGAGGCCTAACGCGAATCAAACACATTCCTCGTCGCGATCTAGAAATAATCGATAATGTAATATAAAACTGTAGCCATTTTTAGAGCTTGAAAGAGTATTTTTAGGATTTTGATCACCAATTCTTATCAAGTTGCCCAAAAATTTTAGATTACCATCCTGAAATTATCTTTAGGTTCAAGACAACAATTAGTAGAAGTTTATAATATGAGGAATTTGAAAATGACGCCTACAATGAGATGATGTGAAAATACAAAATATATAATTATCACATCATCTCATTGTAGGCATCATTTTCAAATTCATCATATATTAAACTTCTACTAACCGTTGCCTTGAACCTAAAGATAATTTCAGGATGGTAATCGAAAAATTTTGTAGATCTTGATAAGAAATGATAATCAAAATCTTAAAAATACCTGACTCTCTCCAACTCTAAAGATGTTCTGCTATGATTAGTCATGGCATCTTCCAAATATACCTGTAAGTGTAAATTATAGAAAGAGAATAAATACTTTTCTCCTTCTAGGATACAAACAATCGTATTACAATGTTGAATTGTATTCATTTTTTTACTTGCATACCATTTTTAATTACTGTACAGTTGTATTGTATTAATTTTTTATTGTTATCACTTAGAAAGATCAATCGATATTACTAGAGCGCGAGTAGCTACTTCATCCACCAGCTGTCTCATAATTTGAAATGAGTCGAGTCAAATGAGACTTGATGCAGTGAGTCAATAATGTGAGTCAATAAATTAGATGTGTAACAACATTGTTGTGTTGACTATTCTATGGGCACTTAAAAGTGTAAAATTACCAACCTATTTCTACAGCTTGCAAAAGCTGTACAACATTCCTGTATCGGAATGTAGAAGATTTGAAAAATTAACCGAGAAAAGACACAAGCTAAGATTAGATTTGGAATACTTTGAAAAATGCCTTTTTCTCAATGTCATACCGAAGTTTCTGCAGTTCAAAATACCGAACTTAGATGCAATTAAAAGTTATGTAGAAAATTACCACAAACTGACCCTTGAGTCACATATTAAGTATGTCAAGCGTGAAATAAAAATTAATGATCGCAAATACAAAGTATGCAATGACAGCTTACGCAGTAAATTGGCTTGGTTACGTATGTGCATTCTGGATATGATGACACTGGCAGAAGTTAAAAGTAAAATGAAAACTCACACAATGAGACACAATTCTAAAATTTCCAAACTATGGCTGGAACAGAGATTGCCAGCACCGGACTGTATAGTCAATAAAAGCAAATACGTGCTCTCTCCTATTGAGAATGAGACACTAAGATTTGGTTTAAAAAACAGCATCATAAGACCGAATTTTTTGGAATAAAGTACCAAATAGAAAAAACCATTACTGCGAATTGCAAAGACAATGAAGAATTATCAGTAACACAGGCGCTAAAACAAGATATCATAGCAACAGTTAACAACTTCGAAAATAATGCAAAAAGTGAGTACCGCAGTAATACAAATAAAAGGCTACACAGAACACTGACTAATCTATCAAAAATGAAAAATTTGAAAATTTGCTCATAACGGTATTGTACTTGTAGATGCTGATGAATACTTTAACAAATTAGACGTAATTATCAATGATACCTCTAAGTTTAAAAAGTACAAGTACCAGATGACTTAAAAAAGCACATTACCATTATGGAAGAAGGCAGATTGTATCGATACTTAGTAAAATATGCAAAACGGTACATCACTGAAGATACATACAAGTACATTATGCCATCTGGTAGTGAACCAGCTAAAATGTACGGTACGATAAAAGTACATAAAACTAACGCTCCTGCTCGACCAATTGTCAGTACAAGAGGGTCGTACAATTACAATTTGGCCAAGTACCTCGATACAATTATCAAACAACACATCAATAAAACGTACTTGCTGAGTTCAACAGCTGAATTTATTGACGGAATTAAAGAAAAACAGTCGGTATTTAATAAGAATAATGTCTTAGTGAGTTTTGACGTGGAATCACTGTTTACCAATATACCTGTAGATGAAGTTATTAACATAGCAGCTAACCTAGTATACAGTAGTAATTCCTTTGAGTAATTCAAACAACAAACTGCGATACGGTAAAGATGTTTTCATAAAACTATGTAAATTCGCTACACAAGGTAGCTTTATGTACAATGATAATATGTATATTCAAACAGATAGAGTTTCGATGGGTTCACCGTTGGCACCAACGCTTGCCAATCTCTTCCTAGCAGAATTAGAACAAGGTTGGATGGGAGAACAATTTTCCCCCCTGTTCTACTCCAGATATGTAGATGACTGCATATGCGTATTTAATAACGTAGATAAAATTCACAAATTCCATGAGTACCTAAACAGACAACATCCTAACCTAAAATTCACCACTGAAGTGGGCAACAACAAGTTACCTTTCCTAGATGTATTCATTAACACCGAAGATACTTTACAAACTTCCATTTACCGTAAAGATACGTATACTGGCCTTTTATTAAATTACAATTCTGTTTGCCCTAGGCAATGGAAAGTTGGACTTATTAATGGGATGTTACATCGAGCATATACAGTATCAAACTGCTGGGAAATGTTTCATAACGAAGTAAAAAACATGACTAGTATTTTTCAGAAAAACGGCTACCCACGGAGTACAGTAGAAAAAATCGTACGTAGCTTTCTTCTAATCAACTCTAAGATTGTATTCAACACTACGAAAGTAAAATCATATTTCTCTTTGAAATGCAAATCGGGACCTTTGCTGAAGTCTTGTGTGGTCTATGAATTCACGTGCTTGGGTGATCCAAGCAGCCAATATATTGGCAAAACCAAACGAAGACTCCAACAAAGGATCGAAGAGCATAGAAGTACAGATACAGCAGTTTACAAACATATCAATACATGTAATCATTGTACGTATGATATAAGTAATCAATTTCGCATAAGGTATAGAGGTAACAGTAATTATCATATAAATGTTGTAGAAGCTTTAATGATAAAAGAGTATCAACCTAAGATCAATCACACTGCAGATTACAACGGTATGTCATACCTCCTAAAGGTTTTTAAATAAATAATTGTTTTTCCTACTAGCTTTAATTTTTGCAAATTCGTGTAATGTGTTTTGTTTTGTCATTGCTTCAGAACGCTAATCAGTCAATTGCACGAGTCGAGTCAACTTTGCTGCAAAGCCTAATAGCAAATCGTTTGGTTATTTGCTACCAAAATATGCATTCGCCTACACCGTGTATCTCACCATTCTGAACGCATGACAAAATCACAAATTCATCAAGTTTACATATGCAAGTATCAGATAACCCATTGAAAAAATCAACCATAGATGAATGTACACTTCACTTGGCATAACCAATTCATGGTGTAAACGGTATGTATTTATTACAATCCGGGTGGACCCAAATGAGCAATATTCCAGATAAAACGGGTGCCCAGCTGGCGCATTTGCAAGTCTCTGATTCAAAAGTACTATCTTTAATTAAACAATGATTTTTTCGCGGTGTGTCGGTTTGTGTCATTTATTAAAGGTCAATTTGCTTAATACACGAAATGGCATTTTTTATAACTCGTGTGCTCATTTGCTAATTGTGTCACATTTCATGGATTAAATTATGATTGTATCTCGAAGCGAAGACTTGAAGTTAGTTTCCGTCTGTGATGAAGTCAAATATGCAAAATGAAACTTCCAAATGTGAGTAAGATTGCAAAAAATCGCAGGTGAAAATGATTAAACTGCTAAGCATAGCAGCAACCCTTTAAAGTAATGCGCGACTGTAGGGACACTCGATAAATGGAATGATCTAATTCTAAAATTGGCTCATATTGGCAAATGTGGTGGGTTTGCTTGTTTCAACTATGGAAGCCTTCAATTAGCATTCATACTAAACTAAAATCTATTTTTAATTAATTGAATATTAGCCTCCAGTTAGTGCGGCAGTTGAATGAGATAAATAACATAGGATAGTTTTGGATTCATTTAATTACGCACATTATTCAGTTGAAAAATTGATATCGCTCTCAGCTACTGCTTCTAGCTAAGAATTAAGTGTTTAAAAAAGCCATTCAAAAATAAAGGGGTTTTTATTGATTCACAAAAATAGAGCACTTGCTTCATATGTAGGATCGCAAGTAAATAAAAAATGTACGGCAAATAATTGTCCCTTTCCAACGCTCTCAATGGACAGTTGAGGTTTAAAATCAATGTTGTGATAAAGCACACGACCCTTTTTCGGTTCAATGAATGGCCCATTTACACTTCCACCTACAACTCTACCACCAGAAAATTCGCGACCATAACTTGAAAGAAAAATAGTTACATAAAATTCGGTTTCTTTTTGTAAATGAGGTCCATCTCCCCAATTTCTGCTGAAATACGAATTTTCCAAATATAAAGTATTTCGTTGCAGCCCAAATTGTTTCTCGATTAATATTTTTAAATTTTCACAGACAAAATTGAATGCAAATTTATCTTGTTCATTGAAAAGAGACTTCTTATTCATGATAGCCAGGCGAAAAAGGTTGAATCCTAATGTTGTATCTTCTAACATGCCCGAATCAAAATAATAGGCAGCCGGTTGATCAGAGAGTGTATGCAAGAATATGTGATAAGCCATTCGTCTCAGCTGGTTAACAGCTTGTTTCAATAATAGTTCATCATGAATTCCGTATCCACAGAATGTTGCACCACATCGGCTACTTTTTCGCGCACAAGTTCCGTTGTTGAACTTAAAGGAACAAACCTGACCGGACTCAACAATATCAGGTTCGGTGATGAAAAAAATAGAGCCGAAAGCAATGGCAAAAATAGTCCCTACGAAGAAGGAAAACAAGACGTTATTCTGCGTTGGATTCATGACTTCAATGATTCAGCTAAATGTTATTAAAATTTGCTGCAGGAAATTCAAAACCTGAGGTAGCTGGCCTAATAGCTATGATAATTTTTCATCATGCATGGACTCCCAGATATATAGCTGGATATTTAGAAGTCCATGATCATCGTGTGGGTGCTATATCTAGATATCCATGTTTAGACCATAGACAAGAGTTTCTAGTTTGGAGTTTAGAATTGGATCTTTCAAGATATCCATGTTCAGACCATAGACAAGAGTTTCTAGCTTGGAGCTTAAAATTGGATCTTTCATGCAAGGACATGAGAAATCAATTTCTATGGTTCAAAACTTTGAGAATTCTACACTTCTATAATAAACATAGAAGTAGATAATACGGATAGTACGGCATTGTTAATTATCTATGATAATAAAATATGCCTATATTCAAAAACTGTTTGCGCAATGTCAATGTCCTCTCCCTCCAGAGATCTCAATCTCATTCCCTCCAATAATTTTTTGTTTGCTTCATGATATCATCATCTGTAAATATTTCCATAACATCATCATATTCGTAATTGTAACATTGTTTGCCATATTCTATATTCGTGTTCTCGATTTGAAAAATAAACGTTTTGATATTTTGATATTTTGCTGTATCCATTCAGAATCCCAAACAATGAAATCATGTTCTTGAATGTAGAGCTCTCCTTTGTTAATTTGAAAAAGAAATAGGGTCGCGAATAAGATCTTCATTTTATTGCATAATACACTGAGGCCCTTTCACCCGCTCTCCTCGGAGTGCAACGCAGGAATGACATGACAATCGGCAGTTGATAATACCTCAATACAGTTCATGCTTTCCGTCAGACACAAATAACATAGAAATCTAAATCAAAAGTGATATTATGGTGGCACAATTAAAATCATCTCAAGCATGTAATACTGACACACAAGCAATGAAAAAGGTAAGACAGATAATAAGATCATAAAAATGAAGATGATAAATAGAAGTAAAAAAAGAAGAAGAGCGGAAGACATATGCAACAGGTGCATAGTGTTTAGGAGTACTTTTCGCAGAAGTTTTTGTGGGAAGATGGAAAAGGAGTTGGAGTACCACATCACATCTACAACGAAATATTGTTTTCGTTATACGTCGATGACTGTTTCCTGGTTGTGCCAAAGTCGTCAGCTGCTGATGGCCTTATGACTAGGGTCAACAATGTGCACCTGTCTTCACGTTTCACGCGTGGAAACGCAAATGGCAGCAATTTTCACTTCCTTGAAGTCGACTGCTATGACTTTGCTCACAAAGTACTCTATGATTTAATATGTTTTAATATCCTGTTTAATACAGTCTGGTATAAGTTTGTTTATCTGTGTAAATAATGCAATTTGATTTAAATCAGCTGAGCTACTGTAGAGTAGCTAAGAGGTACCCGGTATTAAAAATGTCAAATTTTCCTTAGATGTACGGCTCACTGTAACATTTTTACCTCACGACCTTTTGTACTGGCTTACTTTATTGCTTAATACAATTTCTGGATATAACTTATTTTGGCATTTTCTAATATTTACTATAAAGGAAGGATACACAGCATTGGCGACGGGAAAGAATTTTTGAACCTACTTTACTCATTTACAAAGGATTTTCGGTCGGTGATTACATTTCTTGTTTAATAATATCTTAGAGCAATTTTTACTAGCATCTTCAACTCCTCTACAAGTTAAAGTGGCAGCTCCTTTACAACGTGTAGAGCCTTTTTGTAAGCAATGTGATTTTAGTATCTGGTTCAAGAAATTTGAAATGAAATGCAAGATGTCTAAAATCGAGGAGGACTCTAAAGTTGATTTTCTAATTACAAATGTAGATATGAGCATTTTTAGGCGGCTGTAAGTGCCTTTCGAAATGACCTAATCTACGAAGACGTTGAATTTATGCAAGAAAGATATTCTTCTCAAGACAAGTAACTAAATCGTCTTGAAATTTTCAGCACAACTTTTACAGGTGCATTTGATGAGCATGCTTCTAAACTACAAATGTTATACGAAAATTTTGACTCCAAAAATGTACGTGAAAAAATGTTAATTGCCAAATTTTTATTGTCTTTACCGAAGAATCTAAGTTCTGAACTTTGTATACGTAGACATAAAAATAAATAGTAATGAATAGAAATAATTCGCAAAAGCATTTTTCTGTCAATATGACTAGTATGAAATGTAACACTATTTCTGCAGATGATTCTGTGCAACTCGGTACTGTACGCAAGGCAGATGCTACGTTGAATTTAGAATCTGATACAGAAAGTTTTTCATTGTCATTTATGATTGATACAGTATCCGATGTCAGTATTTTACCGTACTCATATTATGAACGTTATTTTAAACGTGAATTTATGCCACTACGTCATGCCATTTTGATGGAAGCATGATGAATGTGATAGGCATTTTGACTAATGTAATTTGTAGTTACAAGGATCGTGAGGCAAATGTTGTCTTTTTAGTATGTGACAGTGAAACTCCCATGATAGGAGTTGATGCTTCTTCAAAATTGACCATGACTGTAATTGGTAGATCTAAGTTGAGTGAACTTCGTGTTTCGTCAATTAACCACACAACTTGCAACTATGCTGATCAGCCTACTGATCTCACTCGTAGTTCCGATTTTGATTCTGAACGTGCTTCTGATATGGTTAATCTTTCCTTACCAAAGCTTTCGGGTCATGAGTTTTTCATAAAACTTAAAGATGATGCTCCTAGTTCTCTTGTACAAAAACAACGTAGAATTCCATTTACTTTACAATCTGCTGTACAGTCAGAGATCAAAAAGTTGCTTATGAATGACATAATCGACGAAATCGACTCTTCCCCGTGTGTTCCACCTATTGTGGATGTTCCGGATGGCGAAATACGCTTGTGCGTAGACTACAAATAGTTTAATCAGGACATCGTCGTTGATCAGCATCCTCTTCTTATTGTGGATGAAATTTTTACAAAACTATCCGGTGCGAAATTCTTTTCAAAACTTGACCTTAGAGCAGCGTACCATCAGCTAGAAATCAAAGAAGATTCTCGCAATCTTACCGCACTTACTTCTCATGTAGGTTTGTTCCGCTACAAACGTCTACCGTTTGATCTTGCCAACTCTCCAAGCGCTTACATGAAGGTTATTTTTAATAACTTCGTAGCTGTCCTGATACTGTGTCTTACTTAGATGACATTCTTATTTTTGGAAAGACATTTCAGGATCATGATGGGTGTTTGCGCAAAACTTTACGTATCGACGCACGGAATGACACTGAATGAGAAGAAATGTGTTTACCGTCAGAGGTCAGTCTAGTTTCTTGGTCGGTTGATAAGTCCAGAGGCAGTTTCTCAATTGTCCAATACTCTCGACGCAATTTTAAATGCTCCGAAACCGTATGACAAGCACTCTCTACGTTCGCTTTTGGGTTTAGCAAACTTTTATCGTAGCTTTACTCCAAATGCTGCTGATTTGTCGTCTTTATGCGAGCTTATTAAGGAGAGAGTGCAATTTGAGTGGTCTGACAAAAATCAAGAGGACTTTGACTCTTTGAAAATAAGTCTGGTGAACTACGTTCCTCTTGCATTTTTTGATTCCGATTTGAATAAAAAGACATTTTTGCCACTGACACATCTGATTGCGGCATTTCAGCCATACTCTCACAGGTAGATTCCGAGACAGGGGAAGAGCGTCCCGTGTACTTTCAAAGTCGAAAACTCTCTGATATGGAGAAGAAGTATTCGGTTTTTGAGAAGGAGATCCTTGCAGTCTTATGGGGTGTCGAAAGATTACACCATTTTCTGTGTGGTCGACATTTTGCGGTAAAAAACTGATCACCGATGTTTAAAACAGTTACTGATGAATGGTGTAGATGGTGATGAATGGCTCCATGCTGAGTAATTCTATGGGCTACGAAGCTCTTGCAGTACAATTTTCAGGTTTTGTACATTTCGGGAAAACAGAATCTGAGAGGATATGGCTGACGCCTTATCCCGTATTTCTCATCAAGATAATGACTCAACAATAGATCTTACTGCGATCTCACTGCATGATAATGAATTGCGACCCTTGACTCTCGAAGTTCTTAGCACTGAAACAGATAAAGAAGAAGTTTTGCAAGAAGTTAAGGACCATATTTTTTAAGGTTGGACTTCCTGTGCATCATCTCTTTCTTCTGCAACCAAAGAATTTTGGAATGTCAGAAATGATTCATCCACACAATTATATTGTTTAAGCGCATCACATTGCTAGAAGGCAAACTGATTCAGAGCGTCGGCACATTTAGGAACTTACTAAGTGGGCAAGAAGAAATTTTTAATACCTTACAGAAATAGGAAAAATAGTCGTGCGCCGCTTGCGGATTGCTGTGAATTCCTTCAAAATGCTGCGATCGCCACGATTCCTTCAGATTCGAAGAATTCAGATCATTGCGCAAAAGTTTTCTCGACAATGTTGGGTCCCCAATCATTATTAAAATAGTTAGTAGGCGCACGAAAAAAAGTTCACAAACTTCTCTGTAGAACTTGACGTCGTCTGTGTCTCTTTGCTGTGTGATCCGGTTGGTAACAGTCACTAAAACTTCGCATAATTTGGCGTGTTCAATGTTGAACCGGCTGTTTATTGTTCGATTGCTATGGTATTATGTCAGCAGATTGTGCCAGTTCATTAACGCTACATGTTCCAATGTTTCCTTTCTAGTCATACAGAAGAAGAGACGACCGGTCTAATTCTGTGAATTTATCTGTAGTAGATGGAGTCATATGTCGAAATGACAAATTCGTTGTTCCTGCCGTCCCACATGAACAAGTTGTAACTTTCGCCCATGAAGGACATATGGGTATGTCTAAGTACAGATCAATGACTCGTGAGTACTGTTGAACACCAGCGTTGAGGCCAGGGTTAGGATGTGTTCTTGTCACGATGTTGCTAGAGAATCTCCGGTACACGTATCTTCATACGTTAATAAACCATGGCATCAAGTCGCCATTGATTTTAAAGGTACGGTGTATGATAGCGCACATCGTCAACATTATGTGATTGTATTAGTAGGCTGCTATTCTAAGATTATGATGACTCGTGTTGTTTCGTCTCCTACGTCACACAAAGTGATTGAATTTCTAAATAACATATTTTCTGTCTTTGGACACTGTACGATCTTGTTATCTGATAATGGCCCACAATTTCTAGCCAGTGATTTTACTTCTTACCTGAGCAGAGAAGGTATTATTCATCGACGTTCATCGGTATCTTGATCCGCAGAGTAATGGTAGTAGTAGAGAGAATGAACAGAAACATCGCTAAGGTACTAGAAGTTTCGAATATTAGAAACAACATTGAATTGCATGAACTCATAGACAACTATGCCCTGAATTGCAATACAGCATAACACTCAACTACAGAACTCTCGCCTTGTGATTTAATGCTGAAATTTAAGGCAAAATCTAGTTTGTCAATGATATCACATGACAATGAACGCATTTGAATAAAATTAGGCATGCGGCAGAGCATACAAATGATCAACCCAAACCATCTGAAAAAGTGAAATTTGATGTCGGAGATACAATTCTTACTAAAATAAGGTCAGAGAAGAAGGATAGTCGGTAGTCCTTACACTTTCCGTCTAGATAGCGGTTTTTGCATTAATGCGCCAAACATTTTGCGAAAAGTAGCGTTTGTTCCTGATAAGGAAGCATTTTTGCAAGTTATCGGTGAAAGTGATCTGCCTCCTAATTTACCGCCGATGAAACAATCGCAACAGTTAGTCTTCCTGATGGTTTTGAATCAGATGAAATTGTCTCTTAACCTACAGCAAAGAGAAGTGTTCATGAAAGACCTACTCGTATTCGACGCCGTCCTTCATGCTTCATACAAACAAATTATTTATCCACGTGCATAACTGGCACTGTCTTGATGTCAACTTTCTCCGTCAAACAAAAAGTACAGAGACAGCAGTACATGCTAAGCTTATGGTAGTTGCGGTAATGAACCGTGATAGTGAAAAAACATTGTCGTTTCACTCGGTGATTTAGTAGAGAAGACGAGACTTCCTAGCCTCGATCACACCTAGGCACCAAAGGTCACATCAGAGACAAAAGTGAAATGCTAGTTTGCTTGAGAACATTACCTCTTACCCTCACATTAATCGTGTGTGATGGCTCCTCCAAAGCGCATATAAAAATCGAAAGTGTGCTCATATTTTTTTGGAGAAGGACGCGGAATTTTCCTGCCTGGTAGAGAATGGAGAAAAACCGTGTGAAGCACACATCAGTCAAATGCCAAGCATTAATTCAAAATTGTGTAAAGTTGATAAACTTTTACTAAAAATGATTTTTCCCCGTTGAAAAAATGATTGTTTCGTTGAAAATGAGGTCCCCTATAATGGTCCATGATGTAGGTACCCAGTTTTTTTAAAAAAAACTGGGATTACATACTTGCGTTTATGTACAACGACTTGAGTATGAACCTCTCTTGGTTGTTCTTTATGCCGGGATGAAAGATTTTCTATTTGACTATAGGATAAGTGCCTGGATGTTTAGTAATAAAATGATCACAACAGCAGAATCAGAGGAATTTAGAAACAAATGCTCGTTAAGACGAGACTTGACGAGGCGCTTGGTTTGCCCAATGTAAATGTCATTACACAAATTGCAATTAAGTTGATAGATAACACATTTTGAATAGCACAGATTGCGTTTATCACTCATAGGACAGAATTTGCAGTTAACATCACACTGGAGCTTCTCTTTAGGTGGATGAAAAATTCGTTTCAAAGATTGTCCACCGTTAGAACATGGGTTTACCTAATCTTTAATTCCGTATCTTTTTAAGAATGAAGTGTTACTTTATTGAATTTTGGCGACTTCATCAACGTATAGACACGTATATCACACGTTCTATTAGCTTCTGGAGGCATCTAGAAGCTCTACGTGCGTCTTCCTTATTTGGGAGAATCTCAGTCGGCTTCAATGAAGCGCCAACTAAACGACATCCTCCGTGATTTCTCTTCAAGCTAAGTATGCGTGATTTTTAATACTGTCCGCCTCCTAACGAGATCACCCAAAGATCCTCTGCCAGTGTTTTCCGCTTCTAATGTGGTATATAAATTTAGTTGTTCTTGCGAATGCGAGTACATTGGGAAAACCAGCAGACCACTTGAGTGTCGTATTTGAGAGAATTTACCTAAATGGTTGGAAAATGAATGAAAGTGCCCCCCAAGATCAAAGAAGGAGCCGACTAGTGCCATTACAAAGCATTTACAGATATGCCCCACAAGTGTTGCAAAGACCTGCTTCACCATTGTAAGCCGTTCAAAGAACAGATGCTCATGTCTTGGAATCATGATCTTGGAATCTCCTCATCTAGAAGCTGAAGCTCACTTTATGTGCCCAGAAGGACATCATTGTGCTCCTCGGTCTTCCGCTGTAACTTATTTTTTCCGCTCTTTTTTTCTTCACTTTCATTTATCATTTTCATTTTTATTTATTTGTTTATTTTTTCTCACCTCATATTTTTGTGATCCTAAATTTTTGCTGTTTTACCTTTTTCATTGCTTGTGTATCAGTATTACATGCTTGAGATGATTTTAATTGTGCTACCATAATATCACTTTTGATTTAGATTTCTATGTTATTTCTGTCTTACGGAAAGCGTGAATTGTATTGAGGTATTATCAACTGCTGATTGTCATGTCATCCCCGCGTTGCACTCCGAGCAGAGCGGGCGAAGGGCCTCAGTGTATTATGCAATAAAATGAAGATCTTATTCGCAACTTTGCTTCTTTTTAAAATCATGTTCGCGATTATTCAAGCTGCTTTATTAGAACATCTTAATACTTATGCTTGCTGATCATTAGGCCTATAAATGCATGTGCATTCACGAAGTTAAGCCGTGATTAATGATAAAACAGACTGATTGGATTTTAACTGATTTAAGCGGCTGTGCTTGTTGATACAATAAATTTGATTGTAGCATATCATACTTATAATACAAGATCGAAATTAACTGTCAATTTTTGAAGTTTGATGATCATTGCGAATCCATGCTTTCATAAAAATTGATGTTTTGGCATGGTAGCCCTCCTTCCCCTGTTTATCTATCGAAGACGGGCTACTGGGCCAAAACATCCATTTTTTATATTGACTGCATATTTAAATAGTTAAAACGATTCTGTTTTTCCGATTAAATTTTTAAAACGGATGTGTTTGCACTGTTCGTTTATATGGGTGTTAAAACTTGTATAATTCTGGAGACCATAAAAAAGGAAGTCCGAAACAAACCTGATTCACCTAAATCTAATGAATCAAAATCATCCCCCAAACTTTCGGTGTTTCGATGTCTTCACAAATCGGCCAAAGTGGGGATGCTCGTGTTGATGCATGCCAAACATATAAGAAAGGAAGACAATATTCGCATGAAGGCATGAGAAATGTGCGAGAACATCGTATTGTTTGTCTCAATTCGTTTGGGATTTTGTTATCCTATGATTTACAGTTCAATATCATCATTAGAAAATCACAAATATGAATAGAATAAAGGATACGTCATAAATTGCAACCATGCTTCGGCAAACTTCAGAATTGAATCCATCGAAGGAAGACATTTCTGAAAAACAGAATATTGGCATATAGAAGTAGTATAGAGGACGTAATTAAAGCAATAACATGAAATAAATCTTATGTTCTTCACGTTACATTTAGCATGGAATTCTAAATTAGTCACCATGTTTCTAGGGTTGACCCTGTAGTATTTTTGCTGCGGTCCTCTTAAGTAAGACTCCCGACCTAAGCAATTGTGACTTTAAGGTTTAGGTCTATCCAACTTCTCACCAGAAATCATGCTACTTTTATACGGTCTGAATTTTGCCACTGTTTGCACACATTTTGAATTTGATATATTTGTTGATGATGAGTTGAGAATTAATTACTTATCTCCTTATAAGTATTTGTGGACAATTTATCCCTCCCAACAATGTCTTTTCACTTGCTTTGATATTAGCATGAATTCTCTATATTTTGAGCAAGCCTATCACAGAGTATTTTATGAAGTTTTGGTAGATTTCAATTATGCACTTCTTGTTTACTTTTCAGCCTAACAGGAATTTTGCACTAAAATGCATGCGGAATGATGGAGTATCCGCAGCCCAAGTAGAAAAGTTTCACATATTTCTAAATGAATAATTCAAGGATTTTTTTACTTTTCGGATCAAGCCAGTGATGAAAATGATTTTGCATGATATTTCATATGATGTGATGACATTCTCATACGATGATGAAAATCATCCCAGCAGCCATTTATAATAGAATATAATGCTTACTAAGTTTTGAATAGCGAAAGAACCCAGATTCAAGTGATTTTTCATTTATTTATATTTTTTCAAAATGATACTGTCGAACGTTTTCGGCTAGCGTCCACTAACCATGTTCACGACAACAGGTCTTTGTCAATTTGTCGTGAACATGGCTAGTGGACGCTAGCCGAAAATGTTCGACAGTATCATTTTGAAAAATATAAATTAAATGAAAGCTCACTTGAATCATGGGTCCTTCCGCTATCCAAACTTAAGCACATATGACTCAGTCTCTGTTCGGAATAATGCTTACTAATTTAAATTATTAATTGAAGTAGTCCTAATGATGACTGATGGCGTTCTCCAATCCGCAAGTGTACAAATGCAATGCTACTGCAGCCATTGGATTAATTAGTTCTTAAAAGAACTCAATGGAGCTTTCTCGTGGCAACGAATTAAAATTGATCAGCTTTGGCCCAATATCTGGTAAAAATGGAAATCTTAAGACTTGTAACACTATTCATTCTTACTGTTAGTGTACTCATACCATACATTCCAAACACTGTCGCATACACGTTCAAAACAGACGTCTAATATACTGTACCGACTACAGATGTTGGTAGTGGAAATAGAGTAAGACAATGATCACCAAAGGTTAAGGAAATTTCATGAAATTCTTAGCATAGCTAAGTAAAATGAAGAAATGACATTTCTTTGCAACATGATGAAGAGTACAGACAATCTAACATTAAATTCATAACTTTTGTCTTCACAGCCAAGGGCATGCTGCTACGTTTTGTTACTGATACAGTATGACATCAAGTCGAAGTGTTCTTGCAACAGTAAAACTTAAGGGACGCTACATTCCATAATTTTCTGATTTACACGATACATTTCTACCTCATCTGAAGGGGAATCTATCATACTGTACATGTCCAAATGCACTCGAGTAAGATAAAACATTTAAAACCTATGAAATATTTCAATGTAGGAATGATGGAATCATGTTGTCCTAGGAATTTTGAATTATTATATCTATTGTTTCTAACTGGAAAGCAGCAAGCACAGTCACTCTCCTACAGTAAGAGATTACAGACTATTGGCTAAATGCATTCTGTGAGTTAGTTATATTATTAAAGCTAATTCAAAACGTGATTTCTGTAAAACACATGATTTGCATGAAGTGATTGAAAATAGCAAATTCTTTTGACTGTCTGCTAAAGAAATGCCGCGAATCGATCTTTGAAGAAAGACAATCGATGAGACACAAAAATGGAGAAAAAAATTGAAAATTGCTAAAAAATATTTAGGATTTTATAGATGCTCCAAAATGAATTGAGCTCATTCATAATTTGTTAGATGCTGTAACTAACTATAGTCAATACACTATAGCAATACACTTTGAATTTCTTGGATGTATTTGAAATATAGTTATCATACGATTTAGCACTTATTTGTCGTGCGTCGATACGGGAGGTTCATTAGCCTACTCTTCTATTTACCACCTTTATTGAAAAAATACTAAGTTATAATAATAAAGTACCCGACGCGTTTCGTCCGAAGACAGTCAGTCTCAAGCGTTTTTCAATAAAAGTCGTAAATGATATAAAAGGGAGTGACTTTTTCTTTTTTCAATATATTTGAAAGGAACAGAACTTGGTAGCACTTAGTTGCTTTCGACAGTATTAAGGTATACCGGTAGATGATAACTTTACTTCTTAAATAGTTATCGGCAGGTTCACGTGAACACCAGTTGATGAGCGAAAGTTATTTTGACCTAGTTTCATTAAACCAAGTATGCCTAAATGGACCTACATCTTAATTTTTTGTTAAAAGAATACTTAATTTTCATTTTTTATCAAGAAAACACCGAAATCAGAAAAATTAACAGACATTCATGTTTTGCTGATTCGTGATGCAGAATCTTTTGTAGATTGGCGGGATATCAATAAAAAAAGCATGAATAAATTGGTGTTCTCTGTTAAAAGACATAAATGTCACTAACAAACTCCGCATGTGTATGTGTTTCACCTTGTGATATATTCCACCTGATTAGATATTCATCACTTTTTTAATTTTAAGTGTCACATACCTTTGAAACAGTGCAGTATAATTTCTGCATTTAGTTTTAATGACTGACATTTATTAAATCTGTCTCGAGCTTAGAGTTCACCAAAACGCTGTCAAGCTCTTTCTTTCCTTTCTATGCTGTCACACTGAGATTATTGAGCGATACAATTTCGCTTGCAATGACATTCGAAGCAGTATGAATCTAAATCTAGCAACTACAATTATGACTGTGCTTCTTTTTTTGCTCATTTCCTCATTTTAATGCATGTAAGTTGTGAATACATAAAATGTTGCAAGATAATTATTTCAAATTTCACATTCTTTTGTGGCTTATTTTTCTTTCTTCTTGTAGAATATCTTGCAACATTTGCGTTCTTCGTGCAAGTACGCAAATGATGTCCTTGAGAAAATGAAGAATTATGTATTCGACCTTTGTTTTTTCATTTGTGTTACTTATTCAGTTAAATGATTCAATCTCTGCTTTGTGTTTTTTCAATGTTTGTGGCTTAAGCTTCTTTTTGAATAAGGAATTTTTCTTTTTGCTTCACGTAGCATTATTTTGTGCGCAAAGCTCGGTTTTAGAAAATGTCATTACTTTTTCTTGAAAGAAGTGATAACGACGACATTGAAAAGTTTTCTTTCACTCGAATTACATTTTGAATTCAGATTACCGGAGCTTCACCTATTTTCATAATTTTGGCAAAAAGTAAATGGAAGTGAAACAATTGAAGACTTAATTGCTGATTTGATTTAAGTAAAATCAAATGTGTGATAACTGGATTCATTGGAAGATGAAACTGCGACTTCACTGATGTCAAGCATAGATAATGTCAACTCAAGCTTGTGCTTCCATTTAAATCTCGAGAGACGCGTTCAAACGTTTTATATAATTTGCATGATGTTCGCATCTTTTTTGAAAAATCTGAATCGAATCCAAATATAATTTGATCAATTATTGACAGTCAGAAGCCGTAAACTTTTGACATGTTTATTTGCAAACATGTTTCAGTAGGCAAGCTGACATCCTCAGTGACAACAATCAATGAAAAATTATGAAATATATACAAGACTTGATACATGAAAAATCAATACCGGAAAAGTGATTGTGATTGGTTGCGGTTATTCATGAGACAATGTGATTGAAGAAATGACTCTGTGCAATGATTCAGCAATTTTTGTGCATAGAGTGCGAATGAGAATTTTAAAATGATCTTTATCTGGAATATGAACATGAAGCGATATTTCAGATTGGGGTCGACCTTTGCCATGTTCGTTTATCCTAGCACATTTCTGGCGACGGATTTCACCAACGCAGCACTGACGTTGGTTGTAAGTACTGTTGCAAGCATTGGAAGTGCTCAGGGCAATTCTTAAAATACTATTTTCTAAAGCACTATCTATGTGGCGAATATTACGTTTTATTTGAGAGAGAAGAGTTGAGACATAGGGGAGTTTCCAAAATATTTCAGTTTTTTCGCTACATTCTATTTTTGTTTTAGGACGATCACATCGCTCAAAGATTTTATTTTTTCTATCAGGATGATATCCGTCTTAGATAGAAATATTCCTAACTTTATTCTTGTTAAAATCGCGGTAGGCAGGGAGAGTGCTTAGTTTTTGAGATCTATTGTACAGGGCTTTAATCGCGTTGATCTTATAACAATCAGAACTGTAGGAGTCGCTATGAGTATGCAATAAAGTATTATTTTCTTTTATTATCAAATTGGTTTCATATTTGCCATTTTTTATGAAAATATTCATATAGAAAATTAATTGAGTTATCAAGTCTTTGTATATTTCATCATTTTTCATTGATCGCTGTCACTGATGATGGTATCTTGCCTACTGAAAATTGCTTGCAAATATACTTGATCAATTATATTTATATTAATATTTATAAACCCTATACAGCTATATATTGAGCAGAATAAATACAGTAACTGCACTTCCATAGCAACAAATGGATCAAATCTATTGTGAGGCATGATAATCTGTCCATTTTAAACTTAGGATCCACTATTTATGAAGTTGACTTTACTATTCATTAATTTATTGTGAGTAGTGTTCATATACTAATAATGCTGCTCATGTGATAATTACATAGATGCGCCTGAAGATGAGTTCACATGTTAATTTCAACTTCAAATGCACTTTGTCAATGATCTATATGTGATCTGAATTGGTTAAGATGCTCAACTTTGTAAGAAACGGACAAAAATTCTCAATTTTTTTTTTGAAAAATACTTTGAATAAAAGTCAAAATTCTTATGTTCCCGTGGGACAAATTCAAAATATATTTGGCTGTTTATCACAAATACGTAGAAGCTAAAGAAAACAAAGTTTTGTAGCAGCATCCAAAAATGTGTTAGAGCTCTAGAAGCCCCACTCGCGTCAAATTGGGTGAATTTTGATATCTATGCGATCTCAAGAGAATCCTTGAGTGTCCACTTCAGAGTTGTAATATATAGAGTTTCCATAGAGTAAGCATATTAGGTAGAGTGGCAACTCCGAATTTATTAAATCCCCAATGTGTATGCACTTTCGATTTTATTAAATGAAATCGAGGGGGATTGTTACCAAATATGAGATATGCACATTTATGCAGTTTTGAAGACACTGCCACGGAATTGACTGATCATGATAGTAATGCAGAAGGAAGGATGGTATTTTACAGATTCTCTTTGTTATGACAGCCTTGGAGATTAAATGTTTGCTAAAATAGTAATACGATGGGTTCCTATTACTTTTATGCTCAACCTGAAGAGCATTTTCTTAAGCGTGATCATATCACAGGCAACCTGCAACTGGCAGAGGCAAAATCATATAATGAAAAGCAATGATTTCAATTAACTTTGAAAGATGTAAATGGGTCCACATCACTATTCAGATCCAAGAAATGAAACATGAATTTAGTGAATCATAAAATCACGCCGGTGAAAATTGAATTAAAAACTTGAAATTTCAGCCCAGAAAGCACGAATAATATCGCGACTTTTTCATGAAGACTTTCATTATGATACGGATCATGAATTCCCCTTGATAATCAGCTTAATTTCCACTTAGTTGGGATGCTTATCAGCAAATATTCTTTCCTTTGGATGCCCAACTTGTCTGATACTACTTATATAGGAGAGGCATCTCGGTAGTATATAAATTGGCAAAATTTTGAATTTTTTAAAAAATGTTCAAATAGTTTTGTGGACCACGGGAATGTAATCTCCGCAAAAAACTGAATCTTTTGATATAAAAAATTTCACTGTATACAGATACTTTTTTGAGTCGACAGTCTACCTATATATATTTACTCTATGGTTGAGTAGTATATTTAGAAGTCCATGTTGCTATCTAAGAGGTCGGAGGTGACATATTGTATCATCCACCTCCACAACCGTGACTTCGAACTTTTAAAAAAAATAACTTCATGTTCATATCACACGATCAAATTGCACATTGGAATGAAATGTGTTACCTTTCTTCACAGTTGCATTGAGTATGTCCCTGAGTTGATAAGCTGTAATATAACCTGAGTTCCCTGCGAAATCCAAGAACGCTTTTCGGAGTGCAGAATCTTGTCTGTCATCTTCTTCTTTGTTCTAAAACGAATACACTTGGCGTCACCTAACTATTAATCAAAGGTGAATTAATCCAATGTGTTTGAGCTGATAATAGTACAAGCAAGTTTGCGAATCGTTTTGACATACACGGCAACAGCCTGGAATGCTGCAAATTGGTTAAAAGACATTAACAAG
This sequence comes from Prostheceraeus crozeri, assembly GCA_907163375.1. Taxonomy (NCBI): domain Eukaryota; kingdom Metazoa; phylum Platyhelminthes; order Polycladida; family Euryleptidae; genus Prostheceraeus; species Prostheceraeus crozeri. Next base: position 177,710 of record CAJQUW010009330.1, read on the forward strand.
CAATAACTGATACGCCCACAACATAAAGCAGCAAATGGATTCAAAAAGTTTGTCGATATGCACGCCATTCCATACGCTACTGCGTGTCTGCTTTGATGTTTGCTTCTTCTCTTATGTTAATTTATGATTATAGAAAGCAAATAATTCAACGCTATTAATTTATTTCTCTACTAATTGCTCATCATACACGAAATTCTATAAATAACAGACAATTTCTACATACTGTACATGATTAATTTTCTTTTGCATAATAAGTACATTAAGTATGAAATCTATGACAGTGTAACTTGTAAGTAGTGAATACGTTAAAGACGGTAGTGAAGCTGGGGTAGAAGACTATGGGGGCAATTTTGGAAGTACATTTGGTTTCGGCTAACCGTCTGAAAGCGGCCAAGAGAGAGTTTCGTAGTTTTTGGTTTCCTGCTTAAGAATTTCATTCGAAACTATGATAAAGTGATGTGATCCGCATTGCATTAATGCAGCATGTAGGCATTTTGCCTCTGTTGAGGTTGAACAGTCATAAAAAATGATAATTACGAGTATATTAAGTTGAATTAATTCTACTAGAAATTATCAAGTTATATTACGTTATGTCGAGTGATCGGATTTTTCCATTTTTGACGGACTGGCTTTTATCTTACCATGCTCCACTGAACAGTGTGAATCGCATGCTTCCCAACCAATGAAATTCTTGATTTATTTCCCTTCATCTGGTTGCGTTTCTACCAGATGCTTACTTTTCTTCAAATCGCATAAGTCTGCTAAAAGTTGCATGTTACTGTTCACTGCGTTGTAAGTAGTAAGATACTAACACTAAGGAAACGAACTAAAAACATTCCATTCTATTTCGCGTACATGCAATCCAAAGATTTTTGGTATATAAGTAGCAAGTTCACAGAAATAATCATTTTTTCTACGTAATTTTGAAATCAAGATAATAATAAGTCCGAAATGATAATGTGCATTAATTTCATAAAGAAGGAACAAGCTTGCAAAGTAATTATCGCACAATCGTAATAATCCCACTCAGTTCCACACTTGACGGTCATCCGGGTTTTGGGGTACAGTTTACCCCATAGCACACTTTGAAGTAGCGCCAATCATGGTGTGGTAGCGTAAACTTGGAATGGGAAGCTGGAGATCTATGACTTTTCATAATTTCTAATTTAGAATTTGTATTGGTGATCGTTTTCCTATTTGTTGGTTGTTAACTTAGGAAAAAATTGCGATTATGGCTAAACGGACTGACGGGGCACAGTGCGTCCCAAAAATGCATGTGTTATCGTCAATTTTAGCCGAAACATTTGGACTTTTGGCAATTCCAGAATACTTGTTCATGTTTCTTTTTTTTCTCAAGACTAATCCTGCTCTACATAGATTACATAATTAACTTTGTAAAAGATGGAAAGATTATGTTTTAGTAGGTCTATATGGATGAGCTCATCCCTACTAAAAATTCAGTCGCTAGAAAGCAATCGAAATTCTTCAGACTGATAATCAGATACTCTGCAGTTTTACGATGAAAAGAAGTCACACGTCGTGTTGTTGGATACCTATTCCGTAATTGGCAGCCACATAGAAGCAAAGCCTGACACGTAAGTAGGCCTACTGCATTGATTTGCAAGGCAAGAAATGCCAGGCGTCGACAACATCGATAAAATGGTGAGGCTCATATCAATGAAGCTCAAAGGCAGAATATGGCCGTGTGGCTTCGTAATGAATGTTATGAAAATTGCCGTTTTGAACAGCATGCATATTTTTAAAACCACAAGGGAGTGATATCCCATCTCAATCGAAACTTTGCACTTTAATTCCCTGATCGCAAGTAGTATACATTTGGTTAAGAAAAAAATTCACGATAGATGGTTCGCGAGTCCAAAAATAAAATGTCCAGGTTGCTATTCGGTCACTTGGAATTTTTGATAATCGCAAGTTGAACTCATAATTAATGGAGCCTCTGCTCTACAAATTTCAACAGTGCAGCGCTGTGCATTTTGTGAGAGAGAAGGGGATCAAAAATCTCGCATTGTATGTGTGCTGTTTTTTGGTGAAATGTGTCATTCTAATAATATTTCAGTACAATTTAAATAAAAATTGTAATCGATTTTAGAGTGCATTTGCATAATTTTTTATTATCCAAAAGATGGTTTTACATGGCTTTTTCTCAACCCAACGTTTCGCATTAAGTGGTTCTACAACAAGGTTAATATATTTACTGATCACCAAAGATATTTTCAACACAATTCAATTCTGAAATACGAATTAGTGATATCAAAAAACAGTATATAAGCGTATTGTACATATGTACATGGTAGACATGTCTGTATTTTGATGAATATTAAATGTCGACAATACAGTTTTAACGACATAACGCATATTGCTGACACGAATGGCATCACCAGCTTACAGGTCATAAACCATATAATCCGAAAAGAGCGGAAACGACGTTATATTCGTGATCATAGAGTTGGCCTAATTCTAGTATAATTCTAGTAGAAGGTCTATAACTAAATTCTACGTAGCTCATAGACAAATGATTATTCTGGACTTGAATTTCGTGATCAACATAGTAAAATTGTATGGAGCCGAGATAAAATTGGACATCAGATCAATTGCATAAGGGTACATACATGTTTTACATGTATGCACATGTACATGTAAAACCGGGAAAACATTGCAGCAGCTCTAAAGCAAGCAAAGATTTCAAAAGTCAGATTTCAGATTTAAAATCAGCGGTGTCGAATTACCCTAGTTCAATATTGAATATCTAGTGAAATGGCAATTAAACATACTAATTATATTAAAGCTTGGGGTACAGTGTACCACGCTTGCCCATCTAACTTGAACCAAATCACGGCCCGGATATCCGTTAAATATAGATAGCCTCCGGTAGGCACCTGACTAGAATGCTCCACGAAAATATTTAGTAGATCTACTACTGCTCAGGATATCCATAAGTAGTATTAAAAACAAACAACATGAAAAGTTCCAACAAACTTTACGACAATGGGTTCTGAATTATCTACTAAGAGTCATCATTGCTGCGAAATGATAACAAAAGAAATTAGATATTAACCAATCAAATTGAAGGTGACCTGATAGCCGAATTAAGGTTTGCCTACAAGACCGTCAAATTTCATTAAGGCGACCGCTACCAGATAAGCGTGGTCTGGTAGCCATGAAAGCCAAACCTTGATGTTACTTGATGGAAGAAATGTTGGTTACTTTTGATGAGAAGGTTTGGCAGCGAAATTTATTTCATTTGGCAGCTGACGGTTTACAGTGAGGCAGTTACACATGTACTAGCTAGTGCGGGTTTGGCAGCCATCATGCACTGACAAATATCAATAAGTCAAGAAATGTGAATTTGTGCAAAATGAATCTGCAGAAATATGACACTACAATATTAAAGGAATAGAAACGACATGCACGATATTGGAAAAGCAATGCTACTTCGTGGACATGTGTTGTCATGATAACGGTACCTAAACGATGACGTCTTCCAGTGGTTAGCAATAAGAAGGGACCGGTACTTTGTCACATGTGAAGATTCACGGTTATCAACAGTTATCTTCAAATACAAAATCATTTTGATAAAATAGCGTGAAAGAAAATCGACTTTAAATGGCTAAAACTACTCAGTTCGTAAACTGATGTGTCCTTTTCTGTGTCTTTGCAGAGAATTTTCCTCTTATTTCTATAAAGAGCGCTTCTTTGACTTTAGATCTTTCTTTTATGAACAGAAAATTCACCCTTGTGCCGCACTTTGATAGTAAGAGACTCAAAAACCATTTTGTATAACATCTTTGCGATAAATTTGCCTTTTAATGTCAACGTTAATGACTTAAGCATTTTTCATGATATTCCTATTTTTGAGCTGCAGTTTTTAATTTCTATATGGCAAAATACGCGCATTAGAAAATCCGAAGCTGATGCAATAAATGAAAGCCAAGGTGAATAGAATCCCTCCCAACTCGAATGTTCAACGCTCAAAGTAGCCCGAGTAAAATAGAGATAATGCTGGTTCAATCAATGTTCCTCTCCTTTTCTCCTGCAGTATGATCTCACGAAGTCATGACAAGGCATAAGGTAGAAGATGCTCTTTTCGCTGGATGGATGTTCAATTACATTACTTGGAAATTAATGGACGTCCTTCACTTTCACACTTGTTTGTTGTAATGTGATATTTGATTATCATCGGTGTTGCAAAATACAGTACTTTATGATTTAATGAATTTCTCATCAAGTAACTTAAATGTTACATTTATAACGCAAGAGTATGCAACTGAAACTGAAAGGTTATAATTTCCTGAAATACCTTATACAAACGATCTATTCACGGCATTTGCTGGTCATTTTTCATGCATGCAAATTGGATTAGCATCACATCAGCGAAAATCTATCTTAACGATAGAGAGTACAGAGAATGGCGACAGACTGAATTCGAATCATATTCGACAACTGTGATTGCAACAAAAGCGAAGGCATGTTTTGAATCGTTATTTGAAGAGGCATTAGAGAAAGGTGTTAACGATTTTCAATACCTACTGTGGACTCAGGCATGCCTATCCGACCAACCTGCAACAACAGTTCTTCATTGACGTATCAAAGAAAAGGATTACCATGCAATTTATTTCTTGCACTGTAAACTGTAAACCGCAACTATCCGATAGTATTATCAGCCAAAATTAGTTTCACTGTTTTTGACATTTCTCAACTGTAAATGTCCGTAAAACAGACGCTGTTTTATCTGATATTAACAGATTTTAACTGCTACGTCACCAATCATCAAATTGTGACGTCATCATTTTTAACAGATGTTTATAGATGTTTTCTATGAAGCTTTTCTGCTAAATTTATCGGTTATTTTACGGCACGTAGCTGTTTATAACGGTGTACAGTTTACATTACACAGTTTATAATATATATAACTCTACATTATATTACAATGCAGAGTTGTTGTACGAAAAACCAACACAGCAATCGATTGAGAAGCGGCCGAGACTGCAAGGATCATTGATGTTTTCAAAATCTAGGCATGATTGTTATATTGCAGACATCTGCATGCATAATTTGTCCTAAAATGTTGAATATATCGAACACAATAAACACAATCAGGTGAGCAATATGCAATGTATAGCAATTCATGATCAATGTTGCGCCAACGCAGCAATCCAGGATTACACAAGTGCCTCTGTAGAAAGAAAGAACAAAAACTTCATTGAATGACAAATGGCAATACAAACAAGTTCAATGCCCCCACGACTATTTAGAAAACTTTACAAATGAGTGGGCAAACGATTCTTTCTAATATAATTCCTGGCCAAACCTCGAAATCAGAAAACTGTGACTGTGAACAAGAGCATCTGCGCTAACTTTTTGGCGAGTTTCTACCAGATTTTTGACAGCACTTGTTGAAGAGATGGTTTTCTCTTTCAGGCTAGTTCCATTTTCTTGTAGGGAAAAGCTATTTCCTACAACAGGTTTACATATCAGGTACTATGTCAGCAATATGAAATTTAAGAGAAAACAACACTGACACAAGCTTGGCAGAGCTGTTATCACATGCACAATTACTTCTGATTCTTCTAACGAAGGACATGCTTCGACAAAAATTTTGCACCGTTCACACTGTAAACCGTAGACCGACAATTATCCTACAAAACTACTGACAAAATAAAACCAACGATTGTCACCTCCAATATCCTGCGATATCCGACAAATTCTGTAGGTTCTCCACCGACACCAAAACAGATGCTTTGTATGCAAATTAAATAAACAAAAACTGTTGAATATTGATTGATTTTTTCGATTAGCAATTGCTTGACTTTTGGGCAATCTGTATTATTGGTTTGCAAAACCATGATTTATTTTGACATAATTTAATTAATTACCTACATTTTTGATAAAATTTAAGCTATAATTCATTGCTATTCATTTTGTCGCTTTTTGTCAGATATTGTAGGTGTTCAGTGGCAATCATCCTACAAGAACTAACAATGACCGACAAAATAGATTTTGTAGGATAAATTTCTGTCAATTGTCAGTCAACGGTTTACAATGCACAACATTGTTTGTCCCGACATAAATCATCAGAAATATTCAGTCCCAGGAACTATGTATTCGTTTTTAACAAATGTATTCATGTTTGAGCTCCTTATTGAAATATTGAGAGCAACTAGTTCCATATTTTGGTGAATTATCATCTTAGTGCACATATTCTCTAGTAAAACGTAATTTTCCTTAAGCAGCATTTTGATGGAATTTTAAGTTGCTGATGATTATGTTGTAAGCCTTGCTGCTGATTGTTGAATAAAATATTTGATGGAATTACTTTACTTTATTAGTTTTTAAAATATTATTTTGGAGTCATAACTCCGAAATATTGTTTTAAAAACTGATAATAAAATAATTCCATCAAATATCTTATTCAACAATCAGCAGCAAGGCTTACAATATAATCATAATCGACATATTCTTCCATCTACGTGCTTATGTTGAAGAGAATTGGAAAAACCAACTTGCATTGAGATTTCGCAGAAAGATGAAATGGCGTGTGTTTACAGTAGCCCAAAAGGAATCTTTCTAGGCATTCACTTTTCATGAATTGTTTCTTTTCTTTGAATTTCAGAAAAACCAGGATCAAAAGATAAGTAATAAATTAGTGTGAGATATTACATGTCAATAGTACAATACTAGAAACGTCTTCCTACATTGAAGTTTCAAATTCATTTAAATTGTCGTAGCTAACAATCCTAGCCTGCATCTTCCAAATGCAGAGCTACTAATCCCATTCCATAAATCAGCAGCACAACTTGAAATGCGCGCAAGTTTCTTGATTGGAAATAGCTTATACGCTTTCGGCATCCAGCACCTCACGGTCGATAGTAGCAAACCGGCATATTGTCGTATGATGTTTCGGCGAAGGCAATGAAAATGTTGCATTAATAATCGCTTCTAAAAAATATGTTTTCATGGCAAACTATTTGCTTAAAACACTACCCTCTCTGGTTGCTAACACATTTCTGAAAAATGTCTTTCTTAAAATAAATTTTTGCATATACATGTAGCTCGTTGCTTCAGAATTTCACTGTTAAAAGGAATATTGGGACATTACTTACCGGAACAGAATCTCTACGATCACCACCTCCACTGATATTCTAAAAAAGCGATTAACTTGATATCTATGTGCCAACGTATTATTCATTTTAATATGACTTACTTGAGAAATATTCTCATAGCTGTTGCCTGAGTCAATCTCACTGAAAATAAGAAAGTCTCGGTTACTATGATGCGCAGAGATCATCCATTGAAATCGTACATTTTTTCAATTTGCCAGAACCCCGATAAGACTGACAGTATGAAGCCAATTAGCATGATACAGTTATCAAAATATGCTTACATGTATAGCCTAAATGAATTTTAAAAATCGAAGTTGTGCGTATAACCGAAAAATATAAACAATAGGACTATATCTACATTGCTTTACAGTTCGTCTCGTTTAACTGTCAACAAATCAATCAATGACAGCTTGCGGGATACTTTGATCATTTATAGTTTGTCGTTTCATAAACTTTTAACTTCATGACTCATTAATTTTAGCTTTATACATTTTTTTTCCGAAGGCGCAATTAGCCATATAAATTTGTAAACCAAAAACGTTATATTTTCATTATCCTCGGTCTTGGATGAAAGACAACAAGTGATGTGATATGATGATACAATCGTTCCTAGCAGTAAATACAGTTCTATGACGCAATGAAACAAGCGGCGCAAACTTCACAATCTCAGTGATAAAATCCACATGAATGCAACATTTTCCTTTAGATATTTTACTTGTAATTTCATGTTATTTACTTATTTATTTATGTTTATTATTTTCTGGTTCATTTTTTACTTAAATTTGTTTTTTTCCACGTTTTAGTTTGTGCTTTTATTGAGTAATCTAGTAATTTCGTAATTTTTGTGTTCTTGTTTTCATCATTTGTTATTTTTAGATTGTTTTCTAATCTTATCTTTTAGTATTTATGTCTTTTTCTTGATCCATTTCCATTTTTCTGGTTAGTTTTTGACTTACTTTATTTCTCAATTGATTACTTATGTAATTTCAAATTTTACATGTTATCTTTTTCTGGAATTTATATTAGTATTTGTAAACATGCGTACCTGCTCTATTTTGTCTTACATTATAGAATAGCTTTGTCTTTGTTCATTTCTTATTTTATCTTATATTGTGCACATAATGTACAATTTAGAATGTTTGCATGCGCATTCATATCGATTCACTGAGATCGCGAAGTTCGCGCCGCCTGTTTTATTGCGTCATAGAAATGTAGAACTATATTTGCCACTAGAACCGATTGTATCATCATATCACATCACTTGTTGTATTTCATCCAAGAGAACAAGTGAGGCTAACAAAATTGAGACTTTTTGGTTTACAAATTTGCACATTTTGCTATTTTTTCATGTTGTTTTGGTTTTGAACAAAATCCAACCATGTTTTTTTAATTTAGTGGTGAAAACCTACTTTAATTCGTTGTCCACCAGGCCACACTGACCAGGGACCCATACGAACGCTACAGTTTCCCTATTGTACATTGCCCAACTGCATCCCCAACGGAAAAATGTCCTTCAAGCAATTGTTCATTAAACCACCTCCAGCCCTCATCATAACAACTGGTCCCGACAGTATCAGACACTGTCATTATACTCCACTCATTCTGGAGATCTAACATCTAACATCTAACTCAACCTCCAACAACACCCAGCTCCGATTGAAACGGCGAAGATATGGCATGAAAACAGCAATAACCTACAGAATTATTTGTCATTAATTGTAATAACCCCCTTTATTCAATGTGAAACACCTTCAAAACTTTAAATTTTTTCTTCATTCCAGCTTGTGAGCTAAGTTCTTAGCACATGTAGCTTTGGATGCTTTATGCAATTTAACAATATATAACTGACTTGACAATATTTTATTACCGGTACATGTTTCATAATAATTGTTTGATTTTAGGTACAAAACAAGATGTTTTCTATACAGGTATATTACTGACCACCACATCATTAGCAGAAAATAGATCCAATATTCATATGAAATAGAAAATATTGCTTTTGATACACTTCAGCACCAGCATATTTCATTTAGACACATTTAACCACATCCTCTACCTCACTCTCTCTCCATCCCTCCCTCTCACTCTCTCACTCTGTTGCTCAAACAGTATTGAAATTGACACTGTCGAACAATGTGACTATAGCTCATATCATCTCAACATTTTTAGCAGCAAATTTATGAATTGAGATACACATGTATTTATAGATCTTAATTTAGACATACATGTACTTATGCCTTTAATCAGAATTAAACAGAAGAACACTAAAAGCAACAGGTGATGCTTTATTTAGTGCATTTACATCAATCACACTGATAAGATTACATGTGATTAGCTGTGTCTAAATAAAGTATAGGCTAGCGAAATGAAAAAGGGTTGGAATTATTTACGCGGAATGAGTCGAGTCTTGCCGGTGGGTAAGGCGGAATATTAAGGCCAAGGTATCACAAGAATGAATTCATGATTATCCCCATAGGCTGCAGATATAAACCGGGGATGATTTTCCTCTTCTCATCTGCATAGCTACCAAAGCAAATATGAAAAAACACTAATTGGAATAAGTCCCACATACGTGCATATTCTAATATCACGCAGCCTTATAGCTTGGTCCCAGGATTTCTTTTAAAGTGAAATTTGTGATGACGCTTCAAAATACGAGAACAATAGAATAGAGATGTTCTTGGAAGTGTGTATCTCTTTTGAAACTTTCTTTCATATGATAATCGTCAAGAAAATTAGAAAGCAGTCCAGAGCACGTGTATTTTTTGTTTGTGAGCTTCCAACTGCAACAGGTTTAGATAAAGCATACTGTAAACCAACACCTCCTAAAGAACTAAATCATCTTCCAAGGCAAGACACTATTCCCAACTAATAATAAAATCTTAAAGCAAAGCATTTTAGGAGGTTAGCGCACTATTGCATCTATGGGTTATTGTTTTATTTAGTAGATCAAGATTGTATTTCAACGTAGCCTCCTAGAATTCTAGTGTGCGTCGCCTTGGGATACAGGTTTGGTGTCTTCGATTATACAGGGTGAGTAAAAAAAAACGTTATTTGAAGTTTGTGAAAAATCTATCTGAATTGTCATTCTGATTTCTTTCTCAAGTTGACTGATTGAATTTCTATGGTTTTATTTTCCATATCCAAGCACCAAATCAATGCTCTAAGTTCAAAAAATTCGAATTCATATCATCGAACGAATGGCTTCTGTACATAGTTTATACAAGTGTATGTACAAGTATTCATTTAGTGCTTCATTCATGCCAAACTATGATGGAAAGGAAGGCAAGGCTTGTTGCATGGGCGGTTACATTCAACAATGTGTCCGAAGCAAGGAGAAAATACATGGATGAATTTCATGAGGAAGCCCCACCTCCACCGACAGTCCATCGTTGGATGAAGAAATTCCTTACGTATGGGGATATGAATAAGCGTGAAAATGGAAGTGGTCGTCCAGTGACGGCTACAGGTGACGATATCTTTACCTCCATCAAACCGATAATTGAAGATGACCCGAACGTTTCTACGCGTCGCATAAGCAACACGCTTGGAGTCTCGCAAAGTAGCGTCCTTCGCTGTCTTCATAAGAAAAAGTATCATCCCTATAAGCCAACTTTCGTCCAGGAACTCTCACATGGCGATCACGACCGACGTCTCGAATTCTGTCAATGGATCCTCAATTCCTCACTTCAGCATCCTCAATTCCATCTCCGAATAGTTTTTTCCGACGAAGCTGTCTTTCATGTGAATGGAACTGTAAATAAGCACAATCTGCACTACTGGAGCACTGAGAACCCTAAAGCTTTCGTCGAAAAGCTTCATGACCGGAGATCTGTCACTGTATGGGCCATGATAGACCATACTGGAGTGCTGAGTTACGACATCAGTGAACTAACGATGAACAGCGATCGGTACTGCAATGTTCTGAAACAGCATGTTATTCCCTTCTTGCGACGAAACGAAAACCAGAGCAGATTCTATCAACAGGATGGAGCCCCTCCCCACTACAGCAACGCAAGTCGAAGAATCCTCGACGAAAATCTGACGGGTCGGTGGATTGGTCGAAGAGGACCAGTTGAGTGGCCACCCCGTTCTCCAGACCTTACTGTTTGCGACTTCTTCCTGTGGGGAGCGTTAAGAGACCGAGTGTATGCGCGACTGCCAAGAAATACGAGAGAACTGACAGCCTGCATTCGAGAGGAAATTACTTCTTTCACATCTAACGCCTGTATGAAGGCCTATGACTCATTTGTTCGACGATGCTCTCTTTGCATTCAGCAGGAAGGTGCTCAGTTTGAGTCGCTGTTGTAACCACAGCTTGTGAGGAGCAGCTTTTCCAATGTTCATAACCGCCTGTTGTTGCATTTTATTGTAACTTATAATAGATATCCCACAAAAGGTAAATAACGTTTTTTTTGACTCACCCTGTAGGAGGTGAAAGATTTCAGTGGTGGGTACCCACTGACAGTGGATAGAAACCCCTGTGCATAGATCTGATTTCTGTATGCTGCATCGAGTACATACAAGTCATTAACAGAGACAAGTCAACCGCGACATGCATACAGCACGTCAGCAGCAGGCTCTGCTGTTTGCTTTGACTTTCGTTGTATTGATTGAGAGTTATCCTACAACTTTTACAACAATCCACTGTGAGACTGTGGGTGTCATGTATTCGTTTTCGTCAATTATTCGGTATGCAGATACATTGCACATGCTGAAAGTCTGCAGAACTTCTACAGAGCTTCTCCAGAACTATCTTGTTACCTCACAACATTTTTCTCTTAAAATATATTTTTGCAATTATAATGAAACCAGGTGCTTATTAAATGACCTTCTACAGAAAAGCGCAGAAAGCATGCGATATTCGCATGGAGTCATTATGCACCGTATTTTGTCTGAACTATTTGGTTTGTACTTTATGCTATCAGTCTGAAAGGATGGAAAGAGTCGTAAGCGCACTACCTTCGACATCATGCGACTCTGACCACGCACAATCATGACCAACAAGGTAAGTGAATACACAAAGCACATTGTATATGTCTTAATTGTCATTTTGATTAACGGGCCATAAGCATCAGAAATCGCCTGAAGAAGATCATCCAATTTTTGCATCAAAAGGTTTCCTCCGTTATTAACTGCAAGAGACAAAAAAGCTACTCCAAAAAAGGAAAAACCAATGCTGACGATTGATTATGCTCAGCTTTCCGTGTATATCACAAGAAAAAACTCGCGCAATCTCACGTTTCTGGTGTAACCACACAAGGTGACATTGCCACGCGCAATTCACGCGTAATTACGGAGCACCCCAAACATCCGTGGTAAAGGGCAGTTTAAACTTCTACGCGCGTGCATACGCGCTGTACTAAGAGTCAGCAATCACGTGATCTGATGCTGTCAAAACATGGAGAATGTTTATTAATACGCGCGGGCAAGCGTTTATGATTTAAGCGTCGGCTACGGTCATAAAAATAAACTGTTTATCTCAAGTTCGCTAGAATGGAAATTGACTCAAGGTCGCGGCACATCCGAGGGAACTAAGTTGGGGCATGCAGAACCAATTAAAAGCTTCAATTTAGTCATGTGACTAATTCTAACCCAATGATGCAGACGTCGGCAGGTGCATCTAAGTGAAAATGCGTGCGATTTATGTGCCGTTATTGTGCATTGCATGAAGCTTAATTTCCATTCTAGAGGTTTTATTGTTATCAATTTCTATGGCTACGGTTGTCTGCATTGCCGCCTGAACCACGGAAGAACTGCTTAGCATGTTCTGTCTGACCTGTGCATGAAATTGAGGTCCTATCACACTGTTTAGCCTCCGATCCATAGAGACACATGAAACGCAAAGTCTATATAACAGGCTGCGGAAATATGTTGCAGTAATGTCACGCGTAGCCACGGTTGTTTTAGGGTCATGTGCAATTACTCGCAGTTCACGCATGGATTACGCGTAATTGAGCGTGGCATGTCACCTAGTGCATAGTGCCCCTTTTCGGTGTACAAGGGCTAAAATATGCTTTTATTAACATACAATGAACATTAATTAACATATCAGAACTTTTTGATTGAAAATGGCAACTGTGGGTTTGCAATTATGGCCCGCTCAAAGTCCAGATCTCTCTATCATTGAAAATGTCTGGCATATTTTGAAGTTTTTCAAAGGAATCCAGTAACTCGCGAAGACTTCAGGACAGTAGCTGTTGAAGAATGGAACAACATTCCGCGTGAAAGAATTCGGTGTGAATTAAGGTGTGAAAGTTTTGATCGCTTTTGGAGTGTCTGACTTACTTGGTGTCACTTGGCCGCTCACTGAAGATTCGCATGATGAAACTAGCCTCTTCACCAGGTTGGAATGTTGTTGGTACAATACAGTAGTGACCAGGATCAAGTTTGTGTCGACCACTGATTTCTCTCTGATTGATATAAGACGGTGATTTCGCGACGGACGTGTTGAAACGGAAGAATTTGAGATCAAGAGGACCACAGTCTGGATCTTTTAGCTAAAATGTCAAAATACATTTTGTGAGCAGAAACAATTTTTTTCTTGAGAAATCTTGTATTTACAATGACGTGTAAATTGCAAGTGCCTAGCCGAGGATTTGCCTCCAAATTTGGCAACAAATACGAATACCGCAAATTACGTGAACCAAAGAGATAAATTGCCGTGTCTACTTGCTCGGATCTAGAGATGACTTTTCTCAATGCTGATAGTCACGGTCAGATCTAGTTTCAAGGGCAAGGAGATCAATTTTCCACTGAACGTAATGCAAATTCAAGCCTGAATTCTGACGAATCAGAGGACTGACACCACATTAAACGTAGCGAATTTAGATCGTGAAGGGTCGACTGTTGAGAATAATACTTCTATTTGACGGATTTATTACGAAGGAAAAATTGAGTCAGAGATGCGTACTACTTTTCATTTGACAGGCCTGCCTGCAATCTGTCCGTCGAGGTTCGTGTGTTCGCTGATACGAGCTACTTCTGCAATGCGTACGCTTGGCCGGCCAATCATACAAACCAAAGTATGTCAATTTTTATCGTTTACTGCCGTTGCATACAATGGCTGGGATATGGTTATGTCCACTCTAGACTAATCCACACGCAAAGAAATCTATGTGGGTGCTGCCAGCCGTGCAAATCCATTTTATTTGACTGTCTTTGCGTACAAAAATTGAAATAGATCCACTAAAACACAAAAAATATTACTACAAAACGTTTGACATAGGGTACAATTTGAACATGCTGAACATAAGTATCACACTAAAATGCACGCGAAACTCTTAGTTTCTGTCGCACCGAAGAAAAATGTCCTTTGCTTGTCAATCATAACGAACATTATGTGGCGCAACTAATACTGCTGAACTATGTATACGAAGCGAATCTTCACTGGGCAATATTATGTGTCATATATATATTTCATTTATCGCTGCGCTATAATTGGTATTTATGCATAATTTGTTGTATAATCGGTAAAAATGAAATATAATTGGTATATGTTATATACCGCATGCTAATGCATGTATATGCGAAATAATTTTTGGAGTGTTGAAGGTCAGAAAATGATCTCAATAGCGCTCTATATACTCTATATTATTTGTGAAACGCGATAATTTCCGCAGCCTTCGGTACAAAAATCATCACCTGGAATCCACTTATCTGATGTGCAGAGCATCAAGTGTTTAGGCAGAAATACTACAAAATCACAACATTTCTTAAGTATGAGTAGTTAAATTCAATGTTTCGCGTGCATTATAACTGAAGCCCGTTCGGCCATTCTGAAAGCTTTCCTCCAAGTTTTCGTTGATAAAATTGAGCCGAATTCAGATAATTAGAGGGACTGGAACAGCAATTACACTGAGATCATTTTATGTGCGAAAGCAGCTATTTAAAACGAACTTTCCCACCCATGTTCTGTCAATTTCTTGTTAACCAGAGACATGTTTGTCTTGTGAGTCAATAGTTTGATAACATATTCACATATTTTTGCGGTGCATCAATATCTACCTATTCATACTTCAACAATCTACATCGGACATGTTCCAGAAGATTTTGTGTCGATTTTTTCAACGCATACCACTTACTTTATAGATGCAGTAACCAATTGTATGAAACTCCTGAAGAGTTTTACGAACATCTTTTTGCATTAGCCCGATAATGATTGTCCCTTTGTCTTCGTCATCATCTTCGTCTGGATCGATGACTTCAACACGGAATTGCGGATTTGTCCAGAAGGAGGCTGAAAAGATATGTTGCATTGAATGTATTGCAGCAATTTTATAACATCACTGCTCGAAAAATTGTCCGGACTCTTTTTAACTTGAATTTTGAGGCACTTCCCATTAAAATTGGATTGATAACTGCAGGTATGGGTAAACGCCGAAGATTGAAGTAGATGCTAATTTAGTTACCACATCCATTTCACGAAGCCGAGATGCTGCTGCTTCTTCTGCAGTTGACGCACCTATTGATATTTGACTTTCATTACAAGCACATCAAAAAGTGAACATTTTTTCTGTGTAAATATTATCACTAAACGATGATCATTTTAATACTAATTGTTTTTCTTTTATACGGCATGTAAGATTTTCCCACAATTTTGACATAACACAATACATCATACATGTTGCTAAAGTTTTGGGCTATGTCGAAGTAATGCTACCCCTCATTATGAAAATATTCTCAGGGAGGGGGGAGACTACTCACGAAAGTTTGAGAACCACTGCTTTAGATGATGATCGATAGCTACATGTGTCATATTTAGCTTTCAAAAATATTATTCAATGATCGGTGGCATCTATAAAATCTAAAGACATATGTGCTTATTTTCATTAACTCGCAGCTTGTGACCATAGAAAAAGATTGTTTATCTGAAGTTGACTAGAATAGAAATTGACTCAAGGTCGCGGCACATCCGGGGGAACTAAGTTGGGGCATGAACCACCAATGAAAAGCTTAGAATTGCACATGTGACCGATATGTAGCCATTGGCCATATCTAGCCGTGAAATATCTAAGTGAATATGCGTGTAATTTGTGTGCCACTATCGTGTATTGTATAAAACTGAGTTCCACGCTTGTGACCTACTCATAAGACCAGAATGACCTTTTGATAGTGAGAGAATATTATTTTCAGGCTATTGTGCACAATTGTGGAACCAAAACTTCTCGCAAGGCAAAATGTATTTTTTCATCCAGCAAACGTTGGACTACTCAAACCTGCCAATATGCATGCAACGAAACTGCATAGTTAATGAGAACTGAGAACAACTCGGGTCCACAATTGTTTACAATCGCACACTTTCAATATCTTTTTAATGATGTTTTCACCACTGAATTCATGTTTACCTCTTATGAAGCGTTGATTTTGGTCAATGTTTCAGATTTCACTTTCCAAACATACAAAATTGAATGCTAAATTGACCGATGGCTTGTGATATTTTAAATATTTAGGCACGTAGTCTGCGATAAAGTTTCGTATAAAATGTGAAATAGAGACATGGATAATGACAAAATGATATGCAAAATGAAATCAATAGACACTTTAGTGCGATTCATTTAAATCTTGAAACTTCAAAATATCAAAATCCAACAGTCAATTTGCATGCTTAAAAATTGAAGCATGAAAATCGACCTACTTACAATTTTAGAGAATTATGTGAATCTGTTGTTGAAATGACGTATTTTATATCATTAGAAAGATCTGAAAATGTTTTCAAAGTTTCAAGTGGATATCAAGCTTTTTCTCGGTTTTGCATGGTAAATAAATCGTTTGTAGCAAAGTGCTGGCTATATTATTATGAAGTGGCATGCTTCTAAAAATTACATCTCAAAAATTTATTAAAGAACAATATCACACCATGATGAAATTGCTAAAACATGCCATCAATGCTACAAGTCCAATTGATGGTCAAAACAGGAGGCTATCCGCTGGTCACAGTGAAAAATACTCGTCCATTTAATAATATATTGGCGACCTTATTTTAACAAATATAGAAAAAAATGTCACTGGCATTTCTCTGGGTAGACTGAATGTGGATTAAGCGGCGCTGAATGCAAATCAAAATAGATTGTTGAAAATGCTTGCACTGTCTTAGTTATAAAACGTGCAGAAAAATGCAGTAGCTACTCATCTCATTTTCACTGCGATCAAAATGAATGAATGCAGCAAATACATGTATTATGATACTTGACAATCTGTCCATCTTTTGACTTGGGGTTCATTATTTTCAGCATAAACTGACATTATTGCTTATAAAGCTATTATTAGTAGTGTTTAAAGTATATCGCCATTATTCATGTAATAAATACAGAGATGCATATGTGGATGAATGAATGAATATGTCAATAATAAATAGATATTTACTTTGCCAATGGTCTGTAAGTGACTTGATTTGATAGAGATGCCAAATTTTGTAAAAAATTGACAAAAATTTGTTAATTTTTTGATGAATTACCATGTGTTAAATCTGAAAAGATCTGAATTCCATATAAATCCAATAGATTATTGGATGAATCCAATATCTGATTTTCATAAAACCAACAATCACGAAAGTTAGAGTTGCAGCTATGATAGATTTGGAGCAAATGTGTAGGGTTCTAGGTGCCCTTCACTTACTCCTAGGAATACAAAGTTAAGTATTGGTTTATAGTGAAAGGAGCGAAATATAGAGATCCGAAACGAGCCATGCAATGTTTTTCATGATAAATAACAACTTTTACGTGAAAACAATGCAAGCAGTCACAAACTGTCAATGCAACTAATAGTCAAAGTAAAAAATGTTTATTTCCAAGAACATTGGAAAAAAGGAGCATGTGCGCTCACATAATATCCACAAAACATAGCTTGATGGCAGAAAACAGCGTGCGGTCGTTGTTGTTGAAACATATTCTGAACAGGAACGAGAGGAGAATTGACGAAAATAAATCTCCAGATTTCATATTTATTGATTAGTGATTTCCTTAGTTATCGTTCGCAAGTCGTTTGCTTTTTTGAGAAACCTCGCGATGGATTTATACTGCAATTTAAGCTTCTGTTACTAAAGGCTTATGTATATAAATGTACAGAGATGTCCTTGGTGCAGTGCCTGAACAATCTACCAGAAAATTTGATATTTCCGTTACTGTCCTTATGCGTAAATAATAAATTTCCAGGCGCTCAACATTAACAAGCTCAAAAAATTGGAAGCTAATCTTCCAAGGAGATCAAGAAATCTACGAATGAAATGTTTCTCGCAAGGGATAAGATGACTGTAAATAGAGCATATTTATCAACCAATGATCTCATCTTTAATGTGAGTGTTGAATCATTCATTAACATCAGGTATCATCTTCGGACGCATCAATCATAATGCTGGACAGTAAAAGAGTGATAATTGTTACTCTTGGGACTATTTCTGAGTTAATCAAAGCGATTTACCTTCCACTTGGATTGCGCAATATGTCAAAGAATTTCTTGCATTGCCCAAAGAAGTCACAGAAACAATTTTAGAAATATGCACGGTGCGTCGGAAAAAAATTTTGCCAAAAAAATTGTCCATCAAATTTGAATCATGCATTTTGATATATGGGTCATCTGAAGTGAAAAAATGCCTGATTTAAAATATTTCATCGGGGGCTTTTTTTGCTAGGCCTATTTAAATATCATATGATATTTCAGGTACGAAATGAGCTGATATCGTAAGTTCAAGACACGATTGCCTGCTACAAATATGTTTTTAACTAAATTTTCAAAAGACAAATGTACAGAAATAATATTGACAAAGGATAATATTTGTGTATGAAATCGGCTATATACACAGTATGCTTATAAGTAACTGCGACGCAGTCGGTGTTACACTGCACGTTTTCCCACCATTTCTTTCTCCGTGCAGATTTTCAAAGGTTGACTGGAGCAAAATTGCTCTCGTTGACGAAAACGAAACTATCATAAAAACGTTTTAGCATGTTCGCTGTATATTTCGATGTCAGTAGACGAGATAGCACGTTATCAAGTAAAGTGAATGGACATGATCTCAGATCAGCTCTCGGAATGTAACAAACTACAAGCCGTATAGCAAGTACATTAGGTAGAGTGGTAACTCCGCATTTATTAAATCCCCAATGTGTATGCACTTTCGATTTTATTAAATGAACTCAAGGGGCATGCAGTCGGAATTGTTTCCAAATGTGAGATATGCACATTTATGCAGTTTTGAAGAAATTACAACGGAATTGACTGATGATGATAGCATAAAGCAGAAGGAAATCATATTATTTTACAGAATGTGCGCATCATGACAGCCTTGGAGAGGTAATGTCTGTTAAATTGGCAACTCGATGACCTGCTATTGCTTTGATGCTCAACCTCAAGAGAATCTTCTTAAACGTGATCATTTATCTGCCACTGGTAGAGCAAAATAACATAATCAAACACAAAAAATTACATGAAAGATGTAAATGGGTCCACATCACTATTCAGATTCAGGAAATGAAACATGAATATAGTGATCGAATCATAAAATCATGCCGGTGAAAATTGAATAAAAAACTTGAAATTTCAGCCAAGAAAGCAGAATGAGGTCTCGTTTTTTTCATGAGGACTTTCATCATAATACAATTTATGAAGTTCCCTTCATAATCAGCTTGATTTCCGCTTTGTTAGGATGCTCATTAGCAAATATTCATTCCTTTTGATATTCAACTTGTTTCATACTACTTATTTGGGAGAGTCATCTCGGTAGTATATAAATTGGCAAATTTTGACATTTTTCAAATGCTCAAATAATTTTTTGGACCACGGGAACTTAATCTCCGCAAAAACTGAATCTTTTCATATAAAAATTTTCGCTGTATACAGATACTTTTTTGAGTCGACACTCTACCTATATATCCCTACTCTATGCTACAAGCTGCAGACAAAACAGTCGGCCTACATACTTGGAAGGGGATTATTTTGTGACAGCATTTTATTCTGTGAGCATTCCGCGCAAAGTTGCTGCTTGGGTTGTTTGGGGATGCTTGCGCCTTTGGATTTACTAGGTGACATTGCCACGCGTAATTCACGCATAATTACGTACGCGCTGCACTAAGAGTCAGCAATCACGTGATCTGATGTTGTCAAAATATGTGGAATGTTTAGGAATACGCGCGCGCAAGCGTTTATAATTTACGTATCGTCTACGGTTGTCTGCGTTGCCGCTTGAACCACGGATGAATCGCTTAGCATGTTCTGTCTTCCCTGAGCATGAAACTGAGGTCCTATCACATTGTTTAGCATCTGATGCATGCAGACACATAAGATGCAAAGTCTTTATAACAGGACTGTCGACAGCAGGGATGTGGAGTTGGAGTCGGACTCCCGGAGTCCTATAATTTTTGCTGGAATCGGAGTCAGAGTCCTATCAAATGATAGGACTCCAGACTCCGGCCTATAACTAGACCCGAAACAAAAAAATATTAATCCACGTCGAGTTGAGTGGCGAATTATTCATCCTCGTGGAGCCGAGTTGCATCCATCCAACTTGAAGCGACACTTGATAAACTTTCATCGAAAATGATTGATAATTGATACATCAGTGATCACTAAAAATAGGTTCAGGTAAGCCTTTAATGATCTATGAGGTAGGTTACCAGTTCTTTTTTAAAAAAACTAGTCTATATATACTTGCCGCCCGGAGTCGGAGTCGGAGTCCTATCAAAAGCCGGAGTCCTATCCCGCATCCCGGGTCGACAGTAATGTCACGCGCAGCCACGGATGTTTAGGGTCATGTGTAATTACGCATAGTTTACGTGTGAATTACGCGTAATTGAGTGTGACATGTCACCTAGTGTTGCTTGCGACTTGGACTCGAGGCTTGAGTTTACCCAAGCCCAGGTCTAAGAGACGAAGTAAAACTTCTGCTGTAAGTCTGTGTAAGTCTAAAATTTGTTCTCTCGGTCTTGTGCTATTTTTCGATACTATTTCACATTTTCCATTGAGTATCTGACCTACTACTGTAATACTACTGTCATCCAGTCACAGCGCTAAGCTGTGGGCTGTGATTCTCTCGAGAAGAGTCAATTAGTCACAGATAAGCCCCAACCTCCGGCATTATTCATGTGCTTATCAAGAATCAATTACTAAGTAAGTCGTAGCATATAATAATGTAGGTCTAGGCTTGCTATCGGGAAGGTTGGCTAGACTTAAAAACGCAACATCATGACGGTCGCCTTTTGCTATAGTATGCGATTTATCGTATAGGCTAATTAGATTCGTTATGCCCGACTATATGGACCAAAAATCCATTTCGCCTGGGTTGATGGGGTGATGCATAACCTCAGCCTAACTAGCAAGCCCATGCATAAGCTACCTGGTTGCCTGTAGCAAAGACACAGAATGTCCTTAACACATGGAGACACAGCACCAGTGCATGACCCGGTTAGTATACAGCCAGATTAAGTCGTAGGCCGATATAGTATAATTTATGTATGGTATAGGCCTATAATAATGATATGAGGCCTATGGTACCTAGAATTTTGCATAATGTTAGTCTTGGGTGTGTAGCTCAAGCCTCTAAAGGACTCAGGATGCAATTCTATGGTAGTAGAATTTTGCATATGGTTAGGCTTGGGTCATAAAAATTCTTGCTTGGGTTGTTTGGGGCTTGGGATAAACCCAAGCAAGACCCAAGCAAGCCGCGGGACCCAAAAACCCGACCCGAAACCCTATAGTACCCTTGTATCGCATCATTCAGTATCAGATTCCTGGGTATTCTGATAAAAGTTCTAGCTGACAAAACAAAAAAGTTGACGTTTGGACGTTGGGCGCATGAGAGTGTTGGGATTTGCTTTGCTGGCTACTTTCGGCTATTCTTCTTGCTTGCTGAATTTCGTGACTTCTTGAGTGTTCTGACTGGGAGACCGAAGAGTACGCTTTAGGACCATTTTATCTTTGAGAATGAAGTCACGAAATGTAAATAATTACCAGGAAAGAAAAAATAATCATGCGGGACAGCACCTGCGACAAGCCCCATCGGGTGTAAAAAAACTTTGTTGTGACAGTTATTACAATCACTTCTTGGCAATAGGCTTTGACATTTGATTCATTCAACATAATGAAATATTTTTAGACAACCCAACGGTCCTGCTCGTTCTATGCATGATAAGCTGTAAAATACACGCACAAATCTTCAGAGCTTGTTTTAAACTCATATCTTGAATCTCTGCGAATTTCATTTTTTGAGCATGATCTGCATCTTTTTTAAGGTCGCGTTTGTTTCCAGCAGTGATTTTGTCCACCACATGAACTATAGGTGCTTCTGTCTGCCTGCGCCGTCATATTGACAAGTTTCTTAAAATATTTAGTATTTTCGATATTTTTAAAGTTTGTGCACATTTTTCACCATTTTCAAACAAAGGAACCATAGGGCAAGTACGGTATGTAGTAGGAAGAGTGTCGACACAAAACAATATCTGGTTACAGCAAAAATGTTTATATGAAAATATTCAGAATTTTTGAGGAGATTGCCTTCCTGAGGTCCAAAAATTATTTGAGCAGGTTTTAAAAAGCTAAATTTTTGCAAATTATTCCTATGTTTATATACTATCGACATGAACTCAATATATAAGTAGTATGAAACATATTAGATATGAAAAGGAATGAATATCTGCTTACAAGGATCTAAATTAAGCGGAAATTATGCTGATTATCAAGGGAATTTCATAAACCGCTTTCTGATGGAAGTCTTCATGAAAAAGTCGACATCTTATTGTGCTTTCTTGGCTGAAATTTCAAGTTTTTAATTCAATTTTCACCGGCATGATTTTATTATTCACTAAATTCATGCTTCATTTATTGAATCTAAATAGTGATGTGAATTCAATTTTTGCAGAGATTACGTTCCCGTGGTCCAAAAAAATTAGTTGAGCAGTTTTAAAAAGTCAAAATTATGCAAATTGATATACTACCGAAATGAAGCCCCTATATAAGTAGTATGAAACAAGTTGGATATCAAAAGGAATGAATATTTGCTGATAAGCATCCCAACTATGCGGAATTTAAGCTGATTATCAAAGGAGTTTCATGATCCGCATTATAATGGAAGTCTTCATGAAAAAGTCACGATATTATTCGTACTTTCTTGGCTGAAATGTCAAGTTTCTAATTTTATTTTCACCTGCATGATTTTATGATTTACTAAATTTAAGTTTCACTTCTTGATTCTGAATAGTGATGTGGATCCAATTTTATCTCTTAAAGTTAATTGTGATCATTGTCTTTGATTACGTTATTTTGCCCTTCCAGTGGCAGGTGGCTTGTGATATGATCACGCCTAAGAAAATACTCTTGAGGTTGAGCATTTAAGTAATATCAACCTTCGAATTGCAAATTTCACAAATATTTGCCTACCTCTGCGAGGCTGTCATCACATGCAGGATCTGAAAACATCATTATTTCTTCTCTATTGCCATCATGATCAGTCAATTTCGTGGAAATTTCTTCAAAACTGCAAAAATTTGCACATCTCACATTTGAATTTTGACAGTGCTTAGAATTTTATTTATATTCTACCTAATATACTTCTCTATGATATTGACAAAGTGTCTTAAAAATTCAGTTTTTTCGATATTTGCATATTTTGGATAGATTTTTCATCATTTTCAAACAAAGGTACATTTCATGAAAAATTGTCAGATTCTAACTAGAAGCTAATACTGACTCACAGAGATAATTTCGGCAACCGCCAGCGTTGACGTTTTTCTTCCAAGATCCAACTTCTAGACAGACTTCCCATCTTCTTTTACTCTTTCCACCAAGCTCGTCGCTGCTCAGAGATTCAGGTCCAAGATGGCAAACTTCGAGTTTTGTGTAGTTATCACAGAAATCTTCGAAATTCATCCTGAAATATCGCGAAATTCATTCAGAAAAAGGTCTGTGAGCTATATGCATTGTTTTAATGTTATGGAAATGCTGTCTATTTACCTAATTACATGAAATTTAGATAGATTTGTTAGTAGTCTGTGGTGGTAATCGCAAAATGAATCTTCAGTAACAGCAGAATGCACATATGATGAGGTGATGATAAAATAGACTTTATTGTCTCACATAGCATTCGGTGAGAGCATTACAACAGTTGACAATGACAATAGCAAAAAGGAGCTAAAAAAGCAACTTTATTCAAAGAACTGAATAAAGAATCGCGTCCTTGATAAGGGAGGCAACAATGCTGGTGATGAATGACGGTCATTTGCAAAAGCCGATTTAGGAACAAATAGTTTGCGAAGCGGATGGGACGTTGATTTAACAATTTTTTCAAAAAGTTTCGAACAATTTCTGTCCGCAGTGATTCTGAAGATGCTTAACACTAACATTTTTGATGAGAAGTGTGACGTTTTCAGTCAAAGGAGTCACGATTTTGTGATAACTTCACGAAATCACTACTTCTTTCCTAGTTCACCGATTCTGATGATCGATGCATCAAAAGAAAGCTCAGAAAATTCTTGTTCTCTCCGTACCTGATTAATTGTCATACTCACATGCCTTCTTATTGAAAATTACGACTTGCTTATTGAGCGATTTTCATATTTTGAGCGCTGCTCAGCAAATACAATAACGAATGCAAGTCTATCGTAGCTCATTTTAAAACTGAGAATGCAAGCATTCGAATGATGAATGGCACGTTGATGTCCAACACTTTTTTGAAGGCCTGAGAATCGATTGAATTTCGACAAAACTTTAGTCCGTTTTTTATGATCAGCTCTGTAGTTGAGAGTGTTGAGCGGTGGCAATATAGTCGGGTGCTTACACAGGTGTCTCATTGCATACACCGCACGTCATCGACTGCCACGAAGTCACTAACTCAGGAGCGTACCGAAGCGGGGCGGTAGGGCTATTGTGTATATATAATAATAATACACAAATAATATACATAATAAATTTATAATATTACAATATTAATTTTTATATATATATATATATATATATATATATAATTATTAAAAGAAATAATGCCCACAGTATTTTTGGAGAATTGAGAACAATACGAATTTAGAGTGCACGACATGTTTCGGTCATTTCCACAATTTAGGTGAACAACAGTATGTACAGCATAAAAAATTCTCTTTAAATCCACATTTACATCGGATGATGTGATCACATTTCAAAGCTAAAATCAAGCGCTAAAATCAATGTATTGGTCATTCAAAGCAGTCACAGTAAGATACACTCCTAGAATCATGAAATAAAATCAATGCTATTTACAACTACAAATTTAGGCATAGATTCATGGAGCTTCCCCATTCATTCATCAGGTTATTGTCCGATTTAGTCAATAGAATAGATTCCAGATATCTTGGGTACCTCGTCTCAGAAACGACCTTGAAATTGTCTTTGTGAGGAGAGTGAACATGCAAGCCAAATTCATTAGGCAGGGTAATTATTATATACAATATTATGATATTATAAAATATAATAATATATAAAGTATGCATATGCGATGCATGAATGGTCTACAATCCGCCACCCAACGAAAATAAATCCTGTGTACGCCCCTGTACTAACTAAAAATTTATAGAACGCATCTAAATCCACCGACAGAATGTAATGTTTGAATATTTCTGAATATTTCTGAATATTTCTCATTGCAAACGTACCAGAACTCTCCGTCGTCGTCAAAATGCAATCCCATGGAAGCTTTTTGTGATTCAGAAATGGATTTCCATTCTCGTGACGAGTCACTCCACCTTCCTTTCCATTCACTGTCACCCCATGGGTTTCTTATTCTGATCAATGGAAGTTCCTTGCCTTGATACTGGACTGTTCGGACATCTGTAACACTGTAGGCGTGTCCTGCTATCAATCCATTTGGCAACCGTGCCTCTACCTCGTCGTCTTCAGGCTGAAGCAAATTGCGAGCCACAATTCATGATAATTCATTATTTCGAAATCATAAATATCAAAACATGTAAATTAGTAAATTGTAAACAAACAAATAATCTATATCTTAAGAGAATGACAACTATTAAGTCAATAAAACACACCAACACTCTTGATTCCCCGACCGCACTCGCCTGACCTAAGAATCGAACCGAAGTCCGCGGTGGAGACGAGCTCGCACCTTCTTCACCAGGCCGCGCTGACGGTACAAAAGGAATGCGAGTGAAGGCAGAAAGTCATCTCTAAGTGATATCGACAGCTTATTGTCCTGTTATTATTGACAGAACGCTACCAGCGTTCACATTGTAGCGAGACAGCATATCAGTATGTCATGCGACTACGTCACACTGTAGATTGACAACAAAGGTCTGTTGCAATACATTGAATATCTGAAGAGAAAGACAACGATTAAGACAATTAAGTACTCCAACACCCTTGATTTACCTCGACCGCACTCGCTTGACCCAGGAATCGAACCTAAGTTCGCGGTGGACACGAGCTCGCACCTTCTTCTACAGTGTGACGTAGTGGAATGACATGAATTTCTATGAATGAATGAATTTCTAGGTGTCCATGGCTCACCAAAGAAAGAAGAAGACCAAATACTAACATTTTGACGAAAAAGTCGATCCCGCGTACAATGCTCTGGCAACATCCGATAATGTGCGAAGCAGCCGACGTCACGGCGCTGGAAGGATTGCTGGAAGTACAGAGATCGATCACTCTTCACCACCGCCTCTCACAGCCGACGCTGTGGCATTGTGGTAGAGTGTTCGCTCTGTGTCCGGGAAACCTTGGTTCAAACCTTGGTCGAGTCAAACCTAGGACATTTAAGATAGGCACACTACTCTGCATTCTTGCTAAACACTCAGCACAAAAGTATGAGAGTGGGATAAATAAGCTCAGCCACATGGACGCACAAAGGTTTATTCATTTAAATTTCATTCATCCAATCGGCTGGAAATTTTGCATATGGATAGAAAATGCGTTTATCTAAGATGAGCACACGTACCTCAATGCTGCATCCCATAAGAGAGCAGCGCTTATTCGCCTTTAATAGTAACGTTGTCAAGTTGCGCGGAGGATCCGTTAGATCAAATGTCTCGCACAAGCCTCCTGTGAAGTCCTCCATAGCTTCAGCCTGTGATCCACCAACAAGTGACTCATACGAGCCATTCAATCTGAAAATATGACGAAAAGATACATTTTTAGCACGAATAGTTTTTGGCAATAATTTTCACTATTTCAATTTTCATGCTAATAAGCTCCTTTTGCGTCATTTAGGTGGGAACCGGGTAGTATATTTCTCGGCCCGGTCCCCAGCCTGCTTTTACTTGAAGTCATTAACCATTTGAAAAAAAGTTGTAAATTGCGCTTGAATAATCAATTATATTTATTTATTGATAACTCAAATGTTTTCATAATATGTTGTAGGTAACCACTAGCTAAATGCAAATAGTAAATGTATGCATCCGAGTGCTTGCTTTTCAAATCACAACTACAACTCATGCCCGCAAAGGAAATTCTAGTGCTGTCAATGATTCATTCCTCCAAGAAACTACTGTGGTATCAGCCACCGTCATTGTAGAATGTAGACATTATAGCAAACTGAATAATTTAAGCTCGCCTGTGCATCAACTGAAAAGACAAAATAAAATAAATGTTAATTTTAAGAGGACTTGAAGAAAGTTCTTCTTAAATATCGGCGGCCTGAACCCGAATAAAGAATGCTGTATACTTCAATGCGGTTATATTGGTTCTGTTTACATCGATAGCAGCTCTACTTACTTTGCATAAGCTTTCTCCAGCAATGCTGACCAGAATTCGTGCTTATCGCTCGAATGCATGAACACGAGTCGAGTTCCAGAACAAGGCAAGCGATCGTCAACTATAACATCTTTCCAAGTTCCAAATTGCCAAAACCGAAAGTGAAATGCTCCACAGTAACTGTCTCCATCAAAACTTTGGTCGCTTGGGACAACTTGATAAAACAAATTCTCGTGCATCGAGAGGGAAGCGACTGCCGCAAGTAACCAACAATCTCCTGAAATTCGAGGAAAATTATTGCTTTGATGGAAGTAGTGAAAAGTTGTGTAAGGTCATCTATTACAAATTGCGCATTGTAAGTCAATAGTTTAATTGGATGAAAGTAAACATTGAAAATCAATCATTATATCCTACATACAAAATTTCATGCAATTTAACTGTGTATTTTGTTCAATTAAAAGACGTTAATTAGAGGCGTAAACCACGTGCGCACTCGCAGGTCAACATGACTCTCCTGACTTTTTCCAGTGCCTCAATCATGCGCAATTTGGCTTGACAGGCATCTCATCAACTGCTATTTTAAAATTGTCTCAAAATTTTTGGCCCCTATCCATTTTCATAGCGCGAAGATAACCGCCTTCTGTGCTAATTCAGCGCAGCCGGATTAATGCTCCCGACTTATTCAATTGTCAAACTGACTTTTAACTTTCATTGTCTTTATTGTATTTATTTCTATATTTTCTAAGTTTTCGATAACTTATTAACTTTTGTCTTTTATGATTGCATTATCTTATTACTTAAACATTAAGGAGTAGAGTTTTAGACACCGGTCGAATGTAGATCTTTGTTTTCCTTGTAGGTGTTTCCGGATCTAGACAAAGAATACATTGCGCAGCGCAACTTCATGTATTACTACAAGTCGCAGCTTTAAATTTGAATTCCACTTATTCAAAACACCATCTTTTAGTATCTGTTGAAAATTAATAAAAGATCAAAATCATAAAAGATAACAAATTGGAAAGATCAAACGATGGACACGTTTTCAAGTGATGCTTTATTTAGATCTTGGTAAATACTCTTCAATTAAAAACGGACGTGAATGTTCCGGAAACCTGAAATTCTAGGCACTAGGATCGTTCACGAGGACAGAGTTCCAGTTTAAATACAAACTGACTTTGAAAATCATTGAATCAAATTTGATACTCGTATCGAGGACGTACTATGTAGGTCAATCCCGGTAGCGTCAGGAGTGCCTCACAGTTCTGTTCTCGAGCCTGTACCATTTGTCTTGTGGCAACAGTCGTCTTTCGTTATGAAGTGAATTGACGACACTTTTGTTTCAATCTCAGTTGAATTGTCAGGCGATTCACATATGATTTCTGAGCATGACAACATGGTTTCATGCTTCTGCTGATAAAGGACCGAGATTCAACACCCGAAAGAGCAAAACTGCGTTTATTACAAAATCATGCGATTACAGATAATAATAATTCAGGGATGCCAGAACGAATTTTGAACAAGATGGGCAAGAATGTTGAAGAAGGGCACATACTGAAGTAAACTTTCAATATGAAGAAGCTCAAACTGCTTAAGTCTTCCACACATGCAGACCAAGGGCAATAGTGTTCGAGTAGGCCTACCCACTTTTGTTGTGTTACTCGAGTAGTGATTCCGAGTACTCGAAACAAAATAAGTATGTGAAAGCTTTGCCAGGAATCCACTAAGCAATAATAGTCGGGGAGCACGGTGGTCAATTGTGCCTTTATTGGTTGCCTTGTGTTTTTCTATAGTTCAAACCTTCATGAATAATATTCCAGTGGGCAACCTTCTGGAATCAGTGCACAACACTCTGAAAAATCGCATTTACATTTATGCCCGTATGGACCACGAAAGCCGTTTCAGCGCTATGGCAAGAATCCAAATACACCCACTATACCTAATGCAATATAGCAAAATTTTGTGTCATATTGATGGATCTTATATAAGTCCTCTTCAACATATTTGATTACTTTCTTCATTAAAAAATAGTAATTCTTAAATACAATGTACAGCAAAGCAACCTATGACTACATGTACAATATCATGCCAATCAGAGAATGCGAAGATTTCTATTCACTATTATTCAGATCGGTGATAACCTATTTCGTTGCACTGAAACTTTCAGCATTAGACAAAACGATTGAAAGTAACAGGTGTTTAGATAAAATTATTCGTTAAATATGCTGTCATTAAATGTCTCAATAAGGCATGGCAAACAGAAAGACAAAACAGGTTAAGTAGTAAGAAAATGATTATATCACTTAGGTGGGGAGACTTAGCTGTTAACAACTCGCCGATACTAAAATTGATAGCATGCAAAATTGAAACTCGGCTTTGATTGTGAAAAAATTCCGCATGTGATTTGCATTTATCGCGCCTTCACACAAACATGCATTGTACAGTGTCCAAAGATATTGTTGATAAACAATTATGCAATAATGCAGTTGTATGTTCCATAAACATTCATGAATGAAGCTATGAAGCTTCGTTGATTTTATCTCACAAGAAAATGAGTATGTATACAGAAGATGATTATTCATTATTTGCTATATCAGATAAAAAGAACTCTAGTTATCTCAATGAATTATTTTGGGCGGTAAATTGTCAAGACAAAATCTATAGTTGACCAATTGGCAAGAATTTTATAATGACAGCGAGGCAGTGAAGAGGAAAAGCTTTTTGCAAGGCCGACTTTTGTAAAAAGTTCGTAAAAGGCTTATTTATATGATTATAGGCCTTCTATAATCGATCTCACTGGAGAACATGAATTAGTAGGTCTACTTAAATTATGTATTTTAAGAATATGTGATTATGTTGTACGTTATTATGTCATTATGAGTACGTCATGTTTTTGTATCTCAGCTTATAAAATAGTGTACTGAATATTGTATACATTGATATTTCATTCTAGTGGGCTACTCGAGTAATACTCTAATAGTGGCCATTCGAGTAATGACGAACACCAATCTGTAGTATGGACGTGCGTTCCAATCATTTGCTAATCTGTTTTTGATTTCCTCCCATCCTTTTCGGAAACGGGAAGCCTTCATTTCTGACTGTTGCAGAAGGTGAGGCCTCAATTGCATGCTACGTAAGAAGATGATTCAGAGAGGTGTAATTCCGAGAAAATCGACTAAGTACGCACGTAATTCTGTTTGATGGGTGTATAGAGTTAACATTTTGCAGTATGCATCACCTAGAGGATTTATTGAATTATATACAATGCTTATTATACATGTATGCATAAGACATTCTAATAAGTGCTTGTAAGCTTTGTTCGATATTAGCCAATACTTTTTGTTATTGCTGAACAAAATTGTCAAAATCTTAAAAATTGCATATTATCTCAATTTGTCTAAACGGCGATGATAACGTTAAACCCGTGATCTTTAAGTTTAGGGGTCTGAGTGTACATAAGCATGTAATCATGCCATCGAGTTTTTTTGTTGATTGATATGCTATCTTGTCAATTAAAAAACTTAAAAACACTGCAGACTCAGGGAGTCTGCTGCAATTTTCAATGCCAAAATGATGTAACTAGCTACCTGTTAGTTGAAAATTAATTATTTTTATTTTAATTAATTTATTATTTTATTATTATTATTATTCAAAAATTAATTCGCCATTTCTGATGAATGCTTGAGCAAAGAAGATAATGCTTTCATCAGAAATATTTCAATGAAAAAGAAAGAAGAAGAATACTAATTTACAGTAAAATCTCGAAAACGATTGTAGCATAACTACAGTTTTGATCAAGAGCACATTTGCCCCCCTGTTCCGGCATCGCTGATAATAATAATAAACAATCTCTGCTGGCATACATTTGAATACAGTACGCGCAGTAGAATATGAATCACAAAAATGACAGACCGAATTCTAAAACGAAATTAGTAAAACTATTAACGAAATCTAATAAAAGAGTTAACAAATCGCTTCGTCCTCGCCATTGGCTCCTTCAAAGTCAGTAAGTTTCGATGTGAGGGTATGCGAGAATCGAGAGGAGTTCTTAGAAGGTGATTATAGTTGCGCACCATCTTCTCGAGCAGGCGTCTACACATTGCTTCTCCAACACCGTTGATATCATCCCGGTTCATCAAACAGTCTTGAATTAATTTCTCAACGCGTTTTTCCACCTTCAGATATGTCTGTTGTTAGCGAGGTTCACGATAGATCCATTCGCGTCAAGGTTAGTATATAGTAGACATAATCCTATCCCAGCCATTGTATGCAATGGTAGCAAACAATAGAGATTGACAGAATTCTCTCTTTGGTTTGTGTGATTGGTCAAGCACACGCATTGCAGAAGTAGCTCGTATTAGACAACACACGAACCTCAACGGTCAGATTGCAGACAGGTCTGTCAAGCGAAAAGTGCTTATCTTTCATTCAATTTTGCTCCGTGATAAGTTCGTCAAATGGAATTATTGCTCGACGGACGATAAATGACCCTCATCGTGCAATAAATATTATCGAAGCATTTATCGCTACATGCACAGATTACGCTACATGTTAAATATTCCAATCACAGAATTAGACAGGTCGTCTCTTCTTCTGGGGGTAGTTGCAAGAAAGTCTGATAGCACTAACAGCGACTATTAGCGGCAGTTTTCGAAAATTGCGTTTCACCAAAGCCCACAACAATTCTGATAAGAAAATTCTGTTAGCTTATCAGAATTTGCATTTCAAGAAAATCCTGATACGAAAATCCTGTTAGTGCTACAAAATATGCGTTTTACGAAATTCTGCTAGCGACTCTGTTAGATGAAATCACTAACACTGCCTCTCACCACTTTTACGGAAGATATTAGAGATTCTATTGGTTAAAAGATTGTGGTTTATAGGTATAAAAGTTGCAAAATAGTCGGCTACATTCCTCTGTTTCTTTCATTTTTAAGAAAATGTGGAGAGTTATGTCTGATACCGCGGAAGAAATTCAATCAAGACGTTTCCGAGATCGCTTAGATCCTTTTGAAGAGTTGGAAGACGGGGAATTTTTTGAACGTTACCGCTTTTGCAAGGAGCATGGCCAACACCCGAAGAATTTCGCCTGAGTCAAGAAGCATTTTATTCTTACTCTAGCTTTCCAAAGGTGGTTGGTGCTGTTGATGGCTGCCATATTCGAATCAAATCTCCCTCGAATCCATTCAAAGAAGCCGCATTTGTCATCCGGAAAGGGCATCATACGATCAATTGTCATTTTGTTTGCGATTTGAGTATGAAAATTTTTGACATGAGCTCTGTTTGGCCTGGATCCACCCATGATTCATTCATGTTGAGCCATTCCCAGAGCTTCAGCAAGAAGACATGTTTCGCTGATGGTTGGCTGCTGGGAGATTCAGCATACCCTCAATTAACATGGTTGATGTCACCTCTGGAACCAGTCACGGAAGAGGAAGTGCGATACAACAAGGCTCATTGCAGAGCACGCTCAGCCATTGAGCGTTGCAATGGTCTACTCAAGTCGAGATTTCGATGCCTTAATCAAGAACTTAACTTCAGCCCAGACAGATGTTCAAAAATCATAATGGCCTGCGTGTGCTTACACAATTTTGCATTAGAAAAACGTGTCTCGATTGAAATGGATGATGTGACAACGGAACCCGACACACCAAATGGAAACCCTATGAATGAAATATAGCGACTCGAGCAGGAAAATGGATTTCAATTGCGACGCAGATTTATCAATTTGAATTTCAGTCATTGAACTTTATTGTATTTCTGTGTTTTTATTGCATTTTTTGTGTTTTTGTGTGTGTTTGACTTGACTCTTAAAAGCCTGCCACTTTTCCTTCACCGAATTCAGGCTTCTGGAACAGCCACCGGTGGAGTTCACTTGTCTCCAGATGCTTTCTATAATGGCATTCTTATCAGCTTGTCTGACCGTTGAGTCATGCTTTGCCTGTAGTATCTCATCGTTTTCAACAAAACCGTTGATGATAACATCCATCTCAATGGCTGAATAGTCCGGTTTACGAACTCGCTTCGTTGTACATGTAGGCCTATCAGCAAGCTTGGTTCTCTTCTTCGACTTCTTGGTAGCACCACTCTTCTTCGTACTTCTACCCTCATTTGTCTTCATGCTTACGTGATAATGAGGCTCTGTCTAGACACAGCGAGATTTTATACAACGAGGCTAGGCCTAACATGAGCTAAATAGTCACTACCTTCATCACGCTGTCTTGTCATTGGTTTTCAATCAGTTCAATCATCTTTGTCTAGACATGGCCGACACTTCTTCTGCAGCACTGCATACACAATGCTGTCTTAACAGAGCAGCCAATGCACCTACCTTAGAACAGTGATAAATAGATCCGTTAAAAGTTATATCATTAAGCCTAGGCCTATAACAACTTAGATTAGAGGAGGGCCTGAGCGCTACATGTAGATGTGTATGTACATTGATCATGTATGTGTAGATCTGCATGCAGAGCTATATGCAGCTAATGATATAGCTTGATAGCATTACAGACCCATAGGAAGTAACGTCATACATTTTTTGCGATGGAAATGATCAAATCGCCTCTTTTCATGCCAATGACTATTCCTTTTCATGATGTCATTCACAGAGTTATTTATAGAACGTCTACATTATCGGAATTCTACCCTGGTCATGTGACTTGTTTCAGACGTTCACTATCAGAGAAATCACTAACAGGATTTCAGCTTAACAGGGTTTTCGTGAAACGCAAAAGGCACCCTCTAATAGTGATGCTCTTTTAGTGTCACTAACAGCTGTTTCGTAACAGACTTTCTTGCAACTGCCCCCTGTATGACTAGAAAGGAAACATTGGAACATGTAACGTTAATGAAATGTCACAATCTGCTGACTAAATACCATAGCAATCGAACAATGAGCAGCCAGTTCAACATTAAACACGCCAAATTGTGCAATGTTTCAGTGACTGTTATCAACCGGATCACACAGCAAAGAGACACAGACGATGTCACGTTTTACAGAGAAGTTAGTGAACGTTCTTTCATGCGCCTGCTAACTTTTTTAAAAATGATCGGAGGGCCCAACATTATCGAGAAACGTTTTGCGCAATGATCTGAATTCTTGGAATCTGAAGGAGTCGTGGCGATCGGAGAATTTTGAAGGGATTCAGAGCAATCCCCAAGCGACGCACGAATATTTTTCCTATCTCTGTAAGGTATTAAAAATTTCTTTTTGCCGACTTATTAAGTTCCAGCATGTGCCATCTGTTTGAATCAGTTTGCCTTCTAGCAAAGTGATGCGGTTAAACAATCTAATTCTGTGGCTACATGACTGTTGCACTACAGTTGTATGCAATGTATTCATTGTATGCAGACGTTTATTTCAGAACATAGAAATAGAACAATTAATATTTACAATGGTTAAGTATGGAGTTATTCTGAAACACTTGCCAAATATTTCGATGAGCAGCGCTATGATGACGCTAAGATAGCGCTCACCTTGAGATTTCTATGATGAAACATTCGGCAAGCCATAGAAATCGACTTAAACGCAAAAACCTGTATAGACGGCAAATTATAGATTGCCTGCAAATTATCTACCGAAGTTTCCAAAAAAGTTCTCTGTGACACTCAAGTCTTTTTTTTTGACATGTTTCATGACGGATGACGGAATACAAACATAGAAATAGAACAATTAATATTTACAATGGTTAAGTATGGAGTTATTCTGAAACACTTGCCAAATATTTCGATGAGCAGCGCTATGATGACGCTAAGATAGCGCTCACCTTGAGATTTCTATGATGAAACATTCGGCAAGCCATAGAAATCGACTTAAACGCAAAAACCTGTATAAACGGCAATTATAGATGTGCCTGCAATTATCTACCGAAGTTGTCCAAAACGTTCTACTGTGACACTCAAGTCTTTTTGACATGGCGTCATTTCATGACGGAATACACTCAGAACATAGAAATAGAACAATTAATATTTACAATGGTTAAGTATGGAGTTATTCTGAAACACTTGCCAAATATTTCGATGAGCAGCGCTATGATGACGCTAAGATAGCGCTCACCTTGAGATTTCTATGATGAAACATTCGGCAAGCCATAGAAATCGACTTAAACGCAAAAACCTGTATAAACGGCAATTATAGATGTGCCTGCAATTATCTACCGAAGTTGTCCAAAAAGTTCTACTGTGACACTCAAGTCTTTTTGACATGGCGTCATTTCATGACGGAATACACTATGAAGACGCTAACTTAGCGCTCTATGGGATGATTCTTTTTCCTGTTAAAGGACAGTGATGATAAGATGAATAGATTGAAGCGTTATCTGCAAATAATTTTTCAATGGTTGATTAAAGCATCAAAGTATGACAGCGTACTGAAGCCGTGCAATTCGTCTCCTCGTCTCTGTCAAGCAATAGAGAGTAGCAGTAGAGCAGTAGAGAGCAGTCAAGGTAGTTATCGTACTTTAGGCTCCTATAGTGCGATAACTATCACGTATTGTTCACACAGTGCGACACTTTAAAGTTACTGACCATATGAATTTGATGTAGTGTCAATTATCTAGTTCGTCAGAATTCAGGCTGGAATTTGCGTTGCGTTCAATGGAAAATTGATCTTCATGTCCCCCTCGAGAGTAGTTCTGGCCGTGACCATCAATGCTGATTAATATCATCTCTAGACCGAAATACGCAGACAAGGCAATTTGCGGGTATCTCTGACGAGGCTAGAATGCTTCGTTTGACAATCAACGATCGCCTAAAGTTGAATGCGCATATAGAGAGTTCTGTGAAATCTGCTTCAAGGAAAATGTATGCTAGACGAGCATGCGACAAATTTTACCCGATAATTACCACAAAACCGTTTACTCTGGTATCACTAGGTCTGTGGTGCAGCATGGTTCTCAAGCACTCGGAGCTTCCTACTTGACTTGAAGAAAAACTGAATCGCTCAAAAAAAACGAGCACATACACGTAGGTCAATTTATCGTGCAAAATAATGTGCATGTGGTAAACTCGAATGTCTACGAGACCGGCGTTGAAGCTTCAGTCCATCTCACAGAATTAGACAGGTCGTCTCTTCTTCTGTTTAACTAGAAAGGAAGCATCGGAACATGTAACGTTAATGAAATGGCACAATCTGCTGACATAATATCATAACAATCGAACAATGAGCAGCCAGTTTAACATTAAACACGACAAATTATACAATGTTTCAGTGACTGCTATCAACCGGATCACACAGCAAAGAGACACAGATGATATCACGCTCTACAGAGAAGTTTGTGAACGTTTTTTCGTAAGCATGCTAACTTTTTTAAAAATGATCGGAGGGCCCAACATTATCGAGAAACGTTTTGCGCAATGATCTGAATTCTTGGAATCTGAAGGAATCGATCCTATCGGAGCATCTTCAAGAAATTCACAGCCATCCACAAGCGACGCACGACTATTTTTCCTAACTCTGCAAGGCATTAGAAATTTCTTTTTGCCCACTTAGTAAGGTTCTGCATGTGCCGTCATTTTGAATCAGTTTGCACTTCTAGCAAAGTGATACGATTGAGCAATCTAATTCTGTGGTCCATCTATTCAAAAAAGTCATGGATGATAGCGACTACACCTTGCATGACGTCATCCCACAGAGATCGAACTGAGCAGGAAGAAAAATTCGACCAAGCTCTAGCACTAAACAGAGCTCTTCAACGTTCAATTTCTTCTTTGCTACACACAGCAATATCTGTCTGATAGAGTAAATTTATATCCTACTGATGTTACCAAGCGATTTTAACTTTCTGACTAATGTACGAGCAGATGAAACGTTGCGATTTTCAATTGTCTGACAAATAAAATTGCTTCATATTTCGTGATAAAGAGGCAAATTTTGTACCATGACAAACGATTAAGCAAAATTTATATGATCAGCGTGTGACCAAATTCAAAATGTCTTCATTCCGCTTCGCTAAGGGAATGTGAGCATCTAAAAGTGTCTTTAACTAATTAGTGCAATAATTGAAACATGCAACATCGGCAATGGTGGATGTTTAGTTGATCTAAAAATAGAACATGAGCAGTAATTGATTTTGAGAAATATTTACATAGAAAATTATGCTTATTAGAATGAACATTATGCTATCCTTATGTAAATGCAAGTCGGTTAATTTCCATTTTACATATTCAAATAAGCATATTCAGCGTTGAAATTGTAAATATTTAGGGAAACCAAAGTGTTGATAGATCATAGAAACAAATATGTATTTGATATGTTGACTTGCTTCATAGATCTATAACAGGCTGTAATTGGAAAGAATTTACTTATAATTCATTGGGTTTATGGAGCTTTTAAAAGTTGTCCCCAGTCTCGGTGCAGTTGTATTTGCTATCGGTTCACAAATAAATGAGAAAAAAATTATAAATAGTTTTTTGAAGTAGTACTGTTCCTTTTTTTGTCATTTATTTGTGAACCGATAGTAAATAGTAGGGACTCCTTTGCATAATTGTATTGCCGCTGTATTGTCCGATTGAATTAGTAAAGACGGATACTGGGTCGAGGCGTAAATGACGCCCAACAATTGGTTGTCGGTCTGTGTTCCTCTTTGGTTGATGATTGTGGTAATAGCAGGATGAACAATGGCAATATGCGTTGGCGCTGCGATGGTGTACACGATTTTATTGGGAAGTTTATGAAATTGTATCCGGTACCATTTATGTTGAAGAGTCCCTACTTTCTTACAGAACAAACTTAAAACGGCAGCGGTCAATCCGCATATCCACTTTGTGTGTTCCCCATGTAATCAAGCTGATGGACCTTCTCGATTACGACTTAGCAATATGCCACCCATGTACTTCTTCTCTGTGTTTCACGCATAAGCGTTTCATTTGCTGTAAACTGCTATAATTGTCATTTATTTGCTTTCCGACTGGTGACCCCTCTGGCCCTTCTCTCACAGTAATGCGTAGTCGTTCGCTGATTGGCTGATGCCAATTGGCTACTAGATTCCTATATAAGCTTGACTTGTATTTTTTTCTCATTTATTTGTGAACCGATAGTAGATACAATTACGAGACTGGGGACCCCTCTGACGCTGCCTTTCATGCTTCCTAAGACTACGCCTTTTCAAGCTTAAACTTGAATAATCTCGTAGCAAATTAAAAAGATCTCACAGTTATCTGCTTTGAGGATGTTTCAATTTACTTCGAGATCTTTTTAAAATTACTCTGAGATTGTTTTAACTTGCCTCGAGATTATTTCGATTTGAGCTTGATAAAGCGTAGTAGGGAAATGATTGTTTCATAAAAAATGGATCACCCTTAAACATCGCCTTAACTTCAACTTTGTCTAACTCCGCCAAACTTGAACGAATTTCTCTGAAATTTGGAAGATATATCATTTGTGCTTACTAATATCTTTGTTGGAAATTCTTCATTTAGCAATGTTACACAAAATCATACCTCACTCTTATAAAATTACAAAAAATCCATTATTCATCAACCTAGAAATCTATCTCTTACCGGTTGAAAACAATACAAAGCACAAATGAACAAATAACGATCGCATTCACAAAAAAAAAGTGTCCAGCCTTGCTAGAAACTCTTCACATACAGCAAGAGGAATGATGATTCTGAAACGCTGATTGATTTTTTTATGAACATTGCCAAATGAAAAGAGACATTGAAACTCATTGACTTGGTATTTATGGATTTATGGATGACGATCACGGGTTGTAACAGTAGTAGAGTCAAGTACTAGTCAATTCAGGATATATGGCTTAGGAGGCTTGGCCTATTATTTCTTCCTTGGGATCTATGTTAGAATTGTAATCGGAGTATTCTAAAAGTAAGTACGTCGTTCACGCTATCATACAGATGGCTATCACTATCAACAGAGACTCAAAGTTAAAAGAGAAGAAATCAAAGTAAAATCAAAAAAAAAAACGATATCATCGAATCAATACCTAGACGAATTGGTAATGTCATTGACAATAAGGGTAGGGCCACAAAATATTAGCTTCTTAAGAACCGTTACTGTATCATAGCTTATCAGATTATATAAGGACATTTAAATATATTAGGGACATGAAATAACATGAAAAATGCTTTCTGTATCATACTTATGTATTATTTAGTCAAATTTTAGGATGATCCACTTTTTATGAAACGGACTGTATCTAGCACACGTCAAGTCATCCATGTCAAGAATCTTTGTATTTAACTATCTAGGTCACAATCATTTTCGTACCCAGAGCATGAATTAAGTTTGTCTTTTTGCTCGTGATGGAAACCCTCGACTTCTATAGTAAAGCTTTTGGGATTATCAGCCAGGAACCTTCAAAAACCGTGAAATAAAATGCACTTAAATTCGACCAGACCGGAAAAGTGTCGTCACATTCTTTCAAATAGTTCGTTAATTTATCAAAAAATGCTCAGCTCAAACACCAAGCAGATGAAGCTCGTCGTTATCTAATAGCCGTGAAATTGTACCAGAATCTTACTTACATCCTTTGATGTTAAAACAAATAAATAGCTTCACTTCTGTTAAGTGACTGGTTGTTTAGTTAGCAAAGTAAATCCTTGAATGTGCTGCCGACTGACTGCAGTGCCGCCTCATTTCGGCATGATATAATATGAAATATTTGATCAGATTGAAATTGTGTTCAGTCAACTTTGTTGTTTTGTGCTTTTCAAAGCACAATTTTTCAGTTCGCACAATTGGGCGTGTTTAATGTTGAACTGGCTGCTCATTGTTCGATTGCTATGGTATTATGTCAGCAGATTGTGCCATTTCATTAACGTTACATGCTCCAATGCTTCTTTTCTAGTTAAACAGAAGAAGAGACGACGTGTCTAATTCTGTGGGTGTAGTCGAATTTATCATGTTTATTGCGATTTCATTCTTAATGTAACTCTCCAGTGTCAGTAGTGATCATTGCAAATGTATGTCGCTGCAAGTTGTCTCATGCATTGCTAATAAAGTTCAACGATGGAGATGGAAGGATTTAATGCAACCTGTGGGTTCTTAAGGTTGCCATTTTGGAACGACCAATCAACATGACACTGACGATCTTTTCTCAGACAGCAAGGCACTACCCATCAGCAGGCGTTGAAATCGGTGGCCTATCCAGCTACGTTTAGTATCTCGAGCGCCCGTCTCATCATGTTGCCGGTATGAGAGATTGCATGTCACATGTAGCATTTTCCTGATTGCTCAATTGCAATCAGAAAATTGTGTGCGTGTAATTGTTTTTATGCATCCGTCTATAAAGCAGCTGAGTTCACGCAGAGATT
The DNA here is from genome assembly GCA_907163375.1 of Prostheceraeus crozeri. Taxonomy (NCBI): domain Eukaryota; kingdom Metazoa; phylum Platyhelminthes; order Polycladida; family Euryleptidae; genus Prostheceraeus; species Prostheceraeus crozeri. The sequence continues at coordinate 218,761 of CAJQUW010009330.1, forward strand.
GCATAATATGATTAAGTGATTTCCATATATTCCTGCCTGACATGTCATTACTTCCGTCGCATGTGAGCTTGCACAAAATAGATGCGACACGCAGCACATGTACAACGCAGAGACAATGCAAAAGATCATTGTAGACAATTGAAACAGAGTTTTATGATTTGAAGTATTTAAGTTATTGAGATTAAGATAGGCACACCCGCAGTATAGTCCGGCAGCCAGAGCGAGTTTATGCAGGGAACGAGGCCGAAATTGAGACTTTCACAGAATGATGTGGGCCCTATGCCTTCTAAGAATATATCTGCCGAGTTCTACATGGTTCCTGTTCTTGTCGGACACGATCAAAGAAAAAATACAGGTTTATCCCATTTGACGCACATTGCAGTTTTTGGCAAAAATGAAATTTTCGAAGTTTTCTCTGGTTAAGCGAAAAGTACTGAACCCAGAGTCACAATTTTTGACATGGAATGTCTTCAGGTCATTTCATATCATGTTCATGCACTCATGTCTATGAAGTTAAACACTTTCAGATGGCTCCTAATGTTGGCAAACACAAGCATTTTCAGCAATTCAAATCACATGTAACTACTTTCTCGCAGGCATCGCCTATTAAATACATGATAATATCACATGCACATGCACAGGAAATGACCTGAAGACATATTATGCCGAAAATTATGGATTTAGAGTTACTACTTTTTAGTAAATAATAGAAAACATAGAAAAGTTCATTTCTTTCCAAAAACTGCAATATGCGTCTCTTTGGATTAACATATGCTTTTTTTCTATCGTTTCTGACACGCAGATTCGTTGTAGGCATTGGATGTACATTATTCTGTGAAAATCTCATTTTCGCCGGTGATCCATGCAGAAACTCGTTCTGGCTGCCGCACTAACAGGTGAAGCGTTCCCGTTTCAAATGCGACTTGTCTTATCAAATTCATCCTCATCAGTGTCGATCTATACCTGTAGGTATGAAACTTCCGAATCAATAGCCATATCGACGTTTCAAGTGAAATTATTGTACCTGAGTTGCATTTGTAAGCCGACGAATTACAAAGTAGATGAAATGACTTTGAAATAGCGCTATTGATCCTGAACTGACAAAACTCGCAGTTAATATCGGGTCAAACCAAGTCAAGCCTATAGAGCGGACATGCGCAATGAAAACAAATACTGCGGGTGGTCACACGCTCATAATATGCACAGCAGAAATGGCGGTTGCCATTAAATTGCAAAATACATTTAATCACAATGCTCTCTCTATTCTGCTTTCAAGGCTTCATGACTCGATACCTGTGTCCTAAGTTTCTTTCCCTCCCCGCCCCCCCTCCATTTTGAGTTACTTATCTGAAGAAGTGAAAGACGTATATTTCATTTCCTCAGCCAAAGTCTATTCGATGGCACAAGACTCGATATTGTATCTTCATATTGAACAGCAGCAGAAATGCAAAGCGAAATATACGTACTTGTTGGAAGATGAAAAAGGCTGTAATTCAACATCACCGCTGTGTTTTATCTATCATGTTTCCGTTGTATGTGTTCAGTAAGTGCACTATCTGAATTGCTATTGTGTATACTACGTCTGTGTTCCATGTACCGGTATTTAAATGGTCTATTGGTCTGACCAATATACTGGTAAAATTCATTGCACAGCGAGCAGTTAAATTTAAGAAGTAAGCGGTCACAGATTTTGCAAGAACTCAGGTGGGCATTGAAGATTTTGACCTTTTCTTATTAGATAAGTGCACTGACCCTGTTGAGACCCTCTTAGTGGAGGCTAGACACATAAAACATCTCTCTCTTAGCATCAATCGTAAGTTAGAAATGACAAACTTCTGAACACTGAATCTTCTTCCTTGATATTTGTAAAAAAGCAGGCATCGTTTGGCTCATTTTGTCGCTAATTCCCATGAAGAACGCTCGAAACGTCGGAAGCGTGTGTACACGTATATAGCTTTTACTAAAAACTTGCTGAAAACATAGTGAGCATTCATGTACTGGTTTACGTTTTTCATTATAGTGCAGTTACTTCTCGAAATCTAGAATTTTTGTAAATATTTCGATTATGATTTAGAAAGCTAGAAACTTCATTTCTATAGCTTCAGTTGCGATTTGAAAAACTAGAATTTTCATTTCCACCGTCCGACCATAATATCAAAAGCAGAATTTCCACTCCAGCAAATTCGATTATGCTTCCGAAAAGGATGAATTGTGCTTGAAAGTAGCAGTCTCATGAGGAGCCATAGTGAGCATTTTTCCGGTCGCCTGTGATCTTTTAAAGTAGTAATGACCAGAAGGAAAAATTGTCGGCAAAGCTTGCGCGAAATGATCTGCATTCGTCGATTATGAAGTAACGGCGATCAGAGGATTTCGGAGGAATTCACAGCAAACCACAAGCGATGAAATATAATTTTTGCTATTCAGCCATTGCATTAAATTCACTTTTTTGCCAACATCGCAAGTTCCCGCATTGGTCATCGTTTTGTATTAGATTTCACTTCTTGCTGACAAATTAAAAATCGAATTATGTGCAATTTCGAAAATCTATGGTGGAGAGATCCTCTTACTTTGCCACCAGATTGATTTAGTTTGTCGATTTCATGGAATCCACGCATTGTATGTAGCAAGACGATGACGCTCGTGCAATCAGAAGCGTGCGTCCTTGTGTACAACAGTGTGTCCAGCAAGTTACTGAGGCCGATTTGAAAAGAATTGCTGTTAATTGGAGGCCTCTCATATAATGAAAACCGTAAGCCAGTGCATGAGTGTCAACTCCTTTATTTACTGCAGATGTTTTGCAAAAATATATACAAATGTTCTCGATGTTTTCAGCGTTCGCTCGTCTTCTGAGGAATTCACGCTAAAATGGACTAAGTGGTGCCTGCTTTTACATAAATACAGTGTTAAGGAACAGCACTCAGTGAATTCAGAAGCTCGTCATTTCCAACTAACGATTAGAGATAGATATTTAATGTGTCAAGCCTCCGCTAGGCGAGTCTCAACTGGGTCATATCCAATATGGATTTTTTATCAAATAAAGGAGTTGACACTTCCGTGCTGGCTTATATGTTTTTCATTATGAACCCGAGGTCGCGCGACTCGAGTCACGTTATCTTAAATTGCGTTGAAAGATTTAAATGGAAATGTTCTGCATGATCAACTTTATGGTACTTTTTCAAATGTAGCAAAGAATTTAATGGCAATCTTCAGTAGCAATTGAATTTTAAGTGGTTCCATATGCACGATTATGTAATATTTCAACGCTCTCAAGCGAGAAAATCTTCCACGCACACCTTCTATTGTTCTGCTATGCAATTACTTGTCTTTTTCAGCGCATAGCAATTGATTGGTCGTCAGCCACTGATCTCAGAATGTCTGTCGATATCATGCAGTTATCAAAAGAATTCATTTAAAAGCCAGAAACAATTATTCATCACACAATTCAGAAGTTGGGGAATGCAAAGTTAATTTATATTAGTTTTATAGCAAATTAATTCCTATTAATTTCTGCCTTTTTCATGAAGCTATCTTCAAAAACTTAAATATTAGTGTTAAATTTTAACAGAAATATATTTGTTTCCTGAATATAGCTTTGTGATGAAGAAAGAATGTAATTGGATATATTTATAAGATTTTAAGAAATTAATTGGATATTTTTATAAGACTTATATAAATTATCTTGGCATTCCCTTACTTTTGAATTATTTATAGTGAGTCCAGGCACTTTTCAGAATTATTAATCTTGTTATTATAAAACAGCAAATATTAGCACAAGAAACATGAACTGCCGAGCGAAGGCAAAAGCACGTAGTTTAAAATTCTCTGTTTTTCAGAAATTGAGTTGAAAAATTTCCACCTTTTCACATAGTTTACTGTGTTTGAGCTTCATTCCTTATATAAATATTATATTCATCTGAATCCAGAGATGATGACAATTACAAATATGTGTAAATTTTTATGATGTAGTGCATATCTACATGCGATGTTTACTATAATTTGTTTAGTTCTACCAAAACATGCAACGTAATGAAAAAATCGCTACGCTATAATCACGTACTTTGAAATACGTTTTGATGATTAACGATTTTCCCAGGCTATCGCTACGCTAAAAACTCACTGTTTTGTAATACGTTGTACATGTAGCATAAAATGTGCGAGATTTGCTGCGACAAAAACACTTATTTCATGTTGGGTCATAAAGCAAGTCAGGCTATGTGACCTAATATAAGAATATTTTGATTGAATTTATTACCGGTACTGGTATTTTTACCGTCTACATTTGCCCAACATTTAAACCTACACCTATTTTCTACGCTTATGTGATCTATTGATCCTTAACATGATCATTGTACATTAATCGAAACCAATTTACATAGTTAAGTTTTTAGAAAATGATTGTTAGAAAGCCGTTGATTTAAAGAGATCTGAACGACTCGAATTATTCGAAGCATGTTTCCATGAGAACACATATTAGTAGAAAAATACATTTGATTATAGCTGAATGTATGGGAACCTCAGCAATACCTATTCAGAAAAAATAATCCAATCTAGATAAATTTCTTAAAACCCCGATGACTAACTGTAAAATAAAAGACGTCTGCCATCTTGCAATAAATTTGCTTGATCAAAAACTAGAAATAGCTTGAGCCACGCGAGTAAAAATCTGTCTATTCAAAAATCAATGTCTCTTTCCACTGTCAGGTCAGCCGAGCTTTCATTAATTGTCAAATTGTGATAGAATGGTTGTCTGTGAAGAGGAATAAGCTTCGACAACTTCATTAGATCGTTGTACTTCGCTTCACATATTCCACGTTTAGTGGCTTGCCTCGGAACAACTTGATTCAAAAAATCAAGCTGCACATTCCTCCTTAAGCAAGAGATTTCCTCAAATTCATCATCATACTCTTGTTTGATGAAAATTTTAAGCGATCCCCTACGACATTGAATAATGCGGAAATGAGATAGCCCTGCAATTCTGGATTTGGAATCCTTAGGATCAAAATTTAGCATGTCAGAATATTGGAGGACAAATGCTTTATTCCCTTTTCTGCAAAATTCAATTGTTTTAACGTAGTCTGAGAAGTCAAACATCTCCATCTCCATCTACATAACCGCTAGTTTCCGGTATAGGCCTACATGTAGAGAACTCATCAAGCTGTTTCCAAGACGCACAAGGCGCGACATCATCATCTTGATTAAGTTCTGATTCAGAATCTCTCAATGTATCTGATACTACATAACCGCTAGTTTCCGGTATTTAAGTAGAGAACTCATGCAACTCCTTCCACGGCGCACGAGCGACATCATCGATGTTTTCATTCATTAACGTCGGCCAAAATCCACATGGTGCTGTTGATTTTTTGAACGGGATGTGTGGATGATCAATTGGACTGGGCATATCATTGTCAGTATTGGTTTCCAAGATGTGTGTATTAGGATCTGACGTACATATAATTTTACATGCATCATTTGTACTAAGCTTATTTATCAGCTCAATATTTGAAATCAACGATTGGTCTGAATCCAGATAAAGCTAGTCTTTCTCATCGTCCAATATTTCCAAATACGCAAGGAAGGAGGATTCCATTTCGAAATCTGAAAAATGGAAAATGAAATTTATTCATTTCCCAATTCAAGCATAATCTATATACTCAACTTATAATCATATCAATTATCTGTTACAGTATTCAAAACATTCAACTTAGAAAAGCTGTCTACATCTCATGAATTGAGGTTGTGTTATTTTTCTACGAGATAATGAAAATTGATAGTAGTTTAAGTGCATACAAAAGCAGACAAGGTGATATCTAATGCGGCGGTCAGAAATTACAAAATGCTTTGCATAAAACACTATTTTTATTCATTACTGTATTCTGCAAGCAGGGACTACTGTTCAGTAATCAATATTTGCTATTATCCACTGCATACTGTAATTTCACAAAAGTGAGACAGCAATCAATCGGCACGTTATTGAATATTTCTTTTATCTTTAAATAGAAAAGATTGAAATTGAAATATGAAATTTCAGCTTGAATTGATTTTGGAAAACGTTTTCCATTTTCATTATATCAACCAAGTATACCATGGGGCTGAAGCTATATGACAAATATCAGACGGCTCCAGGAGGAAGCTATATTATCGGAATCATGTCGCTGAAGCGCCATGGTATATTTAGTATTTCATATAGCATTCCTATTGCCACTTTTAAAACCATGACTCAATCAAGAAATCTATCTGCATCCTGGGACTCATGCGGATAATTCATTGGCAATTTGACATGGTATCGCAATCTTAGGATAAGATAAGGAGTCTATAGATAAGCCTTAGAATAACCATAGAAGTCGAAGGATTAAAAAAGGTCTGTGTATGGCACTCATGAGACATAATTATATGCAGCTTATTTACTCCAATTACTCCTATCAATCAACTATTCTTGATTGGATACAATATGCATATATATATATATATATATATATATATATATATATATATATATATATTTCATTAATTTAAGTTGACTGAATAGATAAACTATATCAAATATATTCTATTATACGAGTGCTTGATAGCTGAAATCCACATACTCGTGCACGTATGTGGCATTGTGATTAAGCCAAATAAAGAAAAATAAGCAGTCTTCTTTACCATTAAAAGTAGGACGTAATACATAAGATCTGATCAACAATAAGTAAACAATTTGGATAAAAACATGGATTAAAACTGAAAAAAATTGAAATCACGTGCCAGCTCATCTACCGTATAGTTGAACAATATAATGGGCAAACGTGTAATGCTTTTGTTTTATCTCTCCCCGTCCCCTCCCAAATACATATGATCGCATAAAGACCGCAAAATTAATTCAATCTTTACCAGACATCAGAACAACAGTATTTCGGTCATATATTATAAAATGATATAATTCTGATGTCATTGGGTCGATCTGGATAGGAGTAACGGAAATGTAATATGACCCTCGATTGAAGGAATCCAACCTTCTGCTCTTCGTTACTTCACATAGTGTTTTTTGACATACAGCGTTAAATTCGTTGGCGTCGTTCTTTAATGTGCTTTCAAACATTGAGCGAGCCTTTCATTAAAAAATTCAAATTTGAGTTATTTTTATTACATTTCAACAACAATCGACAACCTCTTTCGATCACTGTGAGAAAATCAAGTCGATTCCCAGTATAGCTGGAATCTTATTCACTCGTTCACGCTTCAGTAATCAAATAGCACGTATTTGCCATAGAGTCATAGGCCTATTTGTTTCAGTATAGCCTACAACCTTTTGAAGAATGCTGTGTGTTTTTCTCTGCGATTTATATCTACATACGTGCCCGTAGGCTATATGACAAGTAGGCTGCAAATCGTAAACTTACCTTCAAAACGACGATAGCAGAAGTTTGTTGGATAAATGTTTCGGATTGTTTCGCACGAATTGAGATCAGAATTTCCAAGGAGAAAGATCACTCAGCACGTAAATGTTCAGTCGTACAGTGAATCAGATTGTCATTGAATCGCAACTCAGAGATCACTTTTCGCTAAAACACGTAGACGTCCAGTCGTTGACGCTGAGTCAGACTGAAACTTGCAGGCCGTCAGGTCAGATTGAACAGAAGTGGTTTTAGTGAGAAACACAAAGATTTCCTTCGCAGTGAGCACAATAGAATACAACCCGTCAGCAATTTCAAAATAGTTACCAACGTCTACAAACGTTGGATTTCACTCAATGAATTGACTAAGTGTGTGAGTGTGTGTGTAAGAGAGAGAGAGAGAGAGAGATAGAAATTGAGTGAGAAAGAGCAAGGAACTGACCTGCATCTGTAGGCTGGACATGTGGACGACTTGAATATTCGCTGTCAGATTATGAGTGGATGTATTTCAAGTGCTTCTCCGCACCAGTAAATGTTCAAAATGCGATTGGAAATGTTACGCTAAAACCGCTCACTTTAAACTACGTGCTTTTCGTGTAGCTTTTAGCAATGAAATATTTTCCTTAAGTGCTTCTGCTTTTCCTTTCAGGGATTAAAGAAAAGATATCTATAACGCAGAAGCACTTACTTTAAAATATGTGCTTTTAGAGATGCAATTATTTCTAAAATTGTGAAGTACGTGTTTTTTGAAAAAAATATCTCCTATAGTAAACAAGATTCGAACTTAAGGATTTTATAAGATGATAGTATAAGGTGTAAAATTCATTTTTCGATATGCTACGGTAAAAACACGTACTTTAAACTACGTGCTTTTGACTTTGCACGGCAGTGAACAGCAATGCATTTAGTCACGGAATTGTCGAAGAAATCCAAATGTCCTCAGGTAATCTCCTTTCATCGTTTTATTTTGGCGCTATAGAAACAGATTTTCTATAAATACGGCTTCTCTTAATTGCAAGTTGGACAGATATGAATTTATGGCAGGGATCTTGATTCGGCTAGCAACATACTATGAGAAGAAGTTAACATTTTACTTGGTCTATTGTGATTATTTTGTTGCTGTTGAGTGGACAACTATTCAGTGTACGAGACAAGACGGCAGCGGGCAAACTTTTTCAAGAGATAATTCTTGAGAGTTTGCGTTTGATTGGCGATCTGTTCGCGACGGAAGATTTGTTTTTAAGGTCTGTCCGTTTGATCAAATAAGAGTTTTGATGAGATGAGATAAATACAGGCTACCAACAGACAGGTAGCCAACATACGATTTAGAAAAGCCAGCGACGCTGCACCATGACATTTAGGGTTCATTGGAAACGCCATGTTTATACAAAATCTATGTCCAAAGCTGAACTCGCGATGAAAATGAGGAGCCCGGGATTTTTTAAACCTTTTGATATTTATGAGACTAGATGCATTGCCTTTTGAATTTTATATTCCCATGTCTTCCTAATCCTGGCATTGCTCTTCAGTGCTTTTGTAGCCCTGACGCAGGCTGTGAAGCCGAAGGTAGTCTCACACCACTTTGACTTTCAAATCAGTTTTAATCACTTCTGTCATACAGCATATGACATTTTCGAGTTGACAATCTACATACATATGACCATCAAACCCAAGGATTGCACCGGGTCAAGATCCGGATCCGGGATCTGGCAGATCTGGGTGTAAATATCCGGATCCGTGACCCGGTGTGATATCCGCCCGGATCCAGCGAAGAGCGTTGAAGATAAAATGTTGATGGTCATTAATGCTCGGCGGAAAATCCTATTTAACGATTGAAGTTGTAAAAGTTATAGAACCTCAAACTAGTTTTTCTCGTTACTCACTTTGAGTTGTGTGTGGTAGCCAAGAATGCGAATAGAAATCTGAATAGAAATGTTTTCTCCAGGAATATCTGTAGCTCGGTATTGAATGACCATCTGTTAAGGTTACAGAAAAGTTAAAGTAACTTTTTCATGCTTTGTTCATATAATTGTCATATTACCGTTGTAAGCTTGCAAAAAAGCACCCAGTTTACTAATCGACACTAAGGAATGAATGGACATCCATGAATTTCAAAGCCAATATGATGACGAAAGATCCATTGTGGTTCTCCAGACTTTTTATGCTGGTCCAACTACTACTTACCAACTATATAACGATATACTTACAATGAACAATAGCTGCAATTATCAATAAGCGTGTAATAGAGGGATATACGCTTATTAGTTAAAAAGCACAAATGAAAGCAAGTTTGCTGTCTTTCCTTTCTTTTAATCAAGTGCACGTGCTTATCGCTATTGAAATTGGTCTGGATTAATCACTTTATGATTGACAATTATGGCAAACATAAATTTAATTAATACAGAAATTCAGTTTTAGTTATCATGTCTTAAGAAAGAGAACACATTTCTCCATGCTCGGTCTCAGATTGTATTACCGTCATTTTAAATACTTGTGATCATCTATTGATATTTCGTAATGATATTTCGCAAAAATGGTAGAATAACAACTGAGAACAAGAGTGACAACTACAGTTGGCGATATCGAAATCCTAGTATTTCAATATCATTTCATTAGTATGTATTATGAAACGCATAATTTAGAGTTAATCTCAGAAACCAGGCTATTCAATATTTCATGATAATGGAAACGAATTACATACAGTTGTATCACTTTTGATAATAGGATCCGGGATCCGTCTGGGTACCCGGGTCAAGGATCCGGATCTGGTATGCACAGCTAAAAAATTCACTGTTAACAAGAACTTTGCTTATAAAAAACGAATGCAACTGAATTCAGTGAAGCAAGACACTTTCATCAGGTTTCACGCAAGGATTGCAAATACCCGAGTTTTTTCAAGCAAATTCTCTAATTCTCTAATTCTTTTAAAAGTGCTTATTTGACTATGACTGAAATGAAATAAGCACTTTTGAAAGAATTAGAGAATTAGAGAATTTAGAGTGCAGTCGGGCAATCAAGGGTGTTGGTGTCTTGTATTGACTTAATAGCTGTCATTCTCTTTGGATATTCAATGAACTGCGACAGACCTTTATTGTCAATCTACACTGACGTAGTCGTATGACATACTGATATGCTGTCTCGCTACAATATGAACGCTGGTAGCGTTCTGTCAATAATGATACGACAGTATGCTATCGATATCACTTGGAGATGACTTCTGCCTTCACTCGCATTCCTTTTGAACCGTCAGCGCGGCCTAGTGAAGAAGGTGCGAGCTCGTCTCAACCGCGGACTTCGGTTCGATTCCTAGGTCAGGAGAGTGCGGTCGGGGAATCAAGGGTGTTGGTGTCTTGTATTGACTTAATAGCTGTCATTCTCTCTAGATTTTCAATTCACGACTGTATTTATATTCATAAATAGAATCGTCGTTCATCCTTTCACATGAAATTCTGGTTGCATCCTGACATATGACTTCTGAAACCTCCTAATTCATAATTCATCACTCAATGAATGAAGCTTTTGCCAATGGAAATGATTCATGGAACGATCGTAAAACAAAGTTTTGTTCATGACGTAATACCCTGCTGCAAATGGCCTATTATTTCCACTAGAAGAGTTAGAGTATGTGAAAAGATGTCACGAAAGAACATTAACTCATTCCGTTATTTTTTGCAGACACAAGACACGCGATGACGGATAGAAATAGAATCAAATCAGAGGTTTGAGAGTGGATAGATAAGGTCGCAGGATAGAATGGACAGCCGCATTTCATAATATGTTATGAGCTGTTCAAAATATTATCCGCACATTCAATTCAGCGCATTATTCACTTGAAATTGAATTATTTCTCGTTCGAGATTTGTCACTTTACACACAGAAATCCGACACTCTATAATATTAAAGGACTAGAACTGACATGGAAATTGAAAGCAATGCTACGACGTGGACAACGGTGCCTAAACAATAGGAAGTTACCGGGAGCTTACCAGTGTGCTTTGCAAATATTCACGGTTGCTATCATTTCTCTTTATTTATAACAGCATTTTGATAAAATAACTTGCGCAGGCAACAATCTACAACTTACAGAATTAGATTGTTTAAACGTGTCACTGATTCAAAATGACGGCACATGCAGGAACTTACTAAGTGGGCAAAAAGAAATATTTAATACCTTGCAGAGATAGGAAAAGTAGTAATGTGTCGTTTGCGGATGGCTGTGAATTCCTTCAAAATGCTCCGATCGGAGCGATTCCTTCACATTCGAAGAATTCAGATAATTGCGCAAAACGTTTCTCGATAATGTTGATCCTTCCCATCATTGTCAAAAAAGATAGCATGCTCACGAAAAACGCTCACAAACTTCTCTGTATAACTTGACGTCGTCTGTGTCTCTTTGCTGAGTGATCCAGTAGATAACAGTAACGGAAGCTTCGCACAATTGGGCGTGTTTAATGTTGAGCTGTGGTGCTCATTGTTTGATTGCCATGGTATTATGTCAGCAGATTGTACCATTTCATGAGCGCTACATGTTCCAATGCTTCCTTTCTAGTCGATCAGAAGAAGAAGAGACCTGTATAATTCTGTGGTCAACAGAAAATCGCACATTTCGGCACACCGGGCACAGTCTCAATCTAATACATCCCCTATTGGAGGAAGTATATCGGTGCCCATCAACAACAGCTGTTGTCCATTTTAGTCCACTCACTTAAGCAAAGCGAAAAGTTGTATTTCTATGGTTTGACATGTGTTAGGTAATTGTAGATGGCAATTAATTGTAGGCATACTATTCGCAATTGGGTCATGACAAAGATGTGCTGTTGACGCCATCGGAAGCTCGACAAATACTGCACAACATTTTTTAGCAACAATTGGCGAATTTTCGTAAATCCTGCAGATAAGAGTGGTTGATTATTGTTTGAAATATTGAATTTTCAAAACCTTTTTCTAATACCAATGTAATGATGATGTCTTTTAAAGCCATTAGTCAGGTTATTGAGGATATTACTTTGATATACCTGTACAAGAGGAGGAAAAGATCTTATCGTCAGTTTATTGAAAGGAAAAAAATCAGAATGATTATGAAATATTTCGAAATTTTCAAAATAATTATTAAAATATTCGAATATAGCATTTTCGGTGTGAGTCTTCGACAGGGGTGACGTTTGGCGTTGTTCAAGCTGTCATTTAAGACACAAATTTATCACTAGAGATTAACATAGCATAACAAAAATTATTGCCTGATAAATGAATGTTCTATCCACATGTCCAAGGTATTTGTCATCAAATTAAGTCAAACTTCGATCTATTCTCTTGCATTTATTCTCAGTTTCAAACACTCCGGAGAAGGGCAAGCTGAAACCTTTATTCAAATCACAGAATTATACAGGTCTCTTCTTCTTCTCTTCTTTCAAGGAAACATTGGAACATATAGCGCTCATGAAATGGTACAATCTGCTGACATAATACCATAGCAATCAAACAATGAGCACCACAGCTCAACATTAAACACGCCCAATTGTGCAAAGTTTTCGTTACTGTTATCTACCGGATCACTCAGCAAAGAGACACAGACGACGTCAAGTTATACAGAGAAGTTTGTGAGCGTTTTTTCGTGAGCATGCTATCTTTTTGACAATGATGGGAAGGATCAACATTATCGAGAAACGTTTTGCGCAATTATCTGAATTCTTCGAATGTGAAGGAATCGCTCCGATCGGAGCATTTTGAAGGAATTCACAGCAATGCTCAAGTGACGCACGACTATTTTTCCTATCTCTGTAAGGTATTAAATATTTCTTTTTATGTTCTTAAGTTCATGCATGTGCCGTCATTTTGAATCAATTTGCACTTCTAGAAAAGTGACAAGCTCAAACAATTTAATTCTGTAATCCAAATATTCTAAAAAATCTTCAAAATAACAAAAACATTCATCTGGAAATAATAAATACGCCAATTTAAAAAGAATCAAGAGTTGCGTAATTACGACACTGAATCAGACAACAGAAGAAATATTATTTCCTGAGCTTTCCATCGAATTATAGTCGACTAATGTGCGACCTGCCTGGAAGACACTAGAGCGGATTGTATTTTGACTAAATTAAGATTATCTGCTTTTTACGAACGTCACTGCATAACTTCTATTTACGCTATGCGTGACCTGCCATCAGAAGGATGATAAGCTCATTTTAGAGTTTGTTCGCGAAAAGAGCTGATAAGGAAAGGTCAGTTTGTTAAAATCACTTTTTGGTTTGAGCTTCGATTCAAAGCTCAATGAAAACAAAGTAAATTGAATCCATTTATTGTCAATTTGATCGATCAACTACGTATTTATGAAATTCATTGAAATGATGAAGCATTTCCAAATTTTTTCATGGCAATAATAATAATAATGACATCTTTATTGACTCACAAAGTTAGATTCGTTGAGCGCATCACACAAAACAGCATGAAAATAATGTGAAAGTGAAGTGAATGGTTGCAGTAATGAAGCAAAGTCACATGCTAAAAAGAGTTTCTCAGTCGCTTCGTCTTCACGTGAGATGGACGTAGAGGACACTGTTTTCGCTTTGTGGGATTGCGAGACACGAAGTACTCACGTAAAAGATGTTGGGGACTCCGAGTAACCTTTGCAAATATTTCACGACATGAGGATTCCGCAACCTCGAGTGCGGGCAATTGGTGTGAGACACCGATGATCTTAAAGTCCCTCGTCTCCAACTGAGCCAGCTTACTGGAGAGACACAAAGGCATATTACATAAAGCAGGATAGCAATACAATAGCACTGGTCGGACGAATGCGTTGTAAGCTTTCATAATTGTCTCAGGAGGGCATCTGCTTACATGTAGATTTACGCATTACACAGGGAACGAAGACCTTGGTGCCCATGTCCTCGACTTGTAAATTCCACCTCATGTCGTTGGACAGAATAATACCAAGTAGCTTCACAGAAGCGACTGGGTGAAGGCATTCGTTGCTGTTAAAGATTTGCATTGGAAAGACGACAAAATCTCTTCTGGTAATGTAGTCCATTATGGAACACTTAGAAGGATTGATTGAGAACCCGATATCGCTGGACCAGTGTATCACGGGATCCCATTCGCCTTGAAGTGAGTCATCTATTCAATTTCAGATAAAGTGCAGGATTGTTGCGTTGTCGGCGTATTTGATCATTTCACTGTTGTCACTTAGGAGCTTTAGGGTGTCGAGAACAATGCAAAACAGTAGAGGCCCAATGAAAGTAATCCTGGGGTTACCTGAGCCCAACTCAACGAAGATGCTCCAATACGATTTTTCTGTTTCTTATTGGTCAATGCCTTCCTTTTGAGGTTAATGGAAAATTTCAAAGAATTTAATGTGGAATTGCATGTAAAGCGCATTCAAGGTCTTTCTACTGCACCATGATATTAGTAACAGAGGTTTCATGCTACAATTTTTAAGTGTGTGCGATCAGGCCAAGAAAATGTCTCGGCCACAAAATGCGCCATGAGCCTATATTTAACTTAACCAACAAGAGTGCATCATTTCAGACCTTAAAACTTCACAGCAGAACAGAAAATGCGAATTCTTTTTCTTTCGTAAGCAGTAACTAAATGAACATAGCTTCACGAGCAAGCGACTCAAAAAGTGAGGAATTACCTGTCTGCTTTCATGGTTATTGCCAATCATTAGAAGTAACTATCCATAACTGAGCGAGAATCTTGAGCCTGTCATTCTACTAGTTTATTATTCTCCATAGTTAACGATGTTTACTTTTATTAACAATGCTCCGTGGCAAATTTGTGTTGTTTTTCGTAGAACATGCATTCAGTGTAGCAAATCAAGCTACTGTACGAAATTCAAAAATTCATGGATTGATGTTCGTGAGAACACACTGAACGTCCATCTATACGTATTATGTTTTACTTACTTTTTACAAGTAAATGGGTCTTTTGAAGCGGGACGAATTTCTGGATTTCTTTAATTCGCTGTCATCTAGCAACTACTAGCTTGAAAAAATCAATATATCTCGCACAAAACGATTCTGGATATCCCGCCTGCGACTCAGACTTCACAATCTTGCATAGGTGACTTGTATTCCTCGCTTTCTTGGTAAGAGTTGCCTTCCCTTTAGTCTGAAAACGCTGTGTAGGCGGTTTTCATAACTATCTCAGACGCTTTCGTGGAATGTTAAAAGCCTCATTTCACAAAAAGATCTTTACTGCTATGTGCACTGTGCTACGTGAAACTGAGAGGGCATAAGAAAGTAGACCTGGTTTTAGTCAAGAATAATATGAAGCATGAAAAGATATCTGCCAATGATGTTGATTATAGAGCGTGATATGCTAAGTAGACTAGCTCCATCTACAGGCCACAAATGTATAAAGAGGCAATGCCGATAACTCGCACCATATGACGGTTCACTTTTGTTCTTTTATAGACGCGTGCAACTTTGTGAGTGCACTTGCATATTCCTATATATTTTTCAGCTGATTTTGCGTGATGCGCTTGTGGATTATGAGCATGATAGCACGACACGTCTCATGGTTCACTGGTAGTTTCTCCGCTTTAGGGTGGACAGTGCCCATCTCTGATTCGAATAATAAGAGCATGTTAACTGCATGTATTTATACAAGTATTATAGATCCTTAAATTGTAGACAACAAATTTTTGTTAGCATGCTAATTGTGAAAACAACCATGATTATTTTCCATACGAAACCTCATCGAAATTGCTTGACTTTGTACGTACACAGGATGGCGGCTAGTAGGAGTTGAGTCTTCATTGCAGAAAACACGCAGTTTGGTGTCCGCTCCATGCATTGAAAATCCCAATGGTAAAAGATAAGTCTAAGCTACATACATGTACACAGTACAAATTTCGCATAGGACTACACGCCTTGTAAAATAGCAAATAAAGTACTTAGTGCTGTGTTGATGTCATGAGACGATCACATGCCATATTAAAGAAGAAGATTTACCAAACTGTTTGGAAATCACATTACTAAATCAAAAATTTGATTAAATGGCATAATCCCACAAACGCTTTCCCACTCCTTATCAGATTGAAGTTTTCTTTGCAAATATCGCTAACCTTGGCTCATGTAATCGCATGTGGTGTTATCCTGTACTTAAAGAAATCAAATGAACGACATTTCATTCATTTTTGCCCGCGCACAATTGAGTAAGATAAGATGTTGAGACTTCTGTATATTTTGTGCCATTTTTTAATTTGTTCAATGGCTACGTATTGAACTTCCTTCTTAAAGAATAACTTGTTTTAACATGGCTGTGAACGTATTGAACTTCCTGTATTTACTACCTGAAATGTGTCTCCTGCATTTCAGAAAGCGACAAAAATAGACGAAAAACATAATTTGCAAGTATTTGATATAAGTATCTTACCTAATTCTCCTTGTTGAACGTCAAATCTGCTAACTCCATCAGCAAAGAAAGTCGGATTGTCGCAAATCTCCTAAAATGTCAATGATTTCAAATCAAATATAAAAGATTGCTTCCGAAGCAAAATGAATCTGCTACAATCTAGCAAGAAATGTCATTATTGGTGATGAGTTGGATAACCTTGTGACATTCTTATTATCTTGCAATGTAGGATAATTTATGGCTTTCTGTGCATCGCATTGATGATACAAAAAAGAACTAATTTTGATAATTTTAACATTCTAATTTTGAATTTAACGGGCACAATGTACACTTTAGAATCAGATCGGCGCGTTTTGATTCAATGGCATTATATGTCACAAAAATCCTATTGTCATTTGTAGACTGAAAAGGAGCACATCATTTTAAATGCGAAAATGATTGGGCAGAAAGTACCATAGAGTAGGGATATACCGTATACCGGTAGGTAGAGTGTCGACTGAAGAAAGTATCTGTATAAAGTGCAAATTTTTATATAAGATGATTAAGTTTTTTGCGGAGATTACGTTCCCGTGGTCCAAAAAACTATTTGACCAGTTTTAAAAGAGTCAAAATTTTGCAAATTTATATACTACCGAGATGACGCCCCTATATAAGTAATATGAAACAAGTTGGATATCAAAAGGAATGAATATTTGCTAACAGGCATCCTAACTAAGCGGAAAGTAAGCTGATTATCAAGGAAATTTCATGATTCGTATTATAATGGAAGTCTTCATGAAAAAGTCACGATGTTTTTCGTGCTTGCTTGGCTGAAATTTCAAGTTTTAATTCAATTTTCACCGGCATGATTTTATGATTCACTCAATTCTTGTTTTATTTTTTGAATCTGAATAGTGATGTGGACTCATTTGCATCCTTCAAAGTTAATTGAAATCATTGTCTTTGATTATGTTGCTCTCTGCTCTACCAGTGGCAGGTTACCTGTGATATGATCACGCAGTGATGTGGACCCATTTACATCTTTCAAAGTTAATTGAAATCATTGTCTTTGATTATGTGATTTTGCTCTGCCAGTGGCAGGTTCCCTGTGATATGATCCCTCTTAAGAAAATGCTCTTGAGGTTGAGCATGAAAGTAATAGGAACCCATCGAATTACTAATTTAACAAACATTAAATCTCCAAGGCTGTCATGACACTGAGAATCTGTAAAATGTCATCATTCATTCTGCATTATAATCATGATCAATCAATTCCGTTGTAGTTTCTGCAGAACTGCAAAAATTTGCATGTCTCACATTTGGTAACAATTTTACCAAGTGCATCCCCCTCGAGTTCATTACATAAAATCGAAAGTGCATACACATTGGGGATTTAATAAATGCGGAGTTGCCACTCTACCTAATAAGCTTATACCTACTCTATGGAACGTACTTTTGAAAAATTATTCTTAACACAATGGTTTAATGAGAGTGAATCAGAGATGGAATCCGGCTGCTGGCCTTGTCAGCCTTGCAGGATCGGCTTATTTCAGGCCGGGTTTTATCATTTTAATTAAATGAGCAAATTTATCAACAGGCTGGAAACAACCTCAGCCGGTTCAATTCCTGAATTATGCACGTACATATTTAAAAATGACAAGCAAACGCGAAAAATCTTTAGAAAGAAGCAACTTGTCTGGAATGTCATCAAAATTCAAAATTGACAAAAAATCCAATTTACAAATTAACATCTTATAAAAATTCTTGGTTTCATCCTTAGTGACGGGCTATCATGGACTGATCGCATTTTGAAAGAGGCGAAAGAGGCGCAAATGCGTTTGCAGTTCGCTAGTGAAATGATACAGTCAGGTTTTGAAAACATCGACATAATAAATTTAATTGTGCTATCATACACAGCATTCTAAAATATAATGCACCTGTTTGGTAATTCAACATCACGAATATGCAATCCGATTCATTCTAGACCGTCCAGTGGATACCGATATGGATTGGACAGACCTAGAGCTAGAAGACGTGACATTTAGGACGGGAGCTACTGACACTTTCTTCCTAAATTCGAGCACAAATGGCTTGATAGCATGGATTTGTAGATCTTGAGACGCTGAATACAAAAATCGAATTCTTAAGTGTCACAGGCAGTCGCTTTCGGTTCTATAATAGGTTAAAGGATTCCCAATGGAATCCAATAGTAAAATTCAAGAAACATCTGTGGATAGTGAAACACTTGGCAATTTTCGTACATTTTCTTTTGCAGAAAAGAAACTATTTATCAGAATGTCATGAAATTTGAAACATGATAACTTCAATATAAAAGTTGAAGTGAATCACATGATTCCGTATTTGATGTGTGACAGCCTCTACAAAATGAGTAAATTTCATGTTTTGACTTAGTTTTGGCGATTTTACTCATTTTGTAGAGGCTGTCACACATTAAATACTGAATCATGTGACTCACTTCAACTTTTAGATCGAAGATGATGTTCTAACTCAATCATGTTTTAGATTTCATGACATTCTGATAAATAGTTTCTTTTCTGCAAAAGAAAATGTACGAAAATTGCCAAGTGTTTCACTATCCACAGATGTTTCTTGAATTTTACTATTAGATTCCATTGGGAATCCTTTAACCTATTCTAGAACCGAAAGCGACTGCCTGTGACACTTAAGAATTCGATTTTTGTATTCAGCGTCTCAAGATCTACAAATCCATGCTATCAAGCCATTTGTGCTCGAATTTAGGAAGAAAGTGTCAGTAGCTCCCGCACTAATTAATCAAGAACAGTTTGCAAAATTGCCATAGTAATTAAAAGAAAGAGGAATAGTGCCAAAGAGATCACTTGAAGTAACCAAGAGACTCAGCAATTCCTCTACAATGTAGGGTGACCATACGTCCCAGTTTTAGTCTAATTGTTCACGTTTCCCGAAGCAACATTCTCGAGACGCCAGAACGTCCCATTTTAGGATTCCTCTAGTGTGGCCTAAATTGTAGACAGCTATGGTCTCTGAATGTGTCTCTGAATTGTGTCTGAATGAAACTGCATCGCAGCAACAGCAGTACGTAAAGAAGTAGACTGTTTAACGGAATTGCATTGAATCTATTATGATTAATTGGCTGCCCAACGGGAATTAAGAAGTAGTTATTGCAGTTGAATGTTGAGGGTAATTATTGAAGTAATGTGGTTGACCAGGTGACGGGAGATCATCTTTCTGAGAAAGTTGTACAAGGTAATTAAAACTCCCCATTTAGTTTAGGCCAATATAATCAAGTTAAAGTTAAAAGTATGGCAGACAGGCCTTCGGCGTCTAGCACCTTCAACGGTCGATGTTTGGATGGCACAGATGCAGCCTTTGTGAAGGTTTATATAAGAGTGAATGGCTCACTCAGTCATTCACTCATGTCATTCACTCATATATAAACCTTCACAAAGGCTGCATCTGTGCCATCCAAACATCGACCGTTGAAGGCGCTAGACGCCGAAGGCCTGTCTGCCATACTTTTAACTTTAACTTGATTATATTGGCCTAAACTAAATGGGGAGTTTTGATTACCTTGCATAACTTTCTATTGAAGTAATGTTTAACAACCTGATGTATGTGATCATGTTCATGAAAAAATACGATGCATCAGATAACTTGGTGAGCAAACCAAATATCAACCAAGAAAAAAAATTTCTTAAAGGAAGAATAGAAAAACTAATACTTCTGATTGCAAAGTTTGTGAAGAAATTGGCCCAAAATATTCAAGTCAGGACAGATACCTAGTATACAAATATACTTGTAAAATCTGCAATGAAAATACATTGGAAAGACCTCTCGTCCTTTCAAAATAAGACACCAGAAACATAACAGCAGCATGAAGTACAAAAATATGAACCGCGCTTTAGCTCAGCAAAGATCGAAACATAATGTAAGTGGTATCGAAGATTTCAATATTCAGATCCTCTCGAAGAAAATGAATACTCGTGATATTACTATAGAAGAAAGTAAGTGGATCAGAATACAAAGACCAGATATAAGAAGAAAGCATGCATTGAATTAATATCCGTTGATAACAGAAACTGTTACTGTCTAGCTGTATGGCGTCATAAAGTTTGTTCACCTTGATGATATGATGACTAGAGTCATGTGACTTCGTATAAAAAGGAATGCACAAGCGTTTTGACTTGTTTTACAACATCGCACCACGTGAAGACCGACGGCCGAAAATTTAGTGCAGCTTTTGTACACATTTTAATCTTGATTTTGAACTGAGATCATTAAATTTGAAGGAGTGACCAAGAAAGTTGGTTTATTTTCTTTTTCTTTGCTCTCAAAAATATAACAACTCTATCAGAGAGCTGCAGTGCAAGATGTGGATTTGCATTAAAAGTTGACTCTCACTTATAAAAATTCAAAGTTAATATGACAGCGGTAAATTATAAAAATACATAGTTCATTGAATTTGTTAGTAGAAGAAAGGTAGCTAAATTCATGAAAGAATTCTGAAAGATGTTAAATCATAAAAATTAAATAGAAGTTCATCAAATAACACAACTGTTGCAACTTCCTATCGCATAAAAATTTGCTACTCATAAGCTATTCAAAAATCTTCGCATATCACCATCAATACAATTTAGCAGTGGTGAAAACTAAAGAATCATTCACGTCCTTTCATGAAGCAGTCATATGCGTCATGCATGATGCACACTAAGTTATCATTTAATTCATCACTTGGTCACAAAACATTGAACCGTTTGAATTTAAAAGCTGTGATGCAGTAGGCCTATTACTTGCATTGTGAGCGTCAATCAGACCCGTACTTTTTAATAACTGTTTGTACTAAGTTGCTTCTTTTTTTATGAATGCCTTGCGATGCAAATTTTTGATAGAATTAAAAATGTCAAATTAATATTTCGACCATCTGAAGTGGCCATCATCAGAATTGTACTAAATCATAGGTATTTACTGAACTGCACAAAATTCAAATTACATGGATACTTGACTGCAGTACTTAATAACTTAATTATTAAAGTCTTGTGGAATGAAATCGAAATCATTTATATTCATGTAAGTTATTTGACTTTAGCTAGCATATATGCAAGGTGTTTGAGTACAAGTGATTTCGATTTCATTCCACAAGACTTTGAGAAGTAAGTTATTAAGTACTCAATTGTAGGAAGGCCAAGAAACACGATCAGTGCATACAAAGCGAATCCTTTATTTCAGTTATTTAATATTTGAGGGGAAATATGGATTCTAGCCCGATTTTCTATTCGTTATTAAGTACTGTAGTTAAGTTGCTTCTGCATTAAACAGCCATAAATACAAGGAAATTAGATTTTTGCAACTCGAAAAAGCAATTTTGTCTGTTATAATGACAATCATTTTTTCTACCACTGTAGCCAAATAGGTCACAGGATTGCCACCAATATTTTCGGTGTAGAAAGTTCTCCTTTGGTATATGCATATTTAAGAACATTGTCCGTCCGCATGTCAACACTAGTTTTACGAAGTGGCATGTAACATAAAAATAATTATATTTCTTCAAAGGCACGTTAGAAAGCGAACCAAATTTTGATGCACACCTTTTTCATAGTGATTTAGAGGAAATTAATCGAAATAGTCCGAGAGATACTGATATTTTCTTCCAAAATTCGCGCACGAGCTTCTTATTATTTTTAATTCGTAAATTGTCACCCAACATCAGTAAAACGACAATTCTTAAGTTGTGATTCCAGTCGTCTTGCAAGTTATGGAGGGTCAAAGATCATGTGTTTATGTAGATCCATGTACTTCCGAGTTTGATGCACTCAATAACGTAATGATCCAACATTTCTTAAAATTCACAA
Source organism: Prostheceraeus crozeri (assembly GCA_907163375.1). NCBI lineage: Eukaryota > Metazoa > Platyhelminthes > Polycladida > Euryleptidae > Prostheceraeus > Prostheceraeus crozeri. The sequence continues at coordinate 241,322 of CAJQUW010009330.1, forward strand.
TGAGATTTGTCATTTTTATGAATATGATTCAACTTTTAGGGCACAATTCTCCAACAGCAGACAGAAATACAACATTCTTCGTAACTGGTAGCTTGGCCGAATTGCTGTTAAATATAATGAAAGCGTCATGACAACCGATGTTATTGTTGCTGATAAACATCGGTTTTCATGACGTTTTCATTATCTGTAACAGCAATTCGGCCAAGCTACCGGTTACGAAGAATTTCGACCAAATGTTGCATTTCTGTCTGCTGTTGGAGAATTGTGCCCTAAAAGTGGAATCATAATCATAAAAATGATAAATCTCATTGTGAATTTTAAGTAAATGTTGGATCATTACGTTATTGAGTGTATCAAACTCGGAAGTACATGGATCTACATAAACACATCATCTTTGAACCTCCATAACTTGCAAGACGACTGGAATCACAACTTAAGAATTGTCGCTTTCTGATGTTGGGTGACAATCTACAAATTAAAAATAATAAGAAGCTCGTGCGCGAATTTTGGAAGAAAATGTCAGTAGCTTTCTCACTAAAAGCTAATTCAATATTTTCTGAAAATAATTGACTACCAAATCGCTAGTAAGTGTTAGGTGCAAGAAAACTCCAAAACTTCATCGTCTTTGGTGGAGATTTCTGCCGTTGAACATCATCATTTTTATGAGTCACCAGTCACCTATTGGCATTTCCAGGCTTACGCTACCTACCAGGCTTATGTCTACAATGAATTACACTTTCCCGATGATTTTTCTGAGTTGATTATGATCTTACTTTTGGTCGTTTCCATTCGAATCGTTTATTTGGCTGAGTTGGATAAACGGATTTCGTCGTAGCAGGGAAATCTGGATCGTTGTATAATTGTCCTGAATTCAGTAATTGCTGTCGTAATTGAGAATATTTGTCATCTCCATCCGTTGTTCCTGTTTTGCGCTTGCTCTGTGCTCTCGCTGTCGATCCTGTGTTTAAAGAGTCCATGATGCTTACTGGTCGATTCGGGCCACCATCTGTAGACTGCTGAATCATCAAGCTTGATCTTCGTCGTTCATTCTTCATATTTCGCATGTCAACACCCAAGCTGGGCCCCGAGGATGACCAAGCCGAGCCAACGGAACCTTTTCCAGATGATCCATAGTCTCCTTTAGAACCGTAGCCTCCGCCAGAGCCATATCCTGATCGGTTATGATTGTTTATTGTTGTTCCTGAATTATTTTTGTCAAGATCGTATACCTGAAAATAGATTAAAAATTTGCATTATACTTTAGGACAAGATCCCCAATGTCTTTCATTGGGTATTTTGTGCAATCACTCAGAACACGATCAAAAAACACGCAAGAGGAAGTGGGGGTTTACATAGCTTCAAGATTAGCTAAGGTGTACACTTTAGTTATACGTATCTGACTGTTTGTCGGTCAGATATCTCAATGATAAGATATCCATGTCACGCTATAATAAGTATGATATAGTTCCAAATGGCAGATCTTTGATGGAAACCGTATCCAATCCCATACACTAAAGCAGATAACATGATTCTCCTACATGAGTACTTTGTGGTTCAGTAAAAATATTTTGTGCTATCTGAAAGCTCATTCTATGAGCATGGAAGAATATCGGCAGAAATGTCATGCACTATGATACTTAAGCTTTTGATAGGTGTTAAGATGCATGTAAGTAAAAACGCGAATTCCAAATAGCAAAGACGCACTTTATTTGCAGACGTGGATATTTATACCTGTATAACAATGGCATAACACAACTCACGAAACATGCACAATAATGAAATGTTATTATCATAAATACAACACGCTCACACGCTCCCTAGTTTCTTAAGAAACTAATATACAAAAGTATATATTATATACGAAACAATATAAGGTCTGCTATCTGTAATCAACGACATGGTCACCTTGAAAAATAGGTCTTTTAGTCACGCGACTACTCCTTCGGGGTACCGCCTCAGAATCAATTTCGACATCGCTATCATTCGTCAAAGAGCAGTATTTCGTTTCTAAGTCGACTTCGGTAGATTCCCTGCAATAAGGTACCAGTCTTAAATGCGATACATGACGAGAGACATTTATATCATCTAACTCAACTGAAACACTCGAAATGATTTTTGTCACGACGTGTGGACCGCTCCAAACGTCATCACATCGGGAGGAAGGAGGCTTAAGAAAAACTTTATCGCCAACAAGAAAAGGATTACGGTCTTTATCAAAGTAATTATCGTTTACCTCGTAATTCAATTTGGGTCGTTCTATCTCAATGCGATCAGCTGTAACATCCGGCTTTCTAGACTTCGCACAGAAAACTAATTCGTAAGGTGTTGAATCGTTTTTACCTTTTGTATTATTAACCCAGAAAACGGCCTCTGCGAGGGATTTTCCTGTGCGCTTTACGGTTCTCTTAACGGTACGATGAACCCGCTCAACCACCGAGTTTCCCTGGGGCCTATAAGCGGAAGTCAAGACCTGTTGAACTTTCCACTTATCTAACAGCTCATTAAACTCGCGGCTACGGAAAACTGTCCCGTTATCACTCATTATGTACGCTGGGGGACCAAATTCTGCGAAGATCTGTTCAATGTTGAAAGCTATCTCAGTGGAGGATTCATTTCTTAAGCTACGCCAGATTGTAAATCTGGAAGCAATATCGTTACATCAGTGCCTAAAACTTCCCAAACATTATTCGCGGATATCGATCCTTTGTCCCAACTAAAGCGATTCGAAGACCGAGACCGACTCTCATTCCCAACCACATGCTCACCAATGACAGAAGTCACAGATCCAGTGTCGATCAGCGCGTTCATCCTTTGGCCATTGACATTCATTGGACGTGAGATTTGTGCACCGGTGATTTCCGTCGCCGCAGCCATGCTCGCACTTGCCTGTTGTTGACGGTGTGGGCAAAATCGCTGAATATGCCCTTTCTCGTTACAAAAGAAACAGGTGATAATACAGCTGGCCTTCTCATGGCCAAAGCGGCGACAGCCTTGACAGCGAACCATTTGCTTGGAGACTTTCATTTGGCTGTTTTGCGGACCCATCGTCGCAGCGACTGCGGTGGGTAAGGCATCTCGAGTTGCCAAAAGCGCCTTCGCCGTAGACAGAACATCTTGGAGCTTCATATCTTCGCCGTCTTGGATATACACCTTCTCCTTTACATCAGCTGGTAACGCATCGATCACAGCTAACGATACCAGCTCCTCATCAGGATCTTTGCCAGTGATAACCTTCAACAATGTCTTTGCATCATCTGCGATGATGTCGATCTGTTCGCCAGGCCACAAACGGAGGGATTTGAGTTTTAGCCAGGCACTTGCCTTGTTAAGTCCATAAACTCTCTTCAAAGCCTTCATCACAACTTTAAAGTCATTTTTATCTGTTGGCTCCAATTGATCCCAGGTCGCGAAAGCAGGACCATCCAAAATAGAGGCATCATTCGAGCCATCTCAGCCTCTAAATCCTTTGGGGCGGTTACTATAGACACCGCTGTCTCGTATCGTCTGAACCATTGATCAATATTTTCATCACGCTCACCCTTGAATCTCTTCACGATATCGACCAACTTTAACGAGCCGCTCATGTTCAGCAAGACAAACAGCCGTGATAGCTTGTAAGTAAAAACGCGAATTCCAAATAGCAAAGACGCACTTTATTTGCAGACGTGGATATTTATACCTGTATAACAATGGCATAACACAACTCACGAAACATGCACAATAATGAAATGTTATTATCATGAAACGTCACCAGAACACTTGACTTGATAATAGGATGTCAGGCATGCGGTCGAGAGTCGGATTGCTATGTCCTAAGACAGTGAACAATAGAGAATTAGAAATACAACACGCTCACAATGCACTTGCTAATCAAAGCGATATCTGATCGGACTGCGAAGAAAATTCTGGTTAAGCCAATCTTTTGGATTTTTAATTGAAGCATGCCATCTTTGTGAACGAATATTTTTCACAGGATACCTATTCTTCTAAGGCTTCTACTGAAAATACATTATTCTACACTTGAATGACAGCATAACTGTCAAATACGTTGCATGATGACCCTGAAAAGTCAACTTCTATATAAACATTAATCCTGTAAGAATATGATTAGCCTGTCGTACTCAGACAGTTCAATATATGCAATTCAACAGATATTTTTAGGGCATCAAGTTTAATATTTTTTAATTTTTAATTTAATTTTACTTTGTCACCAGAATAACTTAGAAATGTTGATCTCTGATTTGACTATAAATAAAAGGAACTCGTCTTCTATTTTGAACTTTAAAAAGTATTCACGTTAGGTCATGTAAATAAGAAAATAATAATTCTCGCTCAAAATTCTTTTTCGGCCTCTGGTTGAAAGTAATAGTAGTTTCGGAAGACATTTCATTCAATAATTTGGTTAACTAACATTCAACGTATATAATGATAATGATCCGTTTCCTGCAGTTCAATGTAGCTAAATAAACTTTGCATACACAAAATAAAATGATAATTGCACTCTAATCGTAATTCAATTTGTCAGTTCATCAACTGCATCAATAGCAGCACGTTATCAATAGCTTGAAAACGTGTTTAAGTTTAGAGTAGCACTTCCATCTCGCCCAATTTCATTTAAGATGTTGAGAAAATATAATTTGTTGAGTTCTTAAAGAATGTAGTAAGCTTGACATTCAGTAATATGACTTTTACTCACTAATTCAAAGAGATATCGATTAACGAACTGCTTCTTCTCTCCAACGCATTGAACAGTAAAATTTGCAGAAATATTTTCAAAATATCTCTATTTCATATCAGCAACACAGAACGTTTTGTTACCAAAGAAATAGTAAATAAGCTTACCGATTTTGTGTAGAAATTATCAAGCGCAATTTATTCCTTCAATTTTCAACTATTCAGTGAGAGAGCAGGAATACTAGAAAAAGTCACTAAGGAGTAACTCATAAGTATAAACATGACCAAGTAAATATTTGAGTTCTTGCAATTTGACGGAATTGAATCGCCCAGCATGCGTAGGGCTGACCACGAATCGATAGACGGTTTATGGACGTAACTGAACCCTTTTATTCATGAATTATATTCAAAATCAAAGTTCTTTTTGAATTTCTTTCAATTGAAATTTTCGGGCGTTCTGAGCTTTGCACGAGGTTGGGAGTGGTGCCATCAGAATGGCATCGATCTTCTCTTTCAATTGGTTACAAATGTTTGTTATTGTGAGATCAACATGCGAGTCGACATGTTGTTTAAACGAACAATATGCATAAACGGCTAAGTTGTCTACTCGTAGTTTTGCTTGAAAAAAAATTCAGTGAACTAGACGTTTTCGATTTCTTCTGTCTTCATAATCCAAGCATTATTTACTTTATTTCACGGCAACTCGTCGATTTGATGACGACGGATGGCATCGATCACTTAAAAGTTGTCATCGACGTTAAATCACAGGAGTGCATTTATAAGTAAAAAGGCATGTACATGTATTTTGGCAGAACCTGAAAATAAGTTGAACCTAATCTCATCAGTTAAAATCTCTATTTTCTAATCACAAAGAATTCAATTGAAAAAGTATGCATAAACCATGAAATTGTGATAAATACTGTAGCATTATTCAAATGTCTACAATTAGTGTTAATATGTAGTATTGCACACGTACATTGGGAACGCGGAAGTTCATTATAGAATTTATTTCACCCAAATTCACGCTGTCTCTTTGCAGGTTTATGACAGAAAACAATTCTACAATGGACTTCCATGTTCACAGCGTACTATTTCATGTGGCGCATACAATGAGACTAATATGTGATTGTTTGCATATCCAGATAAACAAAGTCATTTTACTTTAATTTAAAAATATCTTCATTGGTTCCAAAGTCCAAACAATGGCCAAAAACTAGAAAATCCACGTGTTAGATGATCCTCCTGATAACTAACTAAATAATTGTCATATGGATTAATGTGCGGCATTTTCACGCGTCGTTGCTGTTGGGCCGCCTCCGAATCACTGGGCATGATAGTTCAATGACGCACGAATCGCACTGACGATTCGTGATCTGACGGATCACATTCGTACTGTGCTCTTTTACATTACAGTATAGCTGCCCAGGAGGGGTAGCGCCACTGAATTATGAAGCATTTAGCATGTTACCACTGACTTGAGATTGATATTGACTGTTTTGTAGATGTTCTGTCTTCTGACATGCAATCACATCATCAAAGTTGAGCATAAAGCATAGGGTGTGTTTTAAACGTACGAGGCAAATAGCAAAATATGAAGCACGCCATTTAAACACAAAGCGATCGAACCACTTGCTGAAAGCGTTGTTAGCCAAAAGAAGCACTGCATTACTGGTATACGCCTGCTTGCTGAGCTGCTATGTCTAATTGCTAGTAATTAGGCCTATCTGATGTAGGTGCTTGTTTTATTCCACAATTATCTATCATCCGGAAAAGGAATGTTTCAGACATTGAATTTGGAGTGAATTCGGTGAGTGAAAAGTTCGGTGAAAAGAGCAGATATATCTTTTATCTATTTTCTATCCGGATATCTTAAAATTGGGAAATTTTGATTTCTTATAAGCACCAAAATTGATATGATTGAGACTTCGAATTTTGTGTATGGTGGATGGCGAATCTGTTCTTCATGTAATGAAGTATAAGCAACATTCATAATCCACGTTTACAGTAAACTACATCATTCATCAAAATCACATGTATTATTGTACAATAGGGACGTATATAGAAGTACATGCTGGTTGCATTTTTCATGCTAAAAAAAGCGCATGATTCTATGCTTTCAAAAGTGAGGCAAATAAGCGCTAACTAACTTATTATAGATCATTGACTTGTCACTCACTAATTCAAACTATCATACTAAAAATTAACTTTTAAATATGAGTCAAATTTGATATATAAAGACATTTGCGCACTGGAGAGAATCCGCAGAGACATTCTTTGTGATTTGTTTTTGTAAACTACAACAGTACATGCAAAAATGACAGGACACTTCAATGCAATTGTTTCTGTACTTGCGGAGTCAAAACGCATATCTTACCAACGATGATTCAGTTGAATATTTTCCACCAAGCTTGAAAAAAAAACACATAACATGCCAGCTGGATAATGAAAATGCATTTTCAAGTAAAACTCTTTGTAAAGGTTTTCTATGAAACTTACGACATTCTATTATTTTGAAGGGACTTAAATTGCATTCTTGATGTTTTCTTCAGGTTTAATTATCATCACAACGGCTTATGTTGTCCTTCAGTGCGCTTTCCCTTTTTCCGGCTATTTTTTCTATTAATGAATTAATTGCATTTTTTAATTTAACTGTCGTCACATGAATACAAAAAGGTAAATAGTGACAAGCCAAATAAATGTCCTTTTGTAAAAAAAGCAACGCTTGATTATTGAAATGATATCTTGCAAATAGATTTATTCAATAATTTTTTTCCATTTTTTGATAGTTCTGAAAAATATACAGCATTTATTTATATTTCCTGTTGGACAATTATTCATGCAAAGCTATTTTCCGATTTCAGGGTTGGACAGAGCATGACAAAGGTACTATGATGCTAAAGAAGTGCAGCACTTACCCTTTATCCGCACACAACTCAGTCTGAATTATATCAATTGCGGAGAACACGGGAATATTCAAATGTAAAAATGTCTTGCCCCAATTTCTAATGCTCATTTTTACTTGACTTTGACAATCTTTCCAGAATGTGCAAAGTTTGATTTCACAAAATAAGAGTAAGTGTTTTCAAAAAACTTTGTTTTTCAGAATCTCAGTATTGCTACACCATATCTGTATTATTTTGATGGTATGTAAGACCAATCCGTGCAAAATAGGCTGTCTGGTATATTAGAGAATTTCATCTCTTTATTATGAACCAAATAACGTCAAACAAGAATGAGAATGATAATATCAAAAACAGAGCAATTATGAGAAAGCCTAAAATACCTATGTATCAATATTATGAGTCAAATTCAATATGCTAACGTTGTTGATATTAGCACCGGGGGTGGTTTTTATTAGCAATTCTATTTTTACTGCACTGCGTCGTTTTGTGCTAAAAGGTTTGCGTAGATGATTATTTCACGTTTTTTTAAATTTTATTCAAACATGAATGAAATTGTGAAAGCATCTTTGATGACAGATGGCTTATTACGCGATCTTTTCTGTGTGAGCTTGAATAATAAGCGGATACAAATTTAATACGATATTATTTGAGTTAGATAATTGAATAGTGGCGACCACATATTTACTCTTCATATCGGAAGCCACGGCCGATAGGCTCTCAAATATCAGCAAGTCATCATATTTTACACATTGAGCATTCTAAAAAGGCAATAATTTGGCAGTTACGACTGCAATATTCACTTAAAATAGACTGAAATTCTGGGTACTTAAGATTAAAAAATGTAGGGCACAGCTCCTACTCAAGCTTGTGAATGGGAAATTACAAAATTTCTTCAGCCCTGGTTTGATCACTCAGCCGTAATCAATGCAGTTTCAGGGATATTGGATATAGGCAAGCCGTGGTAAAATGTACATATATTCACGATTAATTTTTCTGAATATGAATACAAACTTGATGCATTTGAATTCGATATTGATCAGAATCTATAGTTAACTAACTATAGTGTACTATGATGAATTAGCTGTCTTATTTAAGCCGACTTTGTCTTTAATCAGGCGACAGCTTATATGCGATCCCCATACGCTCAATTTTCGAGTAAATTCGATTTAATTATAAAAATTGTGAGTACACGCACATACATGTCACTGAAGCACTCCAAGTCAACATAATCAGTGTGTCTTTCTGAATTTAGTTGGTGATAATTACATTTTGTTGTAGAATTTCATAATGAACGCCCACATGATTGCATCATTTCCTGCTGTATTAGATGACGCCGACCGATGTTTATGAGAGTAGGCAACATATTTCTATTGCCTTCACCTGATGAGAGCATACTTTAGACATCTATAGACGTCATATTAGCTTTCATATTACGTTATCTGCATCGCAAAAGTACCTCACAATCAATCAGATCATGAACTATTGACTTTCAACCAGACCTAACCCGGACTTCTTACAAATCTGATGCCAAATGATTCAAATTACCTACTTAAAGTCATTGAAAACGAAATGAGGGCTAAAAAAGATGCTTCCTTTACAGCGATTGCCTAAAACATATGGCCTATCCGCAGGGTTGGGCACAATTCACTGAAATCCGTTAATTCTCTAAGTAATGACAGTTCCATCACATGCAAAATTATGTGTTCTCAACTTATTGAGTATCTCAAGATTCTCAATATGATAGAAATGTGAGTCAGATGCGAAGTGAAGCAGTGAAAACAAGAAAAAAAGAAAAACATGTACAATATAAAGAAAATTTAAGTGAAATCAAACGAACAATCAGTGATAAAATAGCCTTGCGAATGGTTGAAGCCGCCAATGAAATTGGAGCGTCCAGTTGGCTAACATCAATGCCCTTGAAAGAACATGGGTTTTACTTGGAAAAACAAGCTTTTTGGGATAGTCTTCGTATAAGATGCAACATCCCACTTCAAGATTTGCCAAGTAAGTGTGTATGTGGACATAATTTTGACATTGAACACGCATTCTCCTGTAAAAAAGGAGGATTCATCTCATTGAGACATAATGAGATCAGGGACTTCACTGCTGGGTTGTTAAGTGAATGCTACAAGTGCTCCAGGGTAGAGCCTTGCTTAACTCCACTATCAGGAGAATCATTCCCGAAAAGCACTGTTATCACCGATGAAGCTCGTGTTGACATAGCAGCCAGGGGTGTCTGGATCGAGGGACAAATGGCATATTTCGATGTAAGGGTGTTCAACCCGCTAGCCAAGACTAACCTTGATTTCGAACTTTCCTCTGCTCACCGGCAGCATGAAGAATCAAAGAAGCGATCATGCAACGAAAGAATATGCTTAGTAGATCAAGGCTCTTTTACTCCGTTGGTTTTTTCATGTACCGGTGGTATGGCGAAAGAATGTCGCGCATTCTACAAAAGATTGTCCGAAGAATTATCTGAAAAAAGGAATGTCGAGTACAGCAAGACCATCAGCTGGGTGAGGACTAAACTGTCCTTTCATCTGTTACGTTCTTGTCTTTTATGTTTACGTGGATCTAGGTCACTCTATTTCAACGACGATTCACAAAATGTTGATATCGAATTTGTCTGTCGGGAAGCCGACTTCAGAAAAAATTGATTGTTAGGTGTTCTAAAATTTTTGACTCTTAATTGACTTTTGGTAATGGTCTCTAGCACGTGTCTTATACTACTGATGATATGCATGTATTACTTACTGTACCTTTACTGACACTCTTACTGAAATATAGGTTTCATTGAAAAAAAATTCTCGACTTATTCTGAGAAGTCATAATTTCTAGATATGTCATAAATACAACTTGAGTTTCTTATAATATTTTCTTATTTGCATTACATGGATATAGGCAAGTCACATTCTCAGATCATAGTCTTGAAGGGTCACAGCTCTTATCACAAAGTGCATTGAAAGTTCTTTCAACTTGTATATGTGATTTATCAACACTTCCTATTTTCGTCTACATTGTTTACAATCCCGGAGATTGCATTTCCAACTTTATCTGGAAACTTGATAAGTCTGAGCCGAAAAGATTTCTATTTTTACTTTGATAGTGAAATGTTTATTAACTTGATTGAATAATCACTTCTCATCAGCGATTGAAATTAGTATGAAGGATTAATTGCTCTTAGAAGAGCGGAAGTTTCAGCTTCATAGCTATTGTTACGTCACTTAGTTCAAAGCAACGTGTTTTCCGTTGTTCTAATGGCATTCAGTGTAGTCTCTCACGCGTGGGAGTCAGTTTGATTGAGTGAATAGTGATTAATGAATATTGCAACTCATAGAATAAGCTGATCTTTAAATTGGTCAAAGTTCAAAGTTCCAAAAACGGATTGTATTCCGAGCAGCATTTTATCCCACTTTCCTTAATTTCACCTTCCTTTAAAAATCATAACCACGCGGATTATGGTTCGATTTCTGTGTCGGAAGAGAGCGATCGGGGAATAAAGGGTGTTGGTATCTTTTATTGACTTAACAGTTAGTGAAAATTAATGCTCAACCCAAATATGCATTTATTAAAAGACACAAATTTTCACCAGCCGAACGGCTGGATACATCGCCAGATACATGCGATAAAAAATCCCGAGTGAGGAAGTTTTATGCCAGATGCTTAATAGGGTGTCGAAACCCTGTACAGGTCCAGATAATATTCTTGTTTGGATCTATCGTGATTTTCCTCACTTTTTTGCACAAGCACTGTCTTTTCTTTTTCATTGGAATCTCTTTATTGGCATTGTACCTGCTTCCTTTAAGGTTGCTCATGTACGCCCTGTTCCTAAATGATGTCGGAATTCTTCTGTTGAGGATTACCGTCCCATTTCCAAGTTACCATTCTTGTCTAAATTGTTTGAACGAATTGTGGCGAATAAGTTCATTCTCCCATCAATGAAAACTCTATTTCTAACTCGCAATTTATTTTTTATTCCGCTATTGGGATCAGGTACGATATGTGCCTTTGTCAAAGCTGAAAACGAAATTGTAAAATTTTTGGACATACATGGAATCGTTAGAGTCTTGTCTGTTGATTTGGCCAGTGCCTTTCTTAAATTGCGACACAATGTGATCTTGAAATCATGTAAAAAATTTAATTTTTCTGTCTTCCTCATTAAATGGATTGCTAGTTTCTTGAGTGATCGCTTTCAATATACTGTATTAGTAATATCACGGAGTACGAATGTTAAGTGGCGTCTCTCAAGGAAGTGTTATTGGTCCCATCGTCTTCTACTGACCTCTACTGGCTGGACTATGTCCTTCTTTCAAATGCCTGAGGTACATTTCAGTCAATAGTGACTCTATTTTTCTTTTATACATGTAGATGCTAATCTTTCTCTATTATAAATTTAATTTTTGAGGCTGTGCATCTTAAATGTACAGGACCGCGCTTGGTCGGGTTTGAGCGTCCAGGATAAAGCGGTCGAAACGCGATCGTCCTGACCAAGTTCCTGTTGATGACCTCACTAAAAATAGTCAAATAATTTGTCTGCATATTTTGTACAATTCTATTTCACGTTTTAGCTTAAGGAACTAATATTAATTCTCTTACACACCTGGTAGATTTTAGATAGCGTAATCTCGCTGTGTTATTAGCTAGATCTGGTATTTTGATTGGAAACAGACCTGTCCTCTTATCATCTGAATGGGCAGACTGTTAAATAGGATCTTTTCAATATATAAGTGATAAACATAATTTTGAACAGAACGACTTACTCGCCAATTCATTACACATGAGGAGAGGAGAAGCGTTGTTTGTCCTTCTAGTAAGTATTTTTAAAATTTTTAGACATTTTAGGATATAAAACTTTTCTTTTAAATCATACTTTGTACCTAATGAAAATTAACTAGTCATTAGCTTGTTTTTTTTTAAAACTTTGTTACCTTGACGCACTTTGCTACGTTGAACTATCTTTGTCGACTGTTTATCCCAAATGCATGGTAGCTCTTTTGTGTTAAAGTACGCAGATAACATCCTTCTTATCCATGCTGTCCCTGAGCCTTTTCATGATCGTTTGCAGGATGAATGGGATAACATTGTAAATTGGTCTCACACTGATTCATTGCCTATAAATCTTTCGAAATCAAGTGTTATGAATATCATTACTAAAAGGAACATTGCTGTGTTAATCCAATTAGTGTTGATGCGGAGACAAACCTTTAAGCCGTTAGCTCTCTGCGCTATCTGAGAGCCATTTTTCTGATGATTTAACTTCACCAAGTTAAGTCCAATTGGAATACCAATGTGATGTATGCTGTAAAAAAGGCCTCAAGGCGTATTTTTATCGTGAGAACTTTAAGTTGCTTTGGTTGCAATCCGACCTTGTTGCTGCGAGCATATAAATTATTTGTCTGTTCTGTATTGTCTTATGTCTTCGCCTGTTTTTTGTAACGCTTCCTACTATGTTTTGAACGAGCTTGTGAAAGGTGAGCGTAATCTTCAGAATCATGAATATGGAACACTGTGAAACTGTGAACGTTATCGCCAATGCTTCTCAATCGTTTGAAAGACATTTTGCTTCCATCAATAACAATGACAGTCATTCGTTAAGATGTTTGTTCAGTAGCATCAGTTGTATGGTCCACTCGCTCGGCCTGCAAGCTGCTGCCTCCATAAGCAAGAACGAAACGCTACTTCAACTCCTTATAAGATTTTATGAATAATCTTCTTTTTTTCTTTTCTTTTTTACTGTCCAACTGTGTCTTCTCATACCTTTGGGGAAATAATGATTCTATGTATCTTCACACTGTTGTCATCGATCTGTGCATGCACGTGTTCACTGATTCTTGAAAGTGAGGCAATAAAGCCATTATTACTATAATTAAAAAGAAATAGATTGATGCTTAACAGTGCTTAAATGATTGTTTCTGGCAATAAGTGAACTTTTTCCGACGCTAGATGGTTATGAAAGGCAGTGAATGGGTGACTCATCAAAAGACAACAGACCTAAACTATTGAGCATCAACTTGGTGGAATCGGTTTAAATAATCAACATTTAATTTTTGACAAATTGCTTCATTTTTTAAAATGAAATTCTGAATGCTCTGATAATAGTGCGAGAGCTACTAACATTTTCCTCCTAAATTCGCGCACGAGATTCTCATTATTTTTAATATCCCATTTGTTTATGTAGATCCATGTACTTCCGAGTTTCATACACTCAATAACATAATGATCCAGCATGCATTTAAAAACTCAAAATGAGATGTGTCACTTTTATGATTACAATTGCACTTTTAGGGCGGAATTTTCCATCATCAGACAGAAATACGATATTCGTCATTACCGGTAGCTTGACCGATTTGCTGTTAAAGATAATGAAAACGTCATGACAACCGTTGCTATTGTCACAGATAAACAAACAGTGTCGCCTGATCACAAAAATGATATTCACAGAAATTATTTTAGGTACAACACGGTTTGTTTATTGACTGTGTGAATTATGTATTAGATGGCAAATTTGAGATAAACAATTCGAGATTTTACTTCTATTCGACTTCTTGCTTCCATTGTATTCCGACAAGACGGCTTCCGCGCCACCTGCGTGTGTGGTGCATTTCGATCATTCTTGATGATTATTTTAGTTTCTAGCAGGCCATACCAGAGCGTCTGATCAGTGCTAACTGTGATGAATCGGTTCAATATCCATTCAACAAGAGTTCCATTTTTCAGCATTTAGTTCAACCGACAGACTTAGGCCTCAGCCATACTGCGAGCTTTTCCAAGCGTTTCCGAGCAGAGCGTTTTGCAGCAAATATAAAGTCATCATTACAGCAGTTGTAGACTGCCACACTACGAGCAAAGCAAACGAGAGCGACTAATGGCTTGCGGACATTCGCTCGTTTTTGCTTTGCTCGCAGTGTGGCTGAGGCCTTATCCATAGAAATCCAACTTCCGATTTGCGCAAGTAAGTGGGACAACAATAGACAATAGCTGTTTGTTATTGCTCGACGGACGATAAAATAATGACCAGGGGGAGCAATTGGCAACCTAGTGCATTGCTATTTTGAGACACAGAAATCGAATATATCAATGATTTACGCTATGAGGACGCTAACTTAGCGTTTTGTAGGCAGCTCTGTTTCAAATTGAATGACATTGTTGACAAGATGAATAGATTGAATCGTTCCATGTAGCCAATTTTTTTAATGGTTGATTAAATTGTCAAGGTATGACAGCGTGCTGAAACGGTGCAATTCGTCTCCGCCGCGCTGTCAAGCTATAAGGTAATTATCGCACTCTAGGCTTTGTCTCGAACTTCCATCTCGACGAACCCAAGAGTGCGATAACTATCACTTGATTCAAATTTCAACTGCTTGATCAGACTTCGATCTATGTAAATGTTGCTAGATCTTATTAAGAATCAAAATGTTGTGCGCCTAAAATAATTTCTGTGAATATCATTTTTTTTGATCGGGAGACACTGTTTGTTTATCTGTGACAATAGCAACGGTTGTCATGACGTTTTCATTATCTTTAACAGCAAATCGGTCAAGCTACCGGTAATGACGAATATCGTATTTCTATCTGATGATGGAAAATTCCGCCCTAAAAGTGCAATTACAGTCGTAAAAGTGACACATCTCATTTTGAGTTTTTAAATGCATGCTGGATCATGATGTTATTGAGTGTATGAAACTCGGAAGTACATGGATCTACATAAACAAATGGGACTTTGCGATGTTTGAGGATCTGCAACTTGCAAGACGAGTGGTGGTACAACTCAAGAATTTCATTTTACTCATGTTGGGTAACAATCTACATATTAAAAATAATGAGAATCTCGTGCGCGAATTTAGGAGGAAAATGTTAGTAACTCTCGCACTATAATCGCACATTTTTGTCTCGCCCACCTGTGTGCTAAGATATCGTAATTCTTATTCACATCGTAAATGCAAAATATTGAATTTTTGTAGCTGTTGCTTAAATACTCTTCATGTCTCCTCGGATATACATTCATTCTGAAGAAATACTTTCAATTAATGAAAAGACGGTGATCTCACCTTTTAAGATAATATTCTGACCTAACTCATGTCGATGGTGCTCTTCATATTTGCTAAATATATTTGCAGATCAAAGAACAGACAGCTTACACTTTCTTTCTCAGCAAAGTGACAGAAAACAACGGAAACAGCCTTTGCATAACGTCTCAACATATTTTTGTCTCCATTTAGCTGTTGACCTTGACTGGAAAACACAAGTTTCGTTACATTTATTAAGGATTACATGTTCTGAAAACAATTTCTTTATACTTAGCATTTCGAGTCGAAATTAATGTGGAAGAAAGCTTAGTTGACTAGATTGTCGAGCGCTTGAATTTATTCAACATTTTCTTATCGGCTTCGTTAAGAGAAATAACAGATCTCTAACTCGCTCGGATATTGGCATAAGAAAAACTGGAACAGCTACGCACGCTGTTAGGTGCTGCTTTTCTTCTTTCGATAACTTCAATGTATCTGCATGATACATTCAACCCGGCTATTTTGAGCCCTGTAAAAAGGTATTTATGATAGTACAAAGCATCTTTGCACAATGCCAAAACCACTTTCATAGGAATGCAGTATGTAATTTCACTTCCCCTTACAGATAAGTAGGAGAAGCAGTCTTATACACAGACTGTGACACCGACATTGACTTTGCTCTGTGACCTAGCTTCTCGTCTTGTTTCATGCCAAGCTCTCATCTTTAGTTAATAGATATAAATAAAAATTGATTTTTAGATTTGATTTATCTTCTGTCTTTTTAAAAGTTGAGTCGACTAGCCTTTTGCTAATAGTACGCATCCTTCTCTGTACTAGGGTATGAATCTCTACCGTCTAATTTAATACACGGTTTTCCACTGGGGATTCTTCGAATTTTTTTTTAATTCATGATGCCCAGCAACACTCATTGTATTGTATTCGTGCGAAACCGGCTGCTTTTAATAGTGAAGCAGTGGAAATCCCATTAAGGCTGATACAAGGCCATAAAAAGCAAACCGCATGACACTGTGGGCCTAAGCAGTGTTTACACATGACCATGTGTACACGTCGAATTTTCCGTTTCTTGACTGTCGTGATTATTTTGGGCTTATGATATTTATTTCAAATTGTCACTTTTGAGTCAACCTATAACAATGCACAATAACTCCGTCATGACTTAAATTCATACATGGAATATAAGTTCATGCAAAACTCATATTGGCAATTTGAAATAAATGTAGTTAAATATATGTTCAAGCTAGTTGGTTAGTCCTGTATGCTTGGAGTTGATACAACGTCTCACCTTGAATATCCTGTACTGTCTTGGGTGATCATTTGTTGAGTTCATGATATGGGTATTGCAAGAACACATGTATACGAGCTATTAGAACATCGACAAAAGAGAATGCCATTGTAAACACCCGCACTTTCGCATTTTGTGGAAAAGGTGATGAACAAATGCAAGTTCTGTACACAGTAGATGTATTACGTCATTGATTCAATGGTACTAGAATCTGAAGCGGAACTTTGAATGCTCATTGTACATGTATCAGATAAATCTCCGGAATTCATGGTTGCTGTCTAAACACACGTGACTTATTTATGTTTAACACAACAGAGAAACAATTAACCTTTCAGCGTAGACTGTTAGTGATAAATCAAAAATGAAACCTGTTTCTTTTAATATTGCTCAACTTTCTTCTAAAGATGAAACAATACTATGAAAGACTTGATACTTAGCCCTTTAACGGTTGTCCGGTTTTCAGGGTATGTCATACCCTATGACATGTTCAACGATTTGTAAATCCTAAAATAATCCACCGATTCTTTTGAAATTCCATGACTTTTGCTGAAATACGATGTTCTTTAAAAGTGTACAAGAGTTTTAAAATAGCGTATATAGTTTTTCTGTTATGTATGAATTGGCCCTGGAACGCCCAACAAGGTATGGGATACCCTCCTATGTTTTGTGCGACTTTGGATACATACATTTTCATTTCTAGTTCGTAAAAATATCAGTGAATGCAAACGTTTCCTGTCGATGCTGCAAGAGACTTCTCATTGATCAACCGGTTGTCATGTGAGCATTGAATCACCCAGTAATGCATTGGCATCCTCACTTGAGATTCTCTCAGCGAGCTTGCTGTGATTCACTATCTACTATTTCACTATCGGTAACCGACTACTGCAAGTACCGCTAAAGCCATGAGCCTCCCCAAGCGCCTCTGTAAGGAGCAAGCCATCGCTATGATATTGCAACAGGATGATGAGTCAGATGAAGAAGACTTCAATATTGATGTTTTTGATAACGCTGCAGATGAGCCTATTCGGTCTAACCTGCCTATTGAAGATGAACTTCCTCCTGCTTCAGATACGAACGATAATATATTAGATTTAGAATTTTTGCATGAGGTCGATAGAAGTGAATCTGATTCTGAAGAAGAAGAAGACGAAGGGGAAACGTCATTCTCCCGTCAAGGTGCTGGTAGGCCTACTACTTTTGTGGCTCCTTCCGGTCGTGTTTGGTACGATCATGAACCATCAAATGTTGGACGAGAATTATCAAGAAATATTATTCGATTCTCGAAAGGACCTGTACCAGGTATAAATCCCAAAAATGAACGAGAAGCAACACATCTTTTTGGATAAAACTCTGGACGAAGTAGTCTTGTACACAAATCTTCAAGGTAGGCGGATTATACACGAATGGAACAGAGCAAATCCATCCAGGAGAAAAGTGTTTGTTTCAACCGACAAACCGCCAGAAGAAAGATACCCGTGTGTTTTACGACGAGCAGGGAGGTATATTGGTTTCGTTTTGGGACAAGGGAACGAAACCGGTTCTTCTTTTGGATACATGTAATCGAATTGTTCCTGTTCCCGATGTTGGAGAAAAACCATGTACAGTCAAGTTATACAATGAGACGAAATCCGGAGTTAATGTTGCTGATAAGCGTGTGAGAGGTTTGTCATGCAAACGGAAATGCCGAAGATGGCCATTTGCGATATTTTTAAACATGGTCGATGTGGCAGGCAATAATGGTGCAATTCTGCATTACAACAAACATCCAAATATCGTACAAAAAAGTGAACAGCATTACACATTTCTCAAAAATTGTAGATACCAACTGATCGATGCTCATATCAAAGGAAGGATTATCAATGAGACAGGCATTTCGAAAAAGTCAGAAGCAGCAATTCAAGACCTGGGCTACGAGGTACGAGTTCAATCTCCATCCCTTCACCCAATTCGTCCTCAAAAGAGCAAGAGATGCTCTTTTTGTCCCTATTCACGTGATAGAAAAACATTCGTTTGCTGCAGCAAATGCAAAAAAACGATCTGTAATGAGCATAGATCATATTTTTGTATTGATTGGAAGAATTGTCGTGATTTTGTTTTCTCTATTGACCTCAGCAATCATGCAGACCTGATGAATAATTTTGAGTGTTAAAAACATTTTACAGTATACACATGTATACAGAAATTTTTGGGATTACAATGACGTTTTTCGTTTCTGTATAATGATAATAATAGTAGTAAAAATGCTTAGATGTTAAATACTTTATATCAAACTTGATAAAAAACAAATAATAAACTTATATCATTGTAATTAGGAAAAGAAGCAATCATAAGGAGTATCGATTTGTAATTATAGGATGACATAATATCGTTTTTTATGAACAGGGTATGACATACCCTTTGCGGCCGTTTAACACTTTCGAACATCAAGACCGGACAACCGTTAACTACAACAAGTTTGCAGTGTAGGGAATGAGGCTCAAAATAGAACTTCACTGAATGATGTGCGCCCTATGTGAACTACGAATCCGCGCGTCTGCCGAATCTACCCGGCTCCTGTTCTTGTCAGGATCAAAGGAAAGCACTATGTAAATCCAATGTGAAGCAAATTGAAGTTAATTGTAATGACAGAAAAGCAATAGTGCCCAGATTCATAGTTTTTAGAAAAAGCGACTCTTGAATCGTTCATGTTTCAGGTTGATTCACCACTCTTCATCAGTGTACAGATGAGAGAACAATAATTTTCGTTTTGAAGTTTTCTGTAAAATGAAATTTGTCTGTGTTTTCTCTGACTAAGTGAAAAGTGCTCAGTCTAGACAACCGCCTCCCCAAGATCACTCTATTCAGCGAACTAGAGAACAGATTCCGACCACATGGTTGCCACAAACGCCGATATCGAGACCACCTAAGAGACGTACTGAACAGCTGTGCAATCCGCACCGACACCCTGGCGGAGAAAACGTGTAACAGACCGACTTAGCGAGCACAGTGCCATCAAGGAGTCGCCAACTTTGAGGAGTACCGAAGGCTGAACCTGGAGGAGAAATGTCGCCAACGCACCAACGCCGCCTCAATCCCACCATCCATCCAAGAAAACGATTTTCCTTGTCTTCACTGCCCCTGGATACTCAAGGCAATGATCGGACTTTACAGCCATCTCAAACATCGACACTAACAAGGAGAGCGTCGTTGTCAACAATTGACGGATATCCAAAAGCAGTAAGCAGCTCAGTCTAGAACCATAACCTTTGGAATGGGATGGCTTCAGGTCACCATGGAGTAAGCTACTCATATACATTAGTTTATGAAGCTGGAGTTATCTCGATATCGGTTAATATCGGCAAACGCAATCTTTTCATTACATTTTAGCTGACTTTTTAACCACAATTCCGTATACATCTTTATCACAATGTAGATACTCGGTAAATCTATGAGAGTGGAGAACTTATTAACTTTGAGATAGGAATGCCTTTTTGATAGTCAAATTTGGCTATCAACATTTTTGATCCCATATTCGATTTCAAACATCTAGGCTGGACTGAGCAACAAGAATTACAGTTCCTTAGAACTTTGCTTGATATACTTCGTTTCAAGGAGCAAGGTGATCATCCCCCTTCTTGCAGTTAAATTTAATCCACACTTTTTGAGCTCTAGGTCATTAAACAACCAGTCATATCAGCTCAAGATAATGTTAGTAAAAACAATTATCAGTGACTTGACGACTGCTGCAACTTTCATTGTAGCAGCGCGGAAACAGAGATTGATGGTCACCTAGGCATCAAGAGGTTGGTATTCTTATCCATTAAACATGTCTAAATTGACTAAAAATTCATGATTTGTAACTTTGTAATTCCTAATCAGTCATCATGAGTTACTCTGCCTACTGGATAAAGATTTAAAAATGCTTATTTCAAGTGGTTGCGTTGACTTTAAAGTTTTACTTCAATAAAAATGCTAGTGTTGATATTTGGCATTTCTTAAATCATTGTATCGATCATACTGATTAATAAAACGATAATCATGTACGATTGACCTTTTCTTCAGTGTGTTCTTCAGCCTTTCAGTTGAAAGAAATCAAAGCTGCTGCCTTGACTTTAACGACAATACAAGCTGCACGACAATGCATCAACCTTCACCTTACACTTTACCATATCAAAGACCAAATCAATGATAATTGAAAATCACGACCATCTAAATCAAGGGACAGGTCAATCAGGGAATCATTTCGATTACCTAAGCATCCTAAGCATCCTAAGCAACGTGAGCGCATTTCACAAAAGGGACATGTCACATACAACCGACACAATGTCAATGTGCACCAATAGAAAAAATTGTGTTATGTATCTTGCCAACTAACTCACATGTACGCATAGAAATGGATTGCTTATCTGACGTTGAGTGGAATGGAAATTGATTAGAATTATGTTGGGGCATGAAGAACCAATGAAAAGCTTAGAATTACACCTGTGACTGATTCTAAGCCAATGATTCATTCGCTGACATTGTATCTAAGTGAAAATGCGCGCGATTTTGGCCATTACGCTTTCATTTCAAGAGGTTTTATTGTTGCCAGTTTCTATGCATGTACGCAACAGAGACCATGACATGGGAAACCATCGCTATTAAAAAAGATCGGTGTTCTTAAACCAATGAATAAGTGGTATTGTAGTTTACTGCCTGTCATGAAAAACGTCGCTGAAATTTTTACGATGCAAATTTAATTCGGGTTTCGAGTGGAAATCAAAAATTGAGCTGGCCGCTCTTCCTCAGGAATTTTTACAAAGGGATAGACCATAGAAAAGCCTATTACAAAAAGAGCTCGGGGGAAATTCAAATGATGGAATCATAGAAATGAAAGTTTACATGAACATTTTAGATCTCTTCACACTTATAGCTAGGGGATTGACAACAAATGTGTGTCGCAGTACAATGAATATCTAAAGAGAATGACAACTATTAAGTCAGTAAAGGACACCAACACCCTTGATTCCCCCCACCGCACTCGCCCGACCTAGGAATCGAACCGAAATTAGCGGTGGAGACGAGCTCACACCTTCTTCACTAGGCCTAGCTGACGGTTCAAAAGGAATGCGAGTGAAGGGAGAAGTCATCTCCAAGTGATGTCAACAGCATATTTTCCAATAGTCGATTCCTAGCGGGCGAATGCAGTCGGGAATCAAGGTGTGTCTTGTATCGACTTAATATTTGTCATTCTCTTTAGATATTCAAGCTAGGAGATTGCGGATCATAGATAGGGGATCATTTGAACATATGCTGCATATAAAGTCCGAGGGACCAGTCGGTCATTAGATGACTGATAAATTTCAGTTCTTCCATGAGAAGGATAGGCTTTTCTATGGTCTATCCATTTGTAAAAATTCCCGAGGAAGAGTGGGAGCTCAATTTTTGACTTCCATTCGAAACCGGTTGAATTGTAGGTTGAACTGGTAGGAAAAGAAGTTTTGACTACATCACTCTTGAAACCACTTGTCTAAACTTTAAACAATCCTTGAACAAATTTTCAGAACAAATGTTGCTAATCGTTGTTAATATTTTGAGCATACTCTATTCATAAGAAAGTGCTTATCAGTTCTATATATTGGATATGTAAGTAACTGGCACCAACGATTGGCTTCACAAAGGTGCATCGTTTATGCTTGAAAATAATTGTCAAATGCAGAAACTTTAAACTTCAGGTGTTCTTCAAAATGTTTTTCCGAGATAATCTAAGATAGTCGAAATAAATATGCAACTATTAATATAACTTAGGAGTCTCATCATTATATGTGATGGATCAAATTTGAATTTGAACATTTAGTTTCAAAATGACATGGACACCCTGTATATGTCTCGTGTATTTTTTATTGATGGTATGTACATGTTACACGTATTATCAACGCTTGCTTGTAAGTGCCCTTGCGGCCATCGCTTTGATTTTTCTGCATATTTCAGAATAAACATTTATGACTTATGACTTATGACTTAATGCAACAAAAGTAATGTGACTTATTCGAAGTGATTCCTATTTGAGTTATTTTTCTTTTAAAAATAATGTATCATGAAGTAAGCAAAATCCCGAAAAGGCTGATCAATTTTCAAAACAATCGCTCTTAATGAGGATAGCATTGATAATGTCGAGAGTCTATTAGCGCATGTAGCAACCATGCAATTTGTAGAATCAGGATGTTAAAGTGATTTATAATGCGATCAAACAATTGTTTGAAATCCAAGCAACTGCGGTACATCAATTGAGATACACCAAGCATAGTCAGATTATCAATCTGGAACTGTATAAGAGGCATTATACATCATTTTCTGCCTGATCGTGGAGCAATCGCTTTGTTAATTGAAGCTGATTAATATTAAGTCCTACTGAATACCGATAGCATCGTGCGATGTATGAGATTAGAACATTGAAATACTTAGTGCTCTTTCCGTTCCTCAGCTGTGGGGTATGTTAGATGTCATTATCAATTGTTCTTAAGTGGAAGAATTTCAGTAATTGTGCGTCCCATGTTTTCATTTACCGATTTGATTTGTAGCTTGCATTGTCCATCTATCATGGATTCATGTTTTAAAGTGTCTATTTGTCTAGTCATGTGAATAATATTATCACTCATGCATTACGTGATTGTGTGCGGCTCTGAAACTTATCCGGTTATTATCTTCTTTTTGATGGGCTCTAGCGGCTAAGATATTTTACAATCATGGTGAAGCAACAAAAATGTGGCATTCAATGTAAAAACATGATCGGCTCTAAACATAAATTGTATCCTCAGATTTACTAATTGTTGATTCCCGGTCCACTATGAAACTGCAGGGCCTTTGACGGCGTTTGCAAGTGAATATCATTTTTTCCTGTTATCGACACCACAGGCGTCGTTAGAGAGGGGCGAGGTGCGACCGCCTTCTCCTTTGATGAAGTTACTCATGAAGTTCCATGAGTAATACTGTAGTACAAAAAAAGACACTGAACATATTTTCGGATGATTTAACATGATCATTGGTAGCAGGTGATTTCTTGAACTTATTTTATTCTAAATTCAGCTGTCCAGATATTTAAATACATAGTAGGCCCATATACAGCAAACGAGGAGGACAATTCAAAAGTAAGGGAATGCCAAGCAAGCTAATGCTAGTGTAATAACAAAATATTTCCAATTAATTTCTATCTTCGTCACGAACCTATCTTCATGGAACTTAAATATTTTTTCACAGACAAGTAGGAGCTAGACATGGCTCACAAATGTTAATAACTTACCTGCAGAATAAGGGAATTAAACGGTCTCTGTAAAATACTTGCTTGGATGCAAGACATACATGTAAGAAAACGAAGGGCATTGTATATTTTTATGCTATGATTTTGCTAAGACCGCTCTAGATTCAAAAAATACTGGCGACCCCCCTGATCGAAACTTCACCTCTCTGTTAAACTACGTCGATGCCATTTTGAAAAATTTCATGCTTTGTTGATTCTAAAAAGAGAGCTTAAAAGTGCTACGTTATTAATTTCATGTTCTGTCCTTTGCTTTATTTTATGTGTAGATACAGTTTGTAGTGTTGAAGAGTTTCCAGTTTCACTCATTTTTAAAGCACATCAATCTTGTGATTTTGAGGATTCTGTGATATTTTCATTCAGCTGCTCATATTCCGATATGGCAATTTGCCATTAAAAGCACAAACTCATGCATGTATGTTTCCTTAGCATCCTGAAGCAATCAGTTTGTAACAACAAAAATATACATGTGAGTATCTAATGTAAGCACTGTCATTCGCTTGCACAATGTCATCACAGCATTATAATACATTAATTATAAAATGTATGTCAAATTATGATTCTTCTACTTGCAAAATATGAGCGATCGATTTAGAAACTTCCTATTCAATTGACCCCAAAATGCATGAAATATTGTTCTCAGCTGCTAGCTTAGCGGGTCCGTATAAAGTGTGTTCTGTCACAACATTCAAATCTCCTGCAGCTATCTTGTGCCAGGCCTACCAGTCAAATAAATCGGTGCAAATAGTCGGCTTGAGTATTCAAATACTAGCAAATCTTCAGTAATCAATTAATTGCAACTAATATATTATAGGAATCAATTAATTCCAATTATTAGAGGTTGGCAATTGCGAACACAATCTTATAATCTTTATCAGCCCCTGCTTTAAGTCGAATTGAAAATGGTCACCTTGAAATTATAACAGAACTGAAATGATTCTACCCACTGCGTGGGCTGTTTTAGCATGGCCAGTAAATGTTTGCTAAGTTGGAATGGATGTGATAGTCAATGTGTTAATCTCCTTCTTAAGCCTAAAACTCATCGACCATCAACCGATAAACTCTCTAATGAAAGATAGATCAATGAATGCAAAACAAATCTGATTATGAATATGACTCTGTTTTGTGCAATACTTGCGCATTTAATGCAGGAGTATTAGGCTTATGATTAGAACCTTCAATTCCTCTCAAGGTATTGGTCCTTGGAAATAAAGACACTACTTTGAACATCTGATCGCAACAATCAAGCGATCATGGAAACCATTGATACCTTGGTTCAAACTATACCTTGGGTATAACTTGGGATCAGAGCTAAGACTTTTGAAAGAGGCACACGCTGCATTCTTGCTAAACACTCAGCACAAAGAGAGTGGGATAAAAAGCAATTCAAGAAGATAGGCCCCACGCTTAATGTGATGTGATGTAGCAATTTAATATCAGTCATACAAGCGTCGTCTGTTTTTCCGGGGAGAAATTAACCGCAGAATATCCGCCCAAGAAAGGAAATGGTGGGAAAACGATTAGTGTAATGCTGACAATTGTCTAAAGTAATTGAAGAAAATCTGTGCAATTGTAATCAATTGCATTAATGAGCAAAAAATGATGCAAGTATAGTGTCATTTCCTTTCAGTAGGTGTCTTTATGAGGATTAAGGCATATGTTCAGGTCTTATAAGTCATAAGTCATAAATGTATATTCTGAAATATACAGAAAACGCAAAGCGATGGCCGCAAGGGCACTTACAAGTAAGCGTTGATAACACGTGCAACATATGCATACACAAAGTTTAGCATCAATAAAAAATACATGAGACATATATTTACAAATTTACCGAGTGATCATGATGTACATGCACATCAGAAACAAATTATATGAGACCTACATATTTACAAATTTTAAGAGTCATCATGATATACATCATATACCATCAAGGGCGTATCCAGGATTTTGAAAAGGGGGGTACAAAAATTAATGAATTTTTTGGCCTACCACGAAGATTATGCATATTCAACGCAAAGAAATATAATAATCATAAATAGTATAATCATGGTCGCACGATATATTGTCGATAATTTAATCTTCGCTTTCATATTCATTGTCGTTAATCCCGAATTTTGATATCCCACATTTTGATATACCGCAACGTCCTAAAATTGAATTCAGTAAAACTGAACAGGTACAGATTATTATAAAACTCAACAGTGACACAAACAGTATTATTAGTGTCCGCATCTTCTACATGTATACTTAAGATATCCTCTATCAGTACAGTGAAATTACAGAACAATCTACAGGCACTGCAAAATACTTTTCCTGAAGAAAGAAGCTAAAAAACATAACATTTTTCTGAGCTTTACATTAATGTTTTACCGTTAGGAGTTAAGTAAACGTATTACAATTTAAAGCGTGAGTTGTGCTCCGTCTTATACAAATCAATCACAGAGTCGCAATCCAGTGGAATGTCCTTATGTATTGCCAACAAAGTCAATCCTGTCAAACGTGCTTCACTCATTGTTGAACGGAGGTACGTTTTCACTTGACGAAGCTTGCTGAACGACCGCTCTGCAGTCGCCGAAGTTACTGGGATTGAAGCAAACACTTTCAGTAGGATATAGATATTAGGATATAGGTCAGAATTACACGACTTCAGGGCTTCCACAACGCTTGAAGGACAATCTTTTTTAGGAATTGAATTCCATTTTCGCTGCCATCTGTAGAATTCCATCATGCAAGTATCAAGACTATCTGGTAGTAGGCTATGGATTTATATTTTTCAAAGATATGTTTCATATCTTCCACTATGACATCGGCAAATCGATCTGGCATGAAGTTTGACATAGATAGGGCAGTTTTTGAAGATTCACTGAAGCGATCGTTCATCTGTGAGATGATTGCATCAAGCAAAGGATACCATGTAGCTTTTCCGTAATAATCAGATGCTGATGAAGAAGGCACATTCGAACGAGATTTTTGCTTTGATGTCAGTCGCGGTGTTTCGAGCTCTGCAGAAGGATCGTCCGTAATGCACTGAAACAGCTTCACGGCTTCTACGTAGGCATTAATGAATACAGTTGACTCACTTCTCCAAGACCTGAAGATGTCAGTTACATGTTGAACTTCTTCCATGGCTGCCACAAAATCTATCTTCCTAGCCTGAAGTTGGATCGAAAGTTGTTTTGTGATTCCGAAAATTTTCTTGAGTAACACGAGTCCGATTATGAATTGAGAACTTGTTATCCTATGAAGGAGAGAATATCCACGATTGGAATACTCACCAGTGGTATTCAGATGGTCAAGTTGAATAGTAGCCTCATATTGGGAGAATTGAAACTGATAACAGAAGTGTCGACATGGTGCAGATAATCAAGGAGGCGTGTGATGGCGCATTGAACACGTGTTCGGAAAGTTTAGAGCAAAGGAAAAGTGTCCGAAAAGACATACGAAGCCCAAATTAGCGTTGATTGATGTAATTAATGAGCTCTTATCATAAATGTACTTTGAAATAAAGCAGATTTCTTTTATATACTTTTTGGTTGAATAAAGAAGATTTTTCAACGGACAAAATATACGGAAGAACGGAAGAATTCAACGGATAGAATTCATTAAGTTTACACAGTGGAAATAAATAGGTATTCACTGAATACTGTGAATACTATACACGCTACGCCACTGGAAGTCAGTGTTTGACGAATGTGTTATCGGCGCTATCGGCAATGGCTATCGGTAAGAAAGCAACGTCACACTCTGACACAGGACTCCCAGGCAAATCAAGCACTAAAGCTCAACTTCACAGAATATATCGAGAATTGATGTTTGAGTGCACTTTCCTTCTTCATAAACTTATGTGTTAAAATCATATCTCTCAGAGGGGGGAACTTCCCCCGTGTCCCCCCCCTTGGATGCGCCACTGTATACCATATACAAAATATGTGAGATCTATAGGGCCTATATTTACAAATTTGGAAAGTGATGATCACGACATGATAAGAGTTCACTGGATGGGAGTCCTCACAATGGAGCAAAAGAACGTAAATGCTTAACATCTAATATAGAAATGAATGTAACAAAATCATCTATACAAAATTTACACTTTAATGATCATGGTCACAATATATGCAAATTCACTCGGATCAATGAGATTGATACTCTTATTGATCTTCATTATAATGAGAATCAACTTCAATATGGAATGTAGGCAAATTTACCATCAGGTATAAAATGAACTTGTATGCATTTTTTTACATTTGCCCCTTTTCCCAAAGGCAACTGCTTGAAAGAAATGATGCAATCATCTGCAACATCATTTTGAACTTAATATCTGATGCCCTCTTGTCTTTCTGTTTTATGCATTCTGAGGTTCAAATAGTAACTCTAAAAATTGTTGAATTTAGTAGATTGGCATGTAGGAAGGCATATTAACTGCCATTACAATAAATCATATCGAAGACTCAGCATTTTGATGACATCAGCAGATTTCTCCTAACAAAGTAGCACACTGACATTTCTGTTGCGTATTTTTAAGTCCGAGGGACTCAAATCAGCACTGTCAAATTGAAGAAATCATCAAAAATGATGCGACATTTTCTGTCACTTTGCAGACTTCCAAAAGGCTTGTAATCCAAAGATAGAAGCAACATGTAGTTTTTTAAGATTGATGCAAGTGCACTAATTTGAGATATAATTTCACTTTGATGAGCAAATTTGACTTGTCATTTTGTTGCCTCTAGCGATCGGGATTTTCTTCATTACCAATTATCTTGACAAGTCTATTTATATAGCGCTTAATTTCGCTTAACCAGCAATTTGTCTATTTAAAAACTATCTCAATTTCCAAAAGGATTATTACATAATGGCGAGTGAAACTACAGAAGAATAAGTAATCTGCAAAATGGTCTTTTGGTTCACCTTTCATGGTATTATCTAAACGTTTAATTCGAATATTGTGATCACATCGATATCGAGGACACTTAGAAACATAAACATGACCTTAAAATGCTCATATCGGATATGCTATAGCGGTACAGTAAAAAGGGACAATTTGAAGACAGATAAATGTTAAAACAGATGATGACAGGACCTGCAGCTGTATGAGTGGTTCGAGCAATAAAACTGCCGTCCTGCCGACACTTGTACAATCTTCAAGTAACCACAGCGGTGGTTTGCATTCAAATTCCCATCAAAAATAAATAGGATTAAAGATACGTGTTTGGCATAGCTTATCTGAATTGACTGAATTGAACTACATGCAGTTAGGAAATGAATGACCAATTAAAATTATAGAATGGCAGGCTTTACATGTGTATTATTCTAGTCCAATGAAACAGCCTTCGACCACTGTAATGAAAATGGGCGTGATTTTTGTGCCATATTGTATAGTGCATAATATTAGCTTCAACTCTTTCTTGTCAATTTCTATGATAGATATTGTCAGTTATATGAACTCTATAATTTATTTGAGTTAAATTCTCAAATGAATTAGTCTTTGCCATAAATCTACGAGTATAAACTGCTTACGTGATAAAACAATTACAACATTGAGATTTAAAGTATGCTAGACAGACCAAATTAATACGAGCTCTATAATTTATTTGATTTAAATTCTCAAATGAATTAGTCTTTGCCATAGATCTACGAGTATAAACTGCTTACGTAATAAAACAATTATAACATTGAGATTTAAAGTATGCTAGACAAACCAAATTAATACGAGCTCTATAATTTATTTGATTTAAATTCTCAAATGAATTAGTCTTTGCCATAGATCTACGAGTATAAACTGCTTACGTAATAAAATAATTATAACATTGAGATCTAAATTATGCTAGACAGATCAAATTAATATTAACTCTATAATTTATTTGATTTAAATTCTCAAATGAATTAGTCTTTGCCATAGATCTACGAGTATAAACTGCTTTACTAAACCCTTAACCTGCTTATTAAAGGTGTTGTTGGAAGAATGTGCGACCCACAATTTTTTCTTGCTTTGTTGCGATTGCCATCCTTCAGCAAATTTAACCTACTAATCTCCGATTTTTGTGTTTCCAATATTTCCGCAACTAACAATGACGAGCAGTGCTGACGAGCATGCTCGTCGAGGAAAGGAACGATTATTCTTGCTTGGAGCCGATTTCATGCTGCATTTGATGCACAAAAAAGTTTCGTTATTGTTTACCGCTGTTGAAAACGATGTGATCAAATCGTCTGATTGGCATTTTTTGTTGGAAAATGTTATGTTAATTGATGGCGCCCATTGTGGAAGGTGGACTTTATGTGTGCAAGATCGCTTATTAATTATTTACATCTATAAATATTCTGTGATTAAATCAATCCGGTATGAAATCAAAAATGTCCAACAAATAAGTTGTGCATTTCAAGTTTTAGCTTTTACCCGCCAAAAACATCAGCATGTATCCATAGGTCTACATTTTAGGAATAATCATGCTGTGCACCTTTAATGAACAAGAGGGTGAAACTGCACAAACTCGTGCACGTTTCAAACCATCAATTCTTCGTCTACATCTGTTGATGATGTACAGACTATTTGTTGTGCCATCAAACTTCAATATTTCAGTTAGAAGATGGAACTCTGGTCAAGTCAACTTACGCAATTTTAAAGCAACATGGCCAATCAAGCATGACATGAATGCAAGACGCATTATCGTTCATAAGTCGCTTTAGAGCCTTTTACAAGACCTACTGTCACAATAATACCCTGGATTTGTTGAAAGAGCATTAAGAAGAGAAGCAATGTTGAAAAGAAAAACAAACTGTTGAACTGTTGAACTGTTGAACTGTTGAACTTTGAATTATACTAAAGTACATTTCCAGCACTTTTTAAATCATGTCTTCGAGGTTACAATGACCTGCGACGAGTTGCACTCGATAAATGGGATCGACTTTTATTTATACGGGATGTGCGCGGTTAGGACGTATCTTTGCGTTGTGTTGTGCAAAAAGCAGACGTGTCTAGTAAACCAAGAATTATATTTATATTCAAATTTATGCACATCGCTAGCCAACTAGCGCTGACAGGCAAACACATCAAGTGAAATATTTACAGCTCAATTTCACACACGGGAATTATGTAGCCATTCGACGGTGCTCATCAGACACCGCTGCGTGCCAAATAAAAGCAACAACTTTAAAGCTAACACTGAACTATATACATTTCAGAGACAAATTCAGATTGATAGTCTACCGCGCTGATTCATATGCCAATTTTTCGCCGAATAGTAAAACCTAAATCAATTTCAGAAAAATAGTGCGATTATACATAATCTTAAATTCTTTTTTTCGTTTATTTACAATTTATTTTTAGCACAAGTACATTATAATTCAAGCAAAAAATTCCTATCTGGGAAAGTCAACCCAATTTCGCCATGCTTTTCTATCATTATACAGCCTATTTATCGAAAATAAGACATGCGGTCAAGATGCAGTTAAGAATCTCTCACTTTTCTTGTCATGTTTATGATTTTTTGCAATTCAGTAATAGATCAATGAAAATAATCGTTACAGAGTCGGACGTTTCCGGTCCTGACTCTTTATCAACGAAAGATTCTCTCGTTGCAAAACAACATTATGGATTTCTCGCGAAGGAAGAAAGAAACTTAAACAAAAAA
This sequence comes from Prostheceraeus crozeri, assembly GCA_907163375.1. Taxonomy (NCBI): domain Eukaryota; kingdom Metazoa; phylum Platyhelminthes; order Polycladida; family Euryleptidae; genus Prostheceraeus; species Prostheceraeus crozeri. Next base: position 273,106 of record CAJQUW010009330.1, read on the forward strand.
ATGAGATGTAGCAACTTTGTAACTAACTCCTCATACCAATATGAAAAAGCAATCTCCGAGAGAAGCAATTGTCTACTCAGCGATGAGTCTTCCTAGGCGTCATCAAACTTGGTATGATAAATCAGTTTTGTTTATTTGAAATTTAGTCTTTTTGTGTTCTGCTAAAAGATTGAGAAGTAACTTTGAAAGATAATGAACGATTCGGTTAAATTTTCCAACAAAAGCTCTTTAGAATGAGCTACCTATTTTTTCAAGATAATATAGATCACTCAACTTGATTGCTAAGTTGTTTCTGTGACCTCCATAAAGACCTCCAATAGATTTCAGTGAGTTTTCATAGCGAACATCGGAAGACATAAATTCGAACATAAACTATCTGACACTCAACTACCGTTCCTTTAAACCAGTTAAATTTGGCGACATCAGAAGCGATGCATTGAAAGCCATTATCTGTCATTCTGTTATTGTGACAATAGAGCCGATAGCATAAAAGATAAAGCATAACTAGGCAGTATATATTTCAGAAAGACAATTGAATTAAATCCACCTACATATCAAGCATTTCTGGTGTCAAGCTAGCAAGAATTTGAACTTCGTCCTTTACAGTCTTCAGAGTACTTTTCAAAATATCAAGTTATGCTCCTGTGATTAACGCCAGTTCCGCGTCTACATGTATGTATGACTCAAAGTAGACGAAAGACCTCTTCCTCTGATTTTACTGCAGTATTAGCTTCAATTGTCTCAAAATATGTGAATCAGTCCAATTGCTCCTACTTTTATATGCAAATGAATCAACAGTTTTGAAAATTTGTTTGCGACTTTTGTATAATTGCGCATAGCAGAGAATCGATCACTTGCTAATGGACAGCATACAATTTCACGTTCTACTTTCATTCGTAAGTCTATACGTAGTGTTTAATCTTAATAGTGGACTAGTGGTCATTTTGCAAAAACTGAACAAAATTCATTTTTCATCTATGCATATTATTCTCCAGTCCTGGACAACTTACTTCTTTCGCTTTTTTGAATAACGCCTAAATAATACATATTAGAAATTATGGTTATTCATTGCGAAGTGATTCATAATAAACTCGTGGTTTTCTTTGTTCATTTTTGTTTTGTCCATTTTGGTTTATCCACCAATGTTTTGTGACTGTTCCGTGGCGATTTTCTTGATCAGACCTTTGCAGTGCATCATACAAGTACATGACATTGCATTGCACCATCACATTGCATAGCAGCATGATCGATTATGATTCCCATACCACTGTAACCAGTTAGTAATCAATAGTTAAATAGCAAAAATGAAATAAAGGTAGCATTGAAGCAGCCTTCGTAACCATTAAGCGAATAAAATTGAAATTCAGAAGCTTGATAGTAATGCCATGAAATACCATCGTTTTGAATATATTTCTCTCAGCCATGAGCCAGAATTAAAGATTGAATCTTAAACTGCAGTAGATAAATTGAATTATTTGCGTTGATATTTGATATATAAAGCATAAGTTTTCTTGTCTGGACTTACCGGTTGCTGTTTTGCAGCGAAATACTACAAGGAAGTCATCAAAACATGAAGAAGGAAAGATTACTATGAAATTCCATCATTTCTGTTATTAATTTGCGAACAACCGCTGAATCAGTTAGGTCTTTGAGATAGTGTAAGTTGCATCTCTTTAGCTTCCAAATAAAATGTTGAAAAAGGAACTGTCATTCAAGGTTGATGAGCCTCAGACATTCTATTGTTAAATATAACCATTCATGATGTAAAGAATCCTTGTACGGAATCCAGTGTCAATTTTAGCAACCTGTCATCTTCAACACTTTCAGCATTTTTCATCGAGCAATGCAGATTTTCATAGCAAGGCAAGTTTGTATTTTGTATGGTATTAGCTTTACAGATTTTTTTAGCCACAAAGCGCTGTTATTTCCAGATGTCTGAAGTTGTAAACTGACATCAGATGACATTGGTTATAAATTCAGTGGCTTGCGGTTCACCTTTAGCGCTTTTGCCTGTCTTATCACATGGTCTGCACAAAAATTATTGAACAATTGGTCCAGGCTTCATGACATTTTCTTCGCAACTTACTATACACACTACTCAGGCAATGCTTACTGTATGGCATACTCCTCCACAGCACCAATTTCACGACGAACTCAAAGGCCGCTTTACGTACTGCCCTCCAAGCGCAACCTGGTGATTTTATCCTAATGCACGTCATCGCTTTGCAAACATGGGCAAAGAAATCACCAACAATTTTCTACACGTGCGCTCTTCTTCAAAGAAAGGCCCTTCGAGTGGTTCACGTACCATCGCATCTCACCAGCGGATCACAACTCCTTCTTTCTCAAGGTAGTGTTTCATTACAAGCTGCTCCACAAACACTGCGTTTTCCCGAAAATGCTATTTCCTTCATTCATAGCAGCCTAGTGACGTCAGAACTTTTGTGTTTTTTGTGACGTTTCCATTGATTTTGTCATCGATTTTGCTATCCATATTAAAACCAGTTTTGTAACTGACGTTTGAGAAAGCGTTGAGGCATAACCCTATGTCAATTTGTAAAGGGTTTTTGTCTATGCTTTTATGTATAAAGAGAAATGATAGCAATCATGAATATTTACAAAGCACGCTAATAAGCTTCATGTAACTTCTTTTTGTCAATCGCTGGAAGGAGCCATCGTTTAGTTACCGTCGTCATGACTACGCATGTCCGCGACGTTTCATTGTTTCAATGTCCATGGCTTTCTAGTCCTTTATTATTACAGTGTCGTATTTCCATGCTGTAATATATCGTCTTTCCAGCAGCGGGCTTCTATGTAATTATTGACAAAAATTTTCAATTATGCTGCACAAATGTATAATTGTAGGTTACAAACAGTATAGCCATGTATAAAAGGCAAATATCTTTAACCCTTTGATGCACTAATTATTTTCAAAATTAAAGTTTTTTTCAAGAATAAAAATTTTCTTCAAATGCAATTTGCAGGCGTTCTATGGATTGTACGAAGTCGGGAGGGGTGCCATTAGAAGCGCATTGATCTTCTCTTTCTTTTGGTTACAAACTTTTGCCGCTTTGGATTGACCCAAAAGATGTGGGTCAAAATGTCCTTAAGAGAGTACAATATGCATGAAAAGCTTAATGAAAAATGGTCGCAACACTATTTGCTCATGTATCACTTCCAAATTGTCGCACACACACACATAGAAGTAATTTCATGCTGATTGGGAAAAAAAATTGTTGACTGTCATGCTTAATATCAGGATTCCATGCAAGATTCATAACAGATAGTTTAAGTTAGACAGCAGGAGATTGATCATCTAAGCTCAACTTTTTAACTTGAAGCTAAAAATACGTAGGTTATGTCGGTACAATAGCATAGAGAAGCACAACCTATTATAGAGAGACAAGATAGAGTGAATGAATTTCACTATTCAGATTTTGTATTCACTAAACATGATTACCATCAATAGCTTGAACGTGGTGCTCTATTTCAGCAGTCAAGCTAATGCCTGCAAGAGTTTTGAAGAAAAATTATTAACCTGAATTCAGTAAAATTGTAGCTTATTGCAGTATTTATACTGGCGGAACTAAACAGCTCTCAATTAAGAGGTACTTATGATTATCAGTAAAGCAGCCTCTTATTGATAATTAGTTACCCTTTACATTGCAATATTATGCGAATTATCGATCTTAGATTATCGCTCTTAGTCCATCAGCTTCAGCATCAACAAAGCATGTTCAGTAAGCATTCTGTTCTCCTCGTCCCTGATTTATCATCATACCCGTTTCGTGTTTAAATTATGAGTAATTTAGATTTATTACATGACAGATTTCTTATTTTGACAATTTTCAAGAAAATACCAGCATGGATCCGAGTGCATCCTAGATTACTTGAAGAAAATATAATAGTTCTCAAATGATACATAACAGTGGTAATGTTTAGAAGATCAAAATCACGAGATAAAAGTGTTGTCCAAATCTGTAGAGAAAAATTACGGCTCAACGGATTGCAAGTGATCCTACTTGACTAGTGGTATTAGCGTGTTATACCTCTCTGTTGTTTATGCATTTTCCCGAGAAATTCGAGTGATTTATGCTATGTGATGCTATGCGTCCATTGATCGTTAAAAACGATGCAACAGTGGTTTTGAGCACTTTTAGGTCATTTTGTGCTCGAGCGCAAGTAAAAGTTTTTCTTTGAAAAATTGACGAGTTCATCTGTGTAAAATGATGCTTTACTCAAACACTTTACTGAATTCTCTAAGTTTGGTTTTTCTGAGACAGAGGACCAAGGAACGTATTCGATCCCGTTCCTAATCTTACATACAGTATACACTAAAAATAAGCATAGTGTAATTATACTCTTCGCCATAACTACTTCGTTGCTGTTCTGACTGTTTTGTCTATAAGTTTCTTCAGTAATCATTCTAGCATTGTCTTAGTTTAGATAGGCCTGCCGTAACAAATGATGTTAATGATTTAATGATCATAACAATGCCATGATTTGTTGCAAATAAACGTACACTATATATTCAGAATTTAAACGAATAATATAAAGACCGCTACCCTCTAATTGAACGTATCCTATGCGGAGGGGTTGGTCTGTACATGAAATTTTCGTCCCAGGCTATCTAAAGCTTGTCAGATTTATTATTCAGACTATCATGGCTTAAATTGCCCGCATAACTTACTATTTGAATCCTTGGCATGTTGAATGTATGATGGTGTAGCTTACTGAAGAAATTTGTCGCACTACCGCACCGCTGATGATTATATCTGAAGCAGAGCGATCGCAAGGTCCAGTATACAGCCCATTGTGTAGACAGTTGTCGTCATTATCGACAAAACTGATGAAGCTAGGTTGAGAAAGACCAACCTATGCAATACAAATTATGCAATTTCGAATCTTTTGTTGAACACCACCACACCCTAATACAGTGCAAGCTGTCCTGATTTATTTAAAAGAGATCAATTTTCAACGAATTGTGCTGGTTCAGAATTGTGATTTCACTTCAAGTTGACGGATTATAGTCTTTACTAGAAGTGAAGTATTTTAGAATTCTGCATGAACAGAATTTGTGACAAAGAAATGATTTATAAGTTATCGATAGCAGCAAAACCAAAATTCGTCTTCTCTAATTGTTTCATAAAAAATGGATCACCCTTAAACATCGCCTTAACTTCAACTTTGTCTAACTCCGCCAAACTTGAACGAATTTCTCTGAAATTTGGAAGATATGTCAGTTGTGCTCACTAATATCATTGTTGGAAATTTCAAGCATGAATATTGAGTTGTTTTCCTGTTATAGATAAAAAAGTAGTAGATAATTTGATCTTCATTTAGCAATGTTACACAAAATCATACCTCACTCTTATAAAATTACATTTGTTTCCTTTGTTATGTAACATGTTGTTCTACAAGCCAAAAGCTATCAAGCAAAGCAAAAATAAAGAAAATCGGTCAATCAGAGCCAGTATAGCACCATTATTCATCAACAATAATGTAACTGCTACATGTGATTAACTGGACTTCATGTTCCATAGCTTCCTGACTTCGTTGCGGTGGTGTTGGCAGCACTCCTGATTGCTTTCAGCTAGAAATATATCTCTTACCGGTTGAAAACAATACAAAGCACAAATGAACAATAACGAGATCGCATTCACAAAAGGCAAAGTGTCAGCCTTGCTAGAACTAGGCTTTTCTTTGCGAGCTACAAGCAAGCGACTAAATGTCTCTTACACAAATGTGCATCGATGGCATAATGATGATTTTCGACTCTGTCGTGAAGAGGGCTCTGGCCGTCCACGCAGAACATCCAAACGTAGAGACCGCCTAATTTTGAGATTTGTTAAAATTGATCCAAGGCTCTCGTTAACTGAGATGGCTGCACTAGACTCGTCTATTTCTAAGTCCACTATTCGTAGAAGACTTATTGAGTCGAATTTCAAAAGATGTAAGAGGCCCTCTCAGATCGAATCATCAACTTGGTGATCCATCGACTTGGTTATTTATGGATGATAATGCTACGTGTCACAGGAGTAGTAGAGTCAACTTATGCAAGTCTCAATTAGGGCTTAGGACATTATCTTGGCCAGCTCGTTCTCCTGATCTGAATCCGATAGAAAATGTATGGAGTATTCTAAAACGCAACGTTCGTCGTTCACTGCTACCTACAGATGGCGTAACACAACTTACGTCACTGTTAAAAAGAGAGTGGAGAAAGTTAGATCAGTCAAAAATCAACGATATTATCGAATCAATGCCTAGACGAATTGGTAATGTCATTGACAATAAGGGTAGGGCCACAAAATATTAGCTTCTTATGAACCGCTACTGTATCATAGCTTATCAGATTATATAAGAACATTTAAATATATTAGGGACATGAAATAACATGAAAAATGCTTTCTGTATCATACTTATGTTTTATTTAGTCAAATTTTAGGATGATCCACTTTTTATGAAACGGTGTGTATTTGGAGTACACATTGTGCTGACCTTTAAATGCGTCTACGGAGTGACATGACAATGATTTAATTAAACGATAAAATGAATTATTCTAGTAAACTGGGGCTATTAGTCCGGCAGCCAGAACGAGTTTCTGCAGGGAACGAGGCCGAAAATGAGACTTTCACAGATTGATGTACACCATATACCTACTACGAATTCGCGCGTCTGCCGAGTTGTGGTGAGTTCCTCTTCTTGTCAGACACGATCAAAGAGAAACACATGTAAATCCAATGAGACGCAGATTGCAGTTTTTGGCTAAAATGAATTTTTGTATATTTTCTCTGATTAAACGAAAAGTACAAAGCCCAGAGTCATAATTTTTGACATGGAATGTCTTCAGGTCATTTCCCATGATGTTTATGTACCCCTGTCAATAAAGCTGAACACATCTAGATTTGGCGAGCCTCTTAATGTCGACAAACACAAACATTTTGAGCAACTGTATCCACATTCAACCATATTCTCACATATATTGCCGATTAGATGCATGATAATAGCTCATGCACATCATAGGAAATGACCTGAAGACATTCCATGTCAAAAATTATGACTCTGCGCTTAGTACTTTTCGTTTAATCAGAGAAAATATACAAAATTTCATTTTAGCCAAAAACTGCAATCTGCGTCCCATTGGATTTACATGTGTTTTTCTTTGATCGTGTCTGACAAGAAGAGGAACTCACCACAACTCGGCAGACGCGCGAATTCGTAGTAGGTATATGGTGTACATCAATCTGTTAAAGTCTCATCTTCGGCCTCGTTCCCTGCAGAAACTCGTTCTGGCTGCCGGACTATATGATCAATGACTTCTTCTGAAGTTTCTGCTCTTTTCGCAGACGCTGTTAATGAACATTACAGAGCAATAGCCTCTATTTATCTAACCGCTGCTATTGCGCTGATTGCCGAGGTGAGCAATACCTTACTATTAGACTTCTGTTTGCTTAGTAAACAGCAAAATCTTATCAGTGGATGTATATATGCCCACTGCTTGCTCTTCTAATATTCTCTAATATTGATTCTCAATGGGCGTCTGACTTTGCAACGGAACTCCTTTATCCATTATTAATGCTACATGACCATTATACGGCCAAAATTTCGTATGCCGTGCATTAATGAAATAAGAGACGTAGTGCATATTTGATAAATATTATTGCTCGACGGTCATGTGACGCTTAGTTATGTCTATATTTATCAAATGATTTATCGCTACATGGCTGTTAAAATCCATTATCGCACTGTGGTTGTATATCGTGTATTCGTTGTATGCAAACGTTTATTTCAGGCCATAGAAATAGAACAAAGACATTTTGAATTGACAAAAACTTTGAGATTTCTGCAATCGGCTAGGCGGCACCTTGTTATTTCTAGCATAGAAATCGAATTATTATAAAGTTTTACAGTAGGTAGATCAGTGTTTATGCAAAAGCACATGATTCCTTCGCGTCTTCAATACCGTGGACAAGTACTCATCAATTGATGAGCATCATCATAATGCACAATGGACTGTAGCATCAAGTTAGCTGATGCACGCCTTTCGCGGTCTCGACGCTGTCGTGTATTAACCATTACTGCTTGCACCGCATCCTGTAGCCGATTGTATGCGGCATAGAAATTGATAACAATAGCCTCTAGAATGGAACCTGAGCTTCGTGAAATACTATACACAGCAGTGGCACATAAATCGCACGCATTTTCACTTTGATGCACTCTTCGACGACGGTGTCATTGGGTTAGAATCAGTCACATGCACAATTCTAAGCTTTTCATTGGTCATTCATGCCCCAAGTTAGTTCCTCGGCTGTGTCACGACCTTGTACTAATTGTCATTCTACACGACTTCACATAAACAATGTGTTTCTGTGGTTTGTGCATGCGTAAGCCAAGTGAATGTCACTAGACTCTTCCAATTCCTATTGGACGAAAATCAAATCAAAGTTAGTGTTACAGTCAAAACAAGACCATTCCAAGAAAAGCATGTATTGACAGACCAAACCATGGATGACAATAATTACCAGACGCGGTGTTTTTATGCTGCACCGTGAGCTGAGGTAAAGTCTAGTTGGGAACGATCTAGACAAACAAAAAATACAATGGTCATTATTTACCAGAAAGCCATTGAGTTTTTTAGTCACAAAAATATGGAGAATTTTATAGGACCAAAATTGGAGCACCGATAATTTGAATCGATTTGAACTCGTTTCAGTTTGGCCCAGGTGAGCGAACTTGAGCTGGAGTGAAGATTCGCAGTCGCGGCAAAGGCGAGTGAGACCAGAAGATCGTAAGTTGACGGCTACAGTTAGTCACATGATCTGTTTGACACCAAGTGACGTGTCACACGCATCATACGCGTCATGCACTGGTCTTAACAGGTTCTGCTAACAAACAGGATCTGATAAAAAATTAAACAAACAGAATTTCTGGCAGTACTTCATTGCTCAGTAAAATCTTCATGCAGTTTAAGCCTTCTGATTGAAGGCTGGTTGAAATTAGCCGAAGTTCGACGCTTGCGTTAGAAATATTTTGCAGTCAAGGTCATTCAACCGACGCGCGCTGAGACGCAGCTTTGAAGAAAGGAAGTCAAGGTCAAGTGATATCGACGTTGCGTTCAGCGCTAGAGCTTAGAAATCATTTCTACTTTTGCAGCGATCACGAGCATGGATTTGTCTGAAAAATTATGATGCTCTAATTTGAAGTGCGTCGATGATATCAATGTAAACAGAACAACGCTGACGCAAGTGATTAGTCATCCGCTAACTTTTCCAAAACGCCAGCGATTGACGCTGCGTCTAACGCAGGCGTCTAGCGTCAAAGCAGCGCGTCAACGTCGAACTTAAGCGATTTTCAATGTGAACCAGCCTTAAGACTTCTATTAAGATATCAGAAGGTCTGATTTAGCAAAAGTCATTGATCATAGCCCCTCTGGTCTTCCAAAGTGCAGAAATCAAACCGAATCCAAGCAACTTAAATACTTCAAGACTGGTCCATGCATATCAGTCAGACATATTCAGAAGAGTCAGACATATTCATGAATGACTCCTGTAGAAAGTCTAAGCTTACATATGTATTTACATGTACGTTACAAGACAAGGGGAAAAGTCGTAAATGCTCGTGTAGTGCAAAGGGCCTGCACTGTATGGTCCGTATAGAGGACCATCGTGCTCAAGTGCGACATTGATCACGTAAGTTGCCACTTTTGCGCATCAACGTAGATGTGCAGGTGGAGCTCAAATATGTATTTGCTGTATTCAATAAAATGTTATGATAAAAATAATATTAATCAATCGTTCTATCGAGATATAAATCACAACCCCAATACGGAGAGGCGTGGGACACGAAATTAGCAAAACAGAGTCACTTGATAAAAATCTTAGCAAAAGGAGACAATGCAAATAATTTACAAAGAGAAATTGCTATTGTATAGTTTTGACATTTCAACAAAATAATAGTCAGCACGTACAGCGGCAGCTATCATTGGCAATCGAAACTTTTGTGAATTTTTCAAAAAGGGAAGAGTCAAGTGGTGGAGTGGATGATCACTTTCTGAAGTTATGTCTTGAAACAACCGGAAACCAATCACAGTTCTTCGATAACCCAGAGGGAGGAATTGGACAAAGTCACAGCCTTTACAAATAATGTCATGAGCTCGGCGTTGAATCCCTTCAATATCATTCGAGATTTCACATGTCACATAAACAAATAAAGGTGATGCATACTCCAGCACGCTTCGGATACAGTTCTGGTAGATTAAGATCAACTGGTCCTTGTTGAGATAATCTCGAAGTTGCCTCAGAACGAAAAGTCGAGATTTCTTGCACACTACGTGAAAGTGACGCTTCCATTTGAAATGTTCATCAAAGATCACACCTAAGATACGTAACTCCGATTTCACAGGAATATCAGGAATAATGAAATGCACTCTTGGAAAAGACTTCCTGCGGCTTGAAAAAAGTTGATGGATATTCTTCTTCTTTATCAACATTCAATTAGTGGTTGCCCAGTCCACAACGACTTCACATTGCTTATGAAGTGGTGAAAAATCATATTTGTTCTTAAAATTCGCAATAAGAAACATGTCGTCTGTATGTTTGACCATACACGCCTGTTTCTTAGAGTCAATAAGCAAATCAGACACAAAAAAACGCAAAGATCAAAAGTCCAAATGATGATCCCTGAGGGACCCCACTGAGCATGGCTCCGTATGTGCTGCTACTTTCTTTCCATCTTACTCTCTTGCTACGGGAGGACAGATAATTACGGATCATCGATAACAAAAAAGCTGTGAAAGTCACACAAATTCGTCTTTTGTATTAGCGAATTATGCGATATTTTGTCAAAACCTTTGAGCATATCGATGGACAGTAAATGTCACGTGGTAACTAAGTAAGAGGCAGGAGTGAAAATCTTGGGAAGAGGGTATGCGTTTCCATTGACTGACCGTCACCAGGGTGTACAGCTGCAAGCGTCAGTATTGAAATACCTGGACAAGATCAGCCGAACATCTCTACCAGGTCGGTTCTCAGTTGAAAGTGGCCGAAACTGAGATGTGGCGGAAGTCATGTCTTCCATCAACTCTATGGTAAAACACAGAGAGGTCCAAAACTGCAGGAAAAGAGAGACAAATTTTGGTCAGAAATGAGCGAAGGTGACCAAAGAAGAAAGTTACGAGAGAATAAGGTGCGAGCCTTAGAAGAAGAGAAGAGAAATGCCCTGGCAGTGCAACAGGGGCAGCAAGGAAGATGGCTCAACTGGGAAGTCGAAGATCGCAAGATCTCATAGAACGATTGGTGGAATTCGGGGTATTGGTAGTTGAGGCGGAAGCTTCAATCGACCTATGATGAGTTTCCAACCCCCGCTAATTTGTTACGATGGGGAATCTGCATGGATCCTCACTGTCACTTGTGTGGCATGTATGCCAATCTTCGCCATATCCTCTCGGGTTGTCACGTGGCACTGCGCAGAGGATGGTACACGCACGGGCACGGCTTGGTCCTGTAAGCGATTGTGGAAGTAGTCTCGGATCCAGTAATACCCTACACGCATTTAATGGTAATAGACTTTGTGCCAACAAAGAGTGGTCAAACAAAGAGACGAAAGTCTCCTTGTGTGTCCTGATCTGTTCCGCGGAAGTGGAAAGCTCGAGTAGATAGACAGCTGCCAGATGAATTGTCCCTATCTGACCAACGGCCTGATCTAGCGTTGATCGATGCGGTAGGGAAGAGAATGATTATGGGCGAACTAACCGTTCCCTGGGAAGAGAACGTTGAGGATTCCCATAAAAGGAAAGCTGCCACATATGAAGAACTTGCCGAAGGGATTCGGAAGCAGGGCTGGAAGTGTGAGCTCATACCCTTTGAAGGGGGATGCCTCGGTTTCGTTGCTCTATCGGTAAGGAAATTTCTTGCGAAAGCCGGTGTTAAAAGTGTAAAGATTACTATCAATACGTTAAGTGCGATGGCAGAAGAAGGTAGCACCTTTGTATTAAGGACCTGTGCGAAACGAGCTTCTGTGGACCTGCCATCTTGAGAGATACTGAGCTTAATGGATCGAAATCTCGGTAAAGGATGGCTCAGCTGATGACTGAATTGCTGTTTCACAAAACAGGTTCTTGTATACTTTTCGTAATGAAGTCTTCCATACTGATAAGGGCGCATACAATGGAGCTCTTAGGTCAGTATGCAAATTGTTGGCTGTCACAACGGCGTATAAATTCAGCTTTCGTTCTTCGTAGCAAACAATTTTTCAAATAGTCTTTCGGGCATTGGCAATACCGAAATCGGTCATATTTCTGTCATATAAAGAGGATTCTTTTCGAAATAGGAATAATGTCTGCATCGCTCAACATTTGCGGCAAATTGGTCTCTCGCAAACATTTATTGAACAAAAACACAGAGGTCCTGATGAGAGGTCATTAAGCTTTCTCCATGCAACAGAAGGAATTCTGGGCCTGCGCTTTTCTTAGGATTTGCTTGTTTCAGCATGGTATTAATTTCATTTTCTGGGAATTGAAAAGGCACTGTAAACGGAAAATGACAGTTTTCACTCTTTCTGAACTCTTTGCAAGTATAAATTGAGCTGTTCTAAGTATCACGCAAGTTCTACGTCAGATATAAAATGCTCTAAGTAGTTTTATAAAATTGCAAATTTATTCTGAAATATTTAATTGAATAATCTCTTTTTGAAACGGCATTATGAGAATTAAGATGTAAGTATATATAGTAAAATTCATTGATCTAAGAGTTATAAATTGCTATTTATATCACAAAGATGAGAATGAGAGCAAGTGAATACTGCTATAAGAAAGCTTACTTGACAAGTTTGTCATGTTGACATTTTCATACAATTGCGAGGAATTCGACAATCACATTCAGTTATGTAATTCCACATTGTCATATATTTACTTTAGGAATTGTCCCGAAGTGGGTGCAAGGAGCAGAACATTTACCAAGCCGCTCCATTTCTCATTCTCTATGGTGTCACATTGCATCCAAAACCGAAAAAGCAACCAGAAAAAGGGAGAGCTATATTCGAGGGGGAGTTGTATTCGTCGGTGGGCTGTATTCGAGGGAGAGTTGCATTTGAGGGCTGTTTCTTTTCAAGAAAATGCAGTCGTGCTCAAGCATCATTGCTTCTTATTATGGGGATAAATTAGTTTGCCAATTTGGGGTTAATTAAGAGGAAATCTGAAATGCTACACCGACCTCTCCTTCAAAAACACTATCTTTACTTATCCTTACATCCAGAGTTGGAAAAGTCGGAATTGTAATTAATTCCATTTTTCGTCGGAATTGGAATTGGAATTGGAATGGACCTTGATAAACCACAATTCCACTTTTTCGATAGACCTGTGATAAATCTATTTGTACAAAAATTGAAATCACAACGTCCAATCACAACAATTGACAATCTTAATTTTTAAGACTCCATAGATACGATGCGCAACAATAAAAGAAAAACTTTAAACTTACAGTTCACTTCTTAATGTTGAATTCACTTCAATTCGATCGGACTCATTTATACCAAAATAATATCATAAATATCAGTTTCACGTATACCGTCAATCTTCAATTGCGCTCGCTGATGTGTTGTTGTTAGCTAGCGGGCAGTTGTTAAGTTGTACCGCGAGAGCCCGGAGTTCTTCCAACAGCTGCTGAAGATGTCGTATATGTTGTTGTTGGTAGTTGCTGTTGTGTCATTTTCTCATCGTTTCTAATTTATACCAATTTTTGAGACTTGACGATAAATCCTCTTTCTTTTGAAAATTGAAATAGTTTCCTTTAATCTCTGCTCCCTAGCTTTCGACCCGACTTCATTTTGTTCTTATCACGGAATTTTTAATCTCCTTTTCTAACATGGACCATTAGGCCTAATCAGTTTTCATGATATTATTTTTATCGTCGTTTTTTCTGTCATCAACAATCACGTTATTTGCACATTGAATTTCTTTCTTCTATCAGTTTATTAATCGATTTATTCGCATCTCATTTCTCTCTCTCAGCGTTTGATTCTTTGCTGACCGTTAATTTTCTTTTCTTTCTTTTTTTCACGAGATATTGAATATCTCGCTTACGAAACGAAGATGGCGTAGGCAGACCGGTTACACATATATAGGTACACAAGAAATATGAACTATGAACATGAGAGCGCAAATAGGAACGACGCATGGAACGGCACACAGGAACAACGAGGATAGGATAAGGGCACATGGGTTCGATTGAAACGAACAAACGTTAGATACATTAGCATGATACACTATACGCGACATGAAATTATCGGAATTGAATCGTATTATGGAATTGGAATTGAATTGAACTGTTTCGACTGGAATTGGAATTGGAGTTGGAATTGAAATTTCTGTTCTGGAATTGGAATTTAAAAAATTCAGTGGAATTTTTCCTGCTCTGCTTACATCTCCTTACCACTCATTCATTCATGCTCACTTTTCTCTTTTCTGTATTCCCTACTCTATTTCTTGAAGGCCACTATTCTCATCAAAATCCAATACAATTCTAAAGTCAGATTCATTTCAGTACATCCATGTCTATGATTTCTTACTTTCGACTATGACGATCTTTTTCTCCTTATACAAACTCCTCCAACCCAATTATCCCAATTATTCCTCACTTCATAGCGCGTGAAAATTCACCCAAATAATGATTATCACTATCTATTCAACACCTACTTGCCCTTCATTTTCCATGTAACGTTAATTTGATGCTGCGTCTCAAGACATGAAGATATCGCATTAGAAAATACTTTAACTGTTTTTTTTAGCAAAAAAGATGAGATGGCAAGTACAAGAGGTTCACCTGCTTTTCGCATGATAGAATGTACTGTTCCAATGTCACAGTTTTCGAACACTTTGTTATAACAAATCATAAAAGTAATTATCTATTGTGAATGATGAATATCAAGCGTCTTATCTGCATTTTGAGTGTCTCAAGGTTCATTCGCTGATGCTTTTGTACACCCTCAGGATGATATAAGATTAACATTGGAGATTTGTAATCCAATCTTATCTGTCTTTGAAATTAATTGTGGTTTTCAATGAGCTGTTTTAAATAAGAAGATTTTCCTTTTATAAGTGTAGAAGAAGAGGACTTTCTTGTATTTCCCCAAGTCAATTGATTGTTTATAATCCTGCTTGACTAAAATTTCTTTAAAAATGATAGAAGTGACATTTGCAATTTGCACATTTATATGAAACACGTCATCATAATCTACGGAATGACTGCCATTTTAACTATGATAGGAACTTTTATCTTAAATGACTAGAACTTGCAATAGCGATGGAGGTGGCATATTTTAAAATTTAATTAAGACTCATGTTTGAAGAAAAAAATTGAATTAAAAAAGTTGAAATGACCAGTCTGTCAATTAGAACAGCGAACAGAACATATATAGGCTATAAAAAAAGAAAACACAATATTTGCGCCAACTTGATTCACCACTCCAGTGGCGTTCATGATGAATTCACTTCCCAAGGCGTTAGATGAATATATATCTCATAAAGATATATGATTGGGCCCTCTTTGAAATATCGCCCAATAATTTCAAGCAAATATGCCCTTAAGAGCAACAACAATGAATCATTTTCAGGATTGCTGAAAGTTATTTCCGTGTAAATAACCTTTATATCCTTTCCTGTCATATTTTTTCTTCGTACGTAATTCGACTCCATGCATACAGATATTTTGCGCATCATACAAAGGATATATATATATCTGATGCACTTTTTGTCTTTACATGTAGATAAAACAATTGAGCTGAGAAAAAATTGAAAATTCTTCCTTTTCGTTAAAAGCAACTATTTTGGACACGATTAATCCCTGCTCCTTTGGTGTAAATTTCCCTTTATTAAAGCCAGTCTGATCTGAGCAGTATTATCAAGAGACTATAGAAGTATCAAATTATCAGATCAAGAGATTGCTTATTCAAATTTCATACCTCTCTTGATAATATTGATAAAGTGAACCTTATTCGGGATATCCTTAATTGGATATCCTCCCACAGGCATCTGATGAATATAATATTTTGACGGAGAAATTTTTACTTACTCGTATCTGATGATAGCATCTACGGCTTCAACCCTATATGACCTTAGAGGGAAAGTTATTTACGACAGGCATCATGCTGTGTGGCGCACTGTTGGAAACGGCCGGATTTTTGGCAGCCGCTGCCGGGCAGGGCAGTCAGGGCTGGGACGACGGCTTGCGTCGCTGTAACCGAATGGATATAAAGGCGTTGACCGTTGGACATCATTTGATCAACTTAAACCACTGGACATCTTTCAATTACCATATAGATTATATGAAAAACATGAACAGTGCGCCTGCCGGTATTTTGGACAAGTATGAGCTCCCAATTACAATGCAATTTTGCAAAACAAACATTTGCGTTTTGATCAGATATTTGATGTAGGCCTATTTTGCAACCACGCGTATTTGCCAGCAGCAATAAGCGCAATATCAATCTAATGAGTTGTAGACATGTAGTAGCGTTGTGATTATTAACTCTATTTTCAAAATCAATCATAGACAAGTAAATTTGTAACATGGAATTAAAAATGACCAAAGCCGTGCATAACAAAGATAGTACAATAAAATGAACAAGATAATAGCTGATCAAGTACGGATGCTACGAAATATTTTTGTCTCCGAAGATGAAATGTCCTCTTACAGATGAAACAGTGGAGAAATTGCTTCATTTTGCGCTTAGATATTGTTTATCTACATATTTAAGATGCATCTAATACAAATATTTCCTGGAATGAGAAGAAAGGAATCCTTGCTTGCTTTTTTGGCAACATTTTTTGCCTATGATGGATATGTTGCGTTTCACATCACAGTGAAGGTTAACCCTGCGTGGTTGAAGCACGTGACCCTTGTGTGTGTCCTAAAACAACACAGTATGCCCTTATTTTAGCGATGTCTTAAGTCACTGTGCCCAGAGTAACCATCTGTTGGAAATTCCACCGTCATCATGAGAATTGAACGAGATGCTCCCACACAAATAACTCGACGTTTATCCTACATTTGTGACGTCATACTGAATCGTTTTCTGATTGTTGTTCGTACTTTGGTTCGTACATTTCATTCCTTTTAATAGCTGATAGGCCTAAGTTTCATGCTAATTAGATAGAGGTACCAAATCGCTAGCATATATACTATATAGGAATAATTTGCAAAATTTAAACTTCTTAAAAGTTGATTCTTTCAGACGACAGAACATAATTTGCGCAAAAAGCTGAATCTTTTGATATAAAAATTCTCTGTGTATTGTGACATTTTTTGAGTCGTAACTCCACTTACTTTATAGGCCTACATGTACTTACTCAATGGTGTGGTAGACAGGCAGAAGGGTCCATGAAACTCTTCCTCAGGTCTCAGAATGTGTAGAAAGTCCTATATAATTTTTTGTATTCATCTGAAAAATGATTTTGTGTATGACCATGATGGTGCAGTATGTGCGAAATTGATTTATTTATTGGTTGCGTCATGCTTGCATCTGTGCATTCTGTCAGAAGATAATAAATACGAATGCCTTGCTGTCACACATGATCGCACGTGTCTGGATGACCAGTATGAATCTCTCAGCATGAATCAATGAAGATGAAAGCCATCATTATACTCATAGTTCGACACCAAAAATAAACTGCTGACCAAGTTTTCACAGCAGCCTAGCAATTGATGAGTTTGAGATCTCCATAGCTGTCTGAAATCCGATTGTAGGGTTGATAAGATGAAGACAGTAAACACGGGATCAAGCAATTTCAATTAAAGTAATTATCTGAGGTTTTATTGTTGCAGTCAAAATCGTGAGATCGGCTCCTAGCGCAGCTGATGTTGTGCCGAATTTTGTTAACCAAAAAACACCATATTTCGTATATATCTACTAAGAAGAGTGGAAAATGTTTAGTTTCGGTCATGGATTGGCATTTGAATTTTGATAAAGGCCTTGGAAATACATATAAAAAGTTTCTACAAAAGCAGGTTGGAAAACACATGCAAATTTAATTGATTAAACTGCAACATGATTATAATAGAGCTGATCATAAGAAAACGCATCAACTAAATTATGACGGAGTTCATTCGATTCTTATACCTTTCAATCGTGTCGCACAGCAGCATGCCCTACATAATTCGATAGCTTATATTCTCAGCTGTCAAATGAGCTATGATAGACTTGTATCAGTTATTGCATCTGCTCAGCAACGCTCAAAACATGAAAACCGGTCAATTAACAAATCGCAATTTTCAATAAGAAATCATGTGAGTATGATAACAAAACAGGCACGAGGAGAGCGAGCACTTTCTGAGTTTTCTGTTGAGAATTTTGCTGGTCATCAAAATAGGTGAACTAGGAAAATAGTAGTTATCACATTACTATGACTTTTTTGACTGAAAATGAAAATTCTCACTTATTCATGAAAAATGGTATCTTCAGAATCCCTGCGAGGTAAAGAGTGCGAATATGTATGTGTAATTCAAATAAGTTTAATAGTTCTTTTCAAACTTCTTCAGCATTTTTCTCATTACCGCAAAAGTACACAAGCACCATGTAAAGTGAGCGAATGTTCAAAACAAGGCAATTAACGAATACATGTTTTTGCTCTGTCACAGTGACTGCAGATTGCTTACCTTGCATGTTTTTAATTCAAATTTAATAGAATAAAATAGAATAGATATATTTTCAATTATTAATCAAAAGATGACAATATTCGCTACAAGAGAAGCATGAGTTAAAAAAATACAAATGATGCCTAAATTGTCTACATTGTAGGCTTAGTGAATGACCAAGAAGCACAATAGCTTGTATGAAATAGTCTGACAATCCATTCGTATTTGAAGTTCACATTACACGCTGTAAGTAGCGTTACAGCTTGACAACAATATCATTGGAAGTCAGAGCAAGATGAGAAAATTGCGGTCGTATTTTAATCATATAAGTAGATTTTCAAGAATCAAAGATTCAGAGATTCAAAATTTCAAAGAAACGTGAGTACAATATTTTAAAATAAACGAGATCATTCGTTTGCATAATAGCTTTTAAAATGAATTCATGTCTACACAAAGTGATTCAAATGTAACGACGCGTAGACAAAAGAAGAAATTTGTCTTCTATTTGTTCTGGCATAAACAGCCCGTAAATCGACGGTAGAATACTTTAGAAAAATTTGTTCAATTATTTTATTTTTATGATCAATATTATTTTGAATTACTTCAACTGAAGCTCAAATTTTACAAGAATATCTCCAACATGTTTGGTAATGACGCACAAAATGATTGACAATGAGAAATTGCGTACGAGTATATATTATTTGGTCCCCATGGAAAAAGGAATTGATTGATAACATCGAAAGAGTACAAAAACACTTCACAAAAATGTTTCCTTATATTCGCCATCTTGATTATCAACATCGTCTATTGAAACTTCATTATTGTCACTATCACCTCGCCGACTCAGATATAAACTTATTTTTCTTTTTAAGATCGTGAATAATTTAGTAAATGTGAACCCGAATGAGCATTCAAGTTTTCTGCAAGGTCTCAATATTTGATCAGTATTAAACCTTGGTGTCGAGTATTCATTGCATTCTATTAACCAAATGGCGACTTGAAAATGAAAAGAACCGCAGATATGATAATGAAGAAAATATCGGTAGTAAAAGATGCAGAGACCGAAGGGGTGAATTTTTTCGAATATTGTCAGCTATCCGACAGAAATCCAAATTACCGGTAATATTGATAATTGTGTTAACATGGAATCGTTTGCCAATTTGATATTTTTGATTCTGTATTAGGTCGATATAATTCAATTTAGCATGTTGTGATGCACCCATAGAAATAAACTGTTTATTTGAAGTTCACTAGAATGGAAATTGACTCAAGGTCGTGGCACATCCGGGGGAACTAAGTTGGGGCATGAAGAACCAATTAAAAGCTTTGATTTACTCATGTGACTGATTCTAACCCAATGATACAAACGTTGACAGGTGCATCTAAGTGAAAATGCGTGCGATTTATGTGCCGTTATTGTGTACTGCATGAATCGCAATTTCCATTCTAGAGTTTTTATTGTTGTATATTCTATGGATGCACCCATGTTTCAAATGCTAGACTAAGGCACTTGTCAAGGATATTCAAAGTAATTACAATCAAAATAATACATAGAGAAAATATAATCATGACGAACTGCGAGGTATTGACCGCAAAAAGCGCAAAGTTGAACAGGGACTGAAAAGTATTGCTCATGCGCTCTGATGGCTATGGTAATATCAACTTTTCAACACATGAATAGAAATAAAATTGTATTTCACTCTCGATGGCTTTGGAGGTCATAGAAATAATTGAAATGAGTTTATAATGCATTATTGCCCGGCATTGGCGGGTATATAATGCACCATTGTATTTCACTCTCGATGGCTTTGGAGGTCATAGAAATAATTGAAATGAGTTTACAATGCATTATTGCCCGGCATTGGCGGGTATATAATGCACCATTGTATTTCACTCTCGATGGCTTTGGAGGTCATAGAAATAATTGAAATGAGTTTATAATGCATTATTGCCCGGCATTGGCGGGAATATAATGCACCATTATATGCCCGCCAATTTCACATAGAATTCTCACCGTACCAGATAGCCATGAGCCGTCGTCCGTCACTCCAGCCTGAGATTCCATTAATGAATGAATTGGTAAAGTGATATTTCAAATCATTTTTAGAAAGAAATCTGAATTTTAAATCTATTCACATTTGCAAACATTCATAGACTTTCAAACTTTTCATGAATTAAAATCTATTGAGAGAGCAAACATTCATAGAAGTAGTAAGTAAAACTCCACTTCTGGATAGCGCAAGATGGCCGCCGTCGCTGACGTCCCCCCCCCTCTGGAACGGCAGAGTGTCGTGGTCGGCCGCCGTGGTGTTTTGGTTCTGACGTCCACCCCCCCCTCTGGCCGACCGTCGTATAGAACGCGGTGATGTGGTGTCTAGGTTGGCGTGGTGTGCCGGCCAGGCTGGCGTGGTGCGCCGGCCAGGTTGGGAGGGTGGACTGTCGTAGCTCACCTGAAAAAATCCTAAGTGTCAGAGTGGCTTTGTATGGGTAAAATTTTGAAAATTTTCCAAAGTGTGGAATTTCGACCTGGGACCGTCACCAAAACATTTTTCATCAAATTTCACTGACCCCCCCCCCCCGACAGCAATCTTCTAACTTTGGTTCTAGTGAACGGATTTTGTCTTAAGGCTACTCGTTTGAAAGAGGAGAAAAAACTGCTCGACAACATTTTTGTTGCGAGTCAATCGGACCAGCCGTTCAAAAGTTAGAGCGGTTACAAGATTTTAGGTCGGAGCTCGCTCACCTGAAAAAATCCTAAGTGTCAGAGTGGCTTTGTATGGGTAAAATTTTGAAAATTTTCCAAAGTGTGGAATTTCGACCTGGGACCGTCACCAAAACATTTTTCATCAAATTTCACTGACCTCCCCCCCTCTGGACAGCTAGCTTCAATCTTGGCTTCTAGTGGACGGATTTTGTCGTGCAATAGCTCGTTTGAAAGCTAAGAGTGAGACAAATTCAGTGAAAGAAACCGCTTGTTCATATCTGTCTTCATTCAAAAGTTAGAGCGGTTACAAGATTTTAGGTCGGAGCTCGCTCACCTGAAAAAATCCTAAGTGTCAGAGTGGCTTTGTATGGGTAAAATTTTGAAAATTTTCCAAAGTGTAGAATTTCGACCTGGGACCGTCACCAAAACATTTTTCATCAAATTCCTCTGAACGAGGGGGGGTCCGTGAAATTTGGTGAAAAATGTTTTGGTAAAGGTCCCAGGTCGAAATTCGGAAGTTTTAAATTTTCAAAATTTTCACCACACTGGAGCTCTCACACTTAGGAATTTTTTCACTTGTGGCATGTTACATGGACATGTGCTGACGGACCAACTTCCCGTGGTCATATCAGAATGGTTCAGGTGTCATATGATAGAGAATGATGAGACGAATCGTTTGCAACAAACCGCATGTCGCTACGATGAATACTTTCGGAGATAGAGCCATTTTAAGTTTTCTTCCGAGCACATATAAACCCCCGACAACGTAAGTCTGATCACTTCATCGAAAGACGAGGTAAGCGACGGTCGTCGCTCTGAGCTCCCGATATCGGGTGTTTCAAAGGACTCTATCTTTTGAAGTAGGCAAGCTATCTTCTTACTTCAAAGTTTGTATGATAGAGTTTGATAGTGTCTTTACTACTGATAAAATTTTTTAAAAGTAGTATGAGTAGTAAAATGCGGAATTTTTTAAAAATTCTTAATTTTCAGTTTTTTCAAAGTTTTAACATATAGATTAAGGTTTTCAAGT
>CAJQUW010009331.1:0-163675 GCA_907163375.1 Prostheceraeus crozeri
TTTATAATATTTCATTTCCAGGTGTGTTGCAGAAATGCTTTACAGTGCAGCCCGAACGGTTTCCTACATTGTGGAAAGAAGTCAAGGCTTCGTTAAATCAGTGTTTCAGAGAAGGGAATAGGAACAAGAAGGCATCAAACATCCATAATGAAACATTTTGAAAAGTTCAGACTTCCAAATTATGCATGATGTTTTTGTAATGTTTCGTCTTTATTGCTCATTGAAAGTGATTAAACTGATTACACTTTATAGATAGCCTTCCCAGTGCAATTGACTGCATGAAAACTTGTCATCGAGTTGGTGGCATAACGTTACTTCTCCGTGTTTAATTGTCACTAAATTGGTCTTCTTCATTTATATGTAATTCAGTCGATGGAATTAATTGCTTTTGCGTAAAAACGAATATACTGTCGTAATTTGAGTCACAATATATGGATGGGTTCTCTGTTATGACAATCATGTACTACCGGTATCTACTTAGTCTGAGGGAGGAGTGTACAGTCACAGCCACTGGTTGACTGGATTATCATCACCTCGTTAGAATTCAATAATAATCAATAACTTGATACAGTAGCATGTAACACAATAACTGGAATTCAGTAATATTTTGCTGAATACATTTTAAGCATATTCATCACTCAAAAATTTTAAATTGATAAGATTTCAATACCGCGTTGAACCAGCCCTTGCTCCCAAGACTATGAATTCACTGTCATATATTCAGTCAGTATTTAACAGAATTCTGTGGTGATTATTTTGCACCACACATTTTAATTGGCTTTAGGTTGATGGCTTTTACTTTAACTACAACCAAGTCTTCTATGAGTTCCTCGCACAAGGACTTACAGTCGTTGGCAGTTTAGCACTAATTTATATCGAAGGATCATATCAAAAGTAACGGGCACTATAACAGATCTTGGGTCTTCATATGGGTCTCTAAATTAGTTGAGACAACTAAGAAGTATCTCAGTCTTGGTGAATTCATTGGTCATGCTTATTTGCGAATGATTGTAGAACTTAAATTCAAAAATTAAATACCGTGACTACAGCCTAGAAATATTGATAGAGAGCAGTAAATCGCTCAATACGAATCACATACGAAGGATGCATACCAAGATATTTTTTTGGTATATTTCTGTATGATCTTGGTATATATTTGTATGCTTTTCGCATGTTATTTCAAGTGTGGTATGCTTTACATACTAAAGACATACCAGCACAATGTTAAAAGAAAGCATCAATCATGTCCAAAGTATGTTGATTTAAGGACTTTTGTCAATAAAGATCACATTAATGTACTACTGTTCTGTAAGTAGTTAGATAATGACATTCAAGAGTGATACCTTAAATGCTGAATTCGATTTTAATACATGTAAGTCCGAGGCATTTCATAAATAATCAATAAGTATTTGACCATCAACAATTATGTATCATGTAATTTTGAAATAAGGCATATTATCAATCCGAAGTAAAAACACATTATAATTCATTAAATGCAAAAATAGTTATGTTTGAGATATATAAGTCAACATGGTTGCTGAAAAGTTATCGTTATATTGAAATGATGTTTATCAATTTAGTTCAAGGAAATGAGCTAATTATGAGTCTTGTGAATGCTATAAGACAAGTTGCAAAGATGACATGCGGCTTTAATTCCACAACAAATCTAATCTAGTTAAATACCACACTTTCACAAAGAAATGTTCACGGCTGGTATTACTGGAAAAAAGTTATTTGTAAGTAGTATGTAGTATAACATATTTTTGCCATATGACATAAAGCTATTCATACGAAAAACATACGAAACACATACCAATTTGCATCGGGTCTCGTATATAAAACATACCAAGAATTCGTATTTCAACGTAAAACAGCCAATCACAGTTAGCATAGTTCGTATCGTTTACATACCAATCACATAGGAAAGTAAATGGCCATTCGTATGAAAAACATACCAGATTTCTTTATATATACCAGAATCTCGTATCAAATGTTGGTTTCAAATTGTATGTAAACTTGGTATGTGTTTGTATGTAATTTTCGTATCCAGCGATTTACAGTGTAGGTGCTCTAAGTGAGCCATGTCAATGAATATTATACTTGAAAGAGATCAAGGAACTTCTATAAATATGCTCAATACAAAGCATGATACAAAGTTCCGCGCTGTCATCACACTTTGGATCATGGCAAAATTTGAAATATTTGGAAAAATACAATTTAGTTTTCAAGAACATGAGCACAAGAGTGTACCGGTAGGCTACATGTAAAATCATGTAGATTTTGTAATTTGTAATTTTGCAACAGCTTGCAATAATGTGTCTTGTCACACAAATTCTGTAAACCATTCGTAAATACTAATCTGCAACATCACATCAGCGTCATTGTAAAATGCAGAGCGTTAGATAGTGAGTTGATAGTGACAAGCAAATTTCAATGGGTGAGTGATGCTGTTAGAGATTTGTTAGACTAGCAGTGTTTCTGTGCGCTCGCCTTAGGTTGTTCAACAAGACGAGATCATTTTTTTCGCTACCTACATCAATGATTTTGTTTGCTGATAATTTTACTTTCAGTTCACGCTAAAAGTATCGTATCGCTATCTTTATAATTTCCTAATACACGTGTGACCGGAAAGTACTTTGGAGGATTCATTCATAATGATAGCATACATCAAATGCGTAACAAGCATGGTCCGCGTGAGACCGAAATCACATGGCATTGCAACGTGACTAAAAACTTGTATAATCCCACTAGTCCAAAACGTGACAGTATGTTGACTATCCACTCGACTCCATGCATGTACTATATAAAGCCATGTTATAATGATCAAGTTGTCACTGATTCTCTTTGTGTTTAACTGTTGACCACCTTTTACAATATACGCAATCTTTCATATAAAATATTTTCTCTGTCAAACATCACCATGGAAAGCAAGATTGAATATAATTTGAGTTAAATCACTCCATTGCTGGATGTGTATTTAAGAGCTAGTTTAAAGCTCATTTCAAAAGTCCAGGGTGCTGCCAGTTTACACACGTAAAAGCAAATTTATGTACACGGTAATAAAACCATGGCTTCTGGACGGCAAACTGCAGACCACAACACGCTTCAACTGCAAGTTTATTAAAGAATATTTTTTGGTAATTCATGAAGAGGGCACACATGCAACACTTGCAACACCTGGTTTAGGGCAACATTTGCATCTGCAACACGTGCAACACCCTTGCCGGCGTCCCTGGTTAGGCCTATGACATTCCAGCACATTCTCTCTTAATGAATGGATGTCAGAAAATGAAAAGCTTGGCATGTAAGAGGTGCAGTGGCCTAGACAATAGATATTCTTTGGCCTGCATCACGGAAACAAGTAGAACAGAGGTGATCGCGGCGTTTTTAAAGCATGTGAAGCAATTCATTATGGGATGCAGCCTGAGAGCAGCTACACATACTGCTGCACACCTACTTGAAAACTGAGAATTTACAAAATTTGAAAGTTGACCAAGCTCGCAATGTGTAATGCAAAGTCATCTCCCCTATTGTCAGCGTCAGTATTCCGACTGTGACAGTTTCAGGACGCTAGGACGTTCATCACAGATAACCACAGCCGCACAGAGCATTGTTTATTGAACATGCGTGCGACTCTCTTATCAACTTCCTTTGAAGATCATCAAAACATGCGCAAATACATCTTCACATTGTTTCACACAGCGCAGACATGTCATTAAATGATCCTCTGTCTATCAGACCCACTTAGCGGACATGTCGATAATGTCGCAATCATCAATCCAGTCCTAAATTTGCTTTAATAACATCAATGAGTGAATTAGACACTACTATAATAGATAGATCTCATCGAAGTTTGCTCTGCTTGTCAATTTCGTGCAGTTTGCCAGACAGTAGGTTAGCAAATGACATCTGAAAATGCTTCCAATGTGAAATTGATACCTGTGTATGTTGTGGAATGGAGCGGAAGAGTTTCCATGGCAGTATTTTTGGTGGTGTTGTCAACCCACTACCTCCCTGCTATTGGGAGAGGTTTCGGGGACATCAGATGTCCGACTGGCCATTCGCCTGCTCCCACCGGCGGATGAGCTCTGTACACCTGAAGGGGGCAACCCGTAGGTACCATGGTGTGAGCGTTGTGTGTGTTTGTGTGCAGAAGAAGATGTGTTTTGTATTGTGCAGTTGAGATTTACAAAGGGGGCAAAGAGGTGAAGAGTGGACAATCAAGAAGGGTGATTTGTTGGTGCAGAGTTGTGCCAGTGTTCTGCATGTGAGTGTCTCGAGCGTTTGTTCTGATTTGTGAACCGTTGGGAATTGCGTTGATGATTTTGTTTTTTTGTCTGTGCGTTAGAGGTATGTGCCGACAGTATTTTTGGTCAATCATAAGATCAGATCCAGCACAACGAAACTACGCTACCTAAGATCTATCAGGTGTAGGAATAATATTGGCGGGAATTAAATCCTCCGAAATACGCGTTGTACTCTGCTAGAATCTCAGTTGTATAAAGAGCGTAAAAATGAAGTAACTGCACGTCTAAATAAATAAATGTATCAAAAATATTAATAGCGGCGGTCGGGCCTCAATCTATTGGGAGCCAACCAATGAGTTAAACTCTTGGATTTCTTAAACGGTAGGTTCTCTTGAATTGCTGAGTGCAAGCCTTGCTGTAAGCACTGGATGTGTGACTTTGGTACACTTTCTTCAAAGATAAATTCACTAAAATTCTGAAAATGTATTTCTCTACATGTACAACGTTTCATTTTGTTGAAAACTGAATGTCACATGTGATCCATTAGCTAATGTCAAAACAATGATATAAGAGGAACTGCCAATGTACGATGAATGCTACGTAAATGGATGTTGACCTACTTCGATTAACTAGAGAATAGGCTGGGCATGCAGAAGGTCACCTGAGCCTAGTAATAGAATAGAATAGAATAGAATAGAATAGAATATGTTTATTTTGTCAAATGAAAATCAGAAATACAGAAATCAAAGTAGATACAAGTTAAATGTTGGGCCTCTTCGTCAAGTCTGTGAGACCATTATAGACTAGGGTAGACATAACCGTGAAACAATTCTGTCGGCGATTGGTTTTGCAAAAAGGCACAGAAACGCGACAATTCATTGGGTGGGAAACAATCGCAAAAAGAGGATGACATTCATTTTGGCACTTTTCAAACATTTTCTGAAACATACTGCGGCGCATTAAGTGGAAGTTACTTATATTGTTCTTACAAGGACACAATTTGAAACGTATGATTTTTCTGGCACGTCTGAACAATGAGCTAATCACATTTTGCACATCACTTGAAAATATCCCAAATAAAGTAGTACAATATTGAAGCATGCTGCCGACAGTGGTGTGAAAAATTAGCCACAGCTCATCGTGACTGAAGATGTCTCTCAGCACTCTGAGTAAATACAGTCTACGAGAGCAAGAATGCAACAGAAACTTGAAATGAGCACTCCAGTTGAGATTGGAATCCCACACAACACCTAAAAACCTGAATTCATTCACGATGCTGAACGGAAGGGGAAACATGATTTCAAAATTTTTCTTAAAGACACACAATGCCTTTGTTTTTGAGGCGTTGAGTTTCAATGAATTATTTTCTGACCAATTTTTAATGTTGAAAAATTCCTCTACAATGACTGCCACAGATTCCGCCACATCGTTGCTAAAAATTGGACACAGTTCGCAAATGTCGTCTGCATACATGCACAAAAATGTCTTTTTATGTTTAGGATAAATGTCGCAACAGTACAACACGAACAAAAAAGGCCCTAAGAGAGAACCTTGAGGAGCTCCACTTTTTCTGGGAAGCATTGAGCTAAAAGAGTCTAGAACCTTCACGTACTGGAATCGATTCTTCAGATACGAACACATCAACTGAACAAAGCCCAAGGGAAAGTTAAGATGGAGCAATTTTGAAATCAGAATAGGATAACTAATGCTGTCAAAAGCCTTTGAAAAGTCATAATTGATAAGAAGACAGCCACCAACATCAGCTTCATCAAGATGAGCGGTCAGCTTGTCATGAATGGCTATCGAACAGGAAGAAGTATTTGACATAGGTCGATAGGCAAATTGATATGTGGGTATTTTCTGATTGATGAAATCACGCATGTTCTTGAGATCAAAAATTCCAAGAGTTTGGCGGGAATGCTCAAAGAGTTATCGGACGAAGTTCATCCAGCGATGCGGGATGGCATTTTCGGTATGGGTGTGACAGCACAGATTTTGAACGCTGATGGCACATGTCTCTCACTTATGATGCAGTTGATAAGATGACATAATGGCTGACAAATGAAAGGAGCCGCTAGTTTGTAAAATTTGTTGCTGATGCCATCTGAACCAGTTGATTTTGTGACTGACAACTTGTCGAGATACAAAAAGACATCATTCGGCTCCACCAGTGGACACCAACTGTCGTCCAACATGAAACCCGGATCATCATTCTGAGTACAAAAGCTAACAAAAGTTTCATTGATGGCATTAGCAGCTGTGACATTGTCTGGAAAATCTGACAACAAGGACAACAGGGATTCGTGGCATTCTTTCCTTTGACATCAGCAAAAACGTTCCACAAGCTCCGGGTTTTCGTCTTTGAGCGCTGTACCCATGTCCTCTTGCATCGAACGATTTCTTCTTTACACTTGCTCTTGCAGTGATTGTATAATTGGTAGTCTTGTCGTCGAAATGCTTCCCATCTCTTACTGATTAAGTCTTTCAAAAAAGGCGTCATCCATGGCTTGTCACGAGAAGTCATGGTGACAACTTTGCAAGGTAAAGAAGATAGACACTTTACAAATGACGAATAGAATTGCTCACACTTTCTGTCAATGTCATTTTCACGATATAGCTCATGGAAAGAACACACACTCAATTGACGTAGGAATTCAGCTACATTGCTGCGTCTCAGATCATACACTACTCGAAGATGATGACTCGGATCACGATCTTGGCAGATATTGGGCTTCATGAACACCTGACAGTGAGATCCACGGCGCATTGAAGTCAGTGGTGGACCAATATCTGCATCAGGATAGACACTGTCCAAAGAGCGACTGACCATAAATCGATCCAGCGTGGCCATTCCGCGAGTGGGTGAAAGCACTTTATCCACCAGATCATGGGATCTCTTTAGAAAATCACAGCTGAAACGATTGAAATCTCCACCAATAATGATTTGCAAATCCGGTGTCATTATTATACACTGATCCAAAGCATCAGAAATTGAGTCAGATAGTTTGGATTCTTGAAAAGCTGTAAGATTTGGTGGTATATAAATTGCAGCAAGAAGATAGTCAGAGTTGTTATAGCGTATACGGGCAAAGATGGATTCAGAATATTCATTTACACATGAAAAGGAAAGGCGTGTCATCCGAAATGATGAACTTATCCAAACAGCAACACCACCACCCATTCGGCCAGTCCGGTCACAACGCAAAAGTTGATAATTACTTATTGCAAATTGTGCACTGTCATGGGAATCATTCAACCAAGACTCAGTTATTATGACTATGTGAGGATGAAGAAGGTTCACTGAAAGTCTGAGCTCATCAATCTTACCAGGAGTGGCTATTGAACGAGCATTAGTCATCAAAAGAGTGGGAGCAGTGGGCAGTCAGGATTGAATTCGGTGAACAATTTTGCCTCGTCGAATAACGACGTCTTCTCCAGCTTCTTTGCGTCTATTGCACTCAAAACGAAGCAGCTTCTCCTCTTCTTGCTGCTGAGGAGTTAAATCAGTTTTAATGAAAACACGACGAAATTTGCTTGTTTCACTCATCCTCCTGAGATTCGAGCTGACTTCAGTATCAAATCCCTATCATCGATTGACTCACAAATGACTTTTAAAGGCCTTGGTCTTGAGCCACGATTGCCCAAGCGAAAGCACCGCTTAGGATCTATACCGGAAATACCGATGGCAGAAATCATTTCAGAAACAGTCTCAGAGTCATCATTGGAATGTTGCGATGATTGTGGGTTCGGTTCTGGAAGACCAAAAACAACCAAATTCTTTCTTCTCATCTCTCGAGATTCGAGCTCCTTAATGACGTCGTTCTTTATCTCAGATTTGTACATCAAAATTTCTTGTGACAATAAATTCATTTTGTTTACAAGCTTTTTTTCAATATCAGCAATGAGTTCATTCTTGATTTCCATTAATGCTTCAGAGACAACGGCTTTAATAGCTTGATGATCAAACGCATGGGCAGGTAAATCGAGTTTCTTGTTTGATTCATCAATGGCATTTCTCAATACAGTAAGTAGCTGAGACTTCGAAAATTTATTGATTTGGGATGCAGACATGCGCCGAACACTTGAGAAGGCCAATTTATCATCCAGCATCGAATTTTCAGCCATTACTATCAAATCTCCTTTCACAAAAATATGATGACAAAAACGAATCGATCAGATTTGAACCCAAGACCAAATTAAGAGTTTCAATCTGCAGACGAGATTAAGCCACACGACTAGACCACCACGGAGAGCCAAAAGCTTTAAGACTTCACCAAATCCGATAATGCCGTACCAAATCCGTAATAATAATAATGACAATTGTATTTGCATAAAACAACAAATACATGACCCGAAGTGGACATACGATGAACATTTGAACAGAAATAACTTGAATGAGGATAGGGCATACTGCTTTAGCTATCAAATATCGTCGATGGAAGGAAGACTGGGCTCTAAGTCAGAAACAACGACTGCACAAGTTCATTGACGAACCCGGCAACATTCAAAGTACCGAACTACCGCGCAAGCCATTCTCAACCGCCTCCGGACAGGTGTAGGTCGCTTTGCTGCCAGCATGAAAGACTGGGGACTAAAAACGTCATCAGTCTGTGATTGCGGCTACCCAAAGCAGACTCTGCCGACCACCCAACGACGACCAACGCCTCAAGATCCTGGACGATGACAAGAAGGCTACCTGAAACGAAGCTGCAAATTTGAGCGACGGCAAATGGCAAACGACAGAAAAAGAAAATCGTTTCTAATAAAGAAGTCAATGATGCACCTTTGGAATTCAGCTAGTGATGAAGCACGTCTTCTCTGCCTAAGTATTACTTATTATTACACATATCATTACTGTATTGATTTTAGAATGCCAGCCGCATATAAGTTTATGCGAGGCCCCGCCCGCCTGGGCTTGAGCGTTCAGGTAGAGGGGCCGAAACGCGACCAGGCGGGTACCTGCTGACGACTGGCTATTGTTTTCTTTGTTTTAACGTTGTTTTTTTTTCATCGCTAACTGCCCTAGTGTGATGAATGAACTGTGTCAGTTACCG
Source organism: Prostheceraeus crozeri (assembly GCA_907163375.1). Classification (NCBI taxonomy): domain Eukaryota; kingdom Metazoa; phylum Platyhelminthes; order Polycladida; family Euryleptidae; genus Prostheceraeus; species Prostheceraeus crozeri. Next base: position 9,302 of record CAJQUW010009331.1, read on the forward strand.
TTCTCCATGGGGTTGACATGGTGATTATTATGTGTCTATTTATATATAAGTTCCTAATCCATCGAGCCTGAAAGTTTGACCAAGGAGATCACTTGTTAAGCGGCCTTATACGATCTCGTACACATAAGGGTGAAGTCCAGCCCGTATAGCGCTATGGTATGGACCCCCGGGAAGGTCCGCCGGGCACGCAGTTAGATCCGTCAAGTCTTTGTGCTTAAAGACCTTCATGCATTCATTCATTTGTCGAGGATCACAAGTCAAAGGACCAATAGGGGTGAGGTACAGCCTCGCTTTAGAAGCGCTGATTGAAAAATGGACTAGTGGGAAGGTCTTCCACACCGATCTCGTCAAGTTTGGATCTAAAATGTAGTCCTAGGATAGTCAAAAGTTTGACGCGCCTTGAACGCTTAATGTCTGCCGGTGGGAACGCACCACCTCTGTCCTCTTAAGGGCAAACTTTTAGTCTTATTAAATATAAGTTTATTAAAATTGTGAAACATTTAGACGTCGTTATGGGAATGTCCCAGCTTCAATAACAAGGAGATCCACATATTGAAAACATCACACGAATAAATAAATGTCGAAAATCATGATTTGATAGTTTAGGATAAATTGTCATTTTGTCTGAGGTTGCCCTGATTACAGTATACAAAAAGATCACTAAACCTGATGTCAACAAGTTTGCTCACAATCTGATATACGAAGATCAAGCGTTATCGCTGTCGGCGATCATTTGATGATAAAAGATCATGTTTCTTGAAGAAGTGAAGTCTGTAATCGAGTTTCCGTAAATTGGGAAAGAATCGAGTCATTCGCTGTCTACCATAGAAGTAGATAATAGTACACTAGAATGGAAGTTTGATATCTTGCCTATGTGCAATGATGGCACATTGAGAAATCTATGGTTTGTAGATCAGATTCGATCTAAAACATTGTATCTTAGTCAAACTATTTGCCAAGTTGGTTGTGGAAGTTGTTGACAGCAAATTATTGCAGGATTTTCATGAAGAGAATTGCAAGTGAGATGGTGGCATTGTTTCATGTAAAAGCCTACTATTCCATGGATTAATATACTGCGTCTATTTGTGCCAGTCATTGACACCTATTTTCCAATTTTTCAACACTGGAATACGAATTGAAATTTGGTTCACAGAGTCATAATCGAAAGTAGTCGGTGTACTGGTTGGAAGAACATTTCAAGAATTCAAAGAGAAAAATTCTAATTATTGGATAATTTCTCCGTCAAGCGGTTAAGAAACCTAGCGCTCTTCTGCAAAAAATCACATCGAAAGCTTCTTTAGAGACAGTCATTTATCAGATAAATGAAATGTCGTTGGAACTTTTCAATTAATCACGAAATGATTTATATGACATAGTGTGATGATATTATGGAAGCTCATATTCGAAAGCATGCAAAGGTTTTGAAAATTGTTCAAATATAATGAACAGGGGAATCCTGCAAAGTAAAATGAATACTGTAAGATTTCTTGGCCTCTGATTTCAAGCTGGACTAATGTATGTTCTGTAAATGGACATTACAAGTTGCGTATGTGTCTGATTATACTCTTGATTGACTATAGGAGCGATATTTCAAAATGATGACCATACAGAATGTTCTAAAGGATTCCCTTCTCTGCCATCCTGTCGCTGCACTATTTTATACATTCACTATTGCTTTTGTGTACATGATCTTTGGACAAGGGGCAACAATCCTGATCACAAATTGACTTGATAAATATAAATGCTAACCAGAAAACAAGAAAACCAGTCCGCAAAAGTTCCCCCGGAGTGTGCCTCCTAACTTCGGCGGATTCCCCGACCTGCGGATGCTTGATCTCTCCTACAACAACCTCAACGAAACGATGCTGTCAGAAAATCTCTTCAACTGCGGTGAGGCCTTCCACTTCTCCGTCATTCTCACTCAAATCTCATCATCTTTCTTTACCTACAGAGAACTTATTGTCACTCTACCTCAGCGATAACGAATTCGAATTCCTTCCTCCTTCTATCGGCAAGCTGAAAAACCTGGAAATTGTGAGTTCAACTTATTCTGATGTCCACTGTTAACTTCTACAGATGTCATCATCCATTCCCATATAAATCTGATATCATTTCCATCTCCCTCTCCAGTTGGGCGGAGCTGTCCAAAGTCATGCAGGTGAATAGCACGGCATGTACTTCGTTTCCACCGCTCCATATGCTCTTTCTTAATTAGCAGTCGAACATTGAATCAGATTTCTGTGTTTATATTGTAGTTGGTACTTCGAGACAACGACTTGGTCATTCTACCTCCAGAAATCGGCAATCTTGTTCGTCTGCGGGAACTCCTTCTCAACGGCAATCGCCTGACGCTCTTCCGCCAGAATTCAGTGAGTTTTATGAAGAGATGGATTTGTAATCATTTGTTGAGTGAAAATAAAGACTTTTGATCAGTTGATTGGGAAGGGACACGTCTACCAGTAGTCCAATGTCTCAAGAAATCATCAAATTCGGTCACAAAACACGAGATACACACATGATGATAACAATCAATTTTGAGGATTTTTCTCTTCTTCATTTTGCACTGGTTCTCTGGTCTTATAATGATAGTATATAAGAAATCGTTGCAAGGAAGAAGCCAACATTGAATTGAATACAAATAGTTCAAGAATTTCTATGGGACTTGAAGCTATGACATTGCCCACACCAATCAACAAGAATGACGAGGCATAGATATGGGATGAAGGAAGACAATCGATGTGCAGTATAGAGTTATGGTTACAATGAATAAAGTTCACCTACAATTCACCAGATACGTGACTAAATGACTTTTCTGAACAGAAAAATGAACCACGTCTTTACTTGTGATCATGCGGTTGGATTGCTTCTTTGTAATAAGTCCGGATACTGGCTATGATTGTACACGTATATCGTTACTGTGACCACCGGTGACCGGCCACGCCAGACGCGATTATCAAGTTTGGCAATAATCTAACGTGCATGTGTAATTTTGTGCGAAGAAATTACATGATACAACTGAAAAAATAAATATGAACTATCAGAAAATTTGATATAAAATTGGCTTAAGCAAATAAAAACAAAGAACATATGCCAATATGTATGTTATACGATGCACATTGACAACATCTTTGACATTGACAGACTTGCGACGATCAATTCCAGTTGGGCCTAAAATGTCCTCTGTTAATAATTATTTGCAATACACAGATCCATATTTTAGTTTCAGCCTGTTGAATAACTCAAAGATCGCTGTTGACATGGGTTAGCCTTATTAATAGCCAATTCCTCAGTGTGATATTCGGACTCTCACTGAAATTGCTAATGTCATGAATTCTGGCAGAAATGCATTTCAAAGTCATTTCAATCATTTCTATGACCTCCAAGGCCATTGAGAGTGAAATACAATTTTGAATTTTATATCTGGAATGTGTTTCAGACATTTCTTCTGTTTGTCTTGAAAATGGCTACAGATGAAGAATATAGTCGAAATATATTGACAAATGTGAAATTCTGATGACATCAGACAACTCGGCTTTCCTACAAAAATAGTGAATGTGAGTGGATGCCAAGACATTTTAATATCAAAATGAAGTATAGAGACAAGTTAAGATAGTTGTCAAATCATGGACCTCTGACCATTAACAAAGAGCACTTAATTTCTCATTCTTCAAGTCACTTCCTTTGTTTGGCTGTTAGGTAACATAGATATTGATTCTGCAAGTCAGTAATTGACTTATCAGCTCTTCGATCAACTAAGATAATTGACTTATTCTTGAGAAAATCAGTTCGTTGATTTTTGACGTAATTTTCCCTTTTGCAAATATTCCAAATATTCCTACATCCGCTGTGGTTTAAATCTAAACAATTCACCCGATGACGTTCCTCCCAAAATGATTTCTTGCTAGGGTTTGGGAGTCGTGGTCCAGCTCTCACGGCTCCGGGTCCGAGACCCTGTTTCTTACAACCAGCAGTATTTGTTGTGTCATATTAAAACATTCTATTTAAACACTAGACATGCCAGTATGATCATTCAGGGTTTCCGCGCTCCCTGGAAAACCTGAAAAACCTGGAAAATGAAATTTTACCCTGGAAAACCTGGAAATCCTGGAAAACACCTGGAAAATGAAATTTTACCCTGGAAAACCTGGAAATCATCGAAAACTCCTTGGAATATAGCCTTCATTCTCGTACAACTGTTTTGCTTTTAGAATATTTCAGTGACTGGAATCTGCTATCATAACGAAATAATTCCAATTCCAACTTTTCCAACTCTGGACTATGAACAACTATGAACTTTTGTCGAACTCCAAACCGTTGCAAAGTATCGTGAATTAGTAGCTATGAATTCCCTCATTAACGTCGTGTGGAATGGTGGACTATAAGCTGTAGACTCCCTCATTAACGTCGTGTGGTATGGCGAACTATGAGCTGTAAACTCCCTCATTAACGTCGTGTGGTATGGCGAACTATGAGCTGTAAACTCCCTCATTAACGTCGTGTGGAATGGCGCACTATGAGCTGTAGACTCCCTCACTAACGTCGTGTGGAATGGCGAACTATGAGCTGTAAGCTCCCTCATTAACGTCGTGTGGTATGGCGAACTATGAGCTGTAAGCTCCCTCATTAACGTCGTGTGGTATGGGGAACTAGGAGCCGTAATCTAAAACTAATGCCATTACACACTTGATTGCCGTGTGGCAGAATCTACTGACGCAAAGTGGTGCTAAACCTATAAACTTTATTTAGGCACCAGACTTGTTCCGAATGATCCGATCCGAGGCTAATATCGAATATTTTCAAACACATTTCAAGTAGGTTTTCAATATGTAGATATATTATTCCCGACACGTCGTGTGCCAATGAGCTTTCCTCGGTCAATTCTTCTCTGTGTCATTCTCCTAAGCTGATTGTGATTACTCTCATGCATATGCAGCACATCAACCATTCTGTTCCTCTTTCTGGCTCTTGGTCTTCCACCTTTGACGGATTCACGCTGCAAAGCTTCAGTTCAACTTATCTGAAAGACAACGCTCTGACGTTCGCCGTGTTGCATTTTAGTATAGAGTGGACTTAATAGATATTCCGTTAATTGTTGCATTTCATTTTTAAGTCTTATATTTTTCGTTATTGATTGTTATACTCTTTCGCTATTTTGTTCTCCTCAATCCGCAAGCTTTAAATTTGTTGCGATCGATTGTGTTTTCATTCATTTTTTTCTCGAAATATAATGTAGCCGTCTGATAAAAATATGGGCATTTTTATTTGGAATCACCTACGCCTTAGAAATTCAACAAATTTCGCGCCATTTTTCAATTTTATTTTCGTCAATAATATCAATTTTATGGTGTGTAGGCTCCTTAGCCACAGAACATTGGGTAGATTTTTCCCGGAATTTTTCTTTTAAATTTGACGCGTGCATTTGAGTTAAATTTCCTTGCAGAAAGTCTGAAAACTTTCGTTCAAATTTGACCCCTGATTTTTGTAAATTTCCCTGGAAAACCTGGAAACTGAATTTTGCCCTGGAAATTTTCATTCAAATTTGCGCGGACACCCTGGAGTATTATAGATCATGGACAAGCGTTCGATGTATTGATCAAAATGATTCTATGTCTAAGGACAAACAAGAAAACATCGTGAATCATTACAAAATGAACTGACAAGGTACCACTACCTCACCATTGAAGCCTCCATTCTTTAGGCAGGCTGCTGTGTATCATGACAAAGCATCCCCACGGCCTCATATTGTCTTCAATCAGCATTTCCCTTCACGCCTTTTAATAACACAGAGTGTCGGATTTCTATGTTTTAAACTTTAGTTCTGAATCTTCCTAATGAATAGAACACAATTCATGTTTTGGTTTTTGGTTTCTTGGATTTGCAAAGTGCATTAGTTTCGTGAACAGAGGACAAATCGGTCACTGGATGAAGTGTTCATGCAAGTTCACAGTCCTCGAATTCTTTATGACGACGGCAAATTGAAGGTTGGACAGCAGAGTGATTGATTTGATAGTTTTTCATCTGTTAATAAAAACTCGATAATTGAAGAACATGAGCGTCGTTGATCCAAGCCTGTACTGGACAGTGGAGGGGAAGTGAATTTCAGCAAGTTTGAAATGTTGAGGAGAGTCATGCGCAGTTTATAGGAACTTCTTAAAGCAGATGGATGGTAAGGTAATTGAACAGAGTCCAAAACCCATGAATGATGCACATGAATAAACACATGTGTCACTTGTAAAATATATGGATTTGATGTTCGGAAGCAGGTACCTGTTCTCTTTAGGCCCTGAGAACACCCGCTGCCCGTTCTTCCATCTGATGCCACTCCAAGTACAGAGGCCATTCACTGTCAGAAATTTCTTCATCAAGTTGAATTCCTTTTCATCCTTGAACGTCAGCAGAGAAGATCCTCTGCAGCGACATTCCTCATCCGCAACGGTCCATGTTTGACGCTTCTTGTTGATGTAGATGCATCCAACCGACGGCACCTTTACCCACGGCGAGAAACATGCCTTCATATAGAACAGCGCACTCACTACTGTGTTGTTCACGAAATGTTTCATGTCATTGACCGTGTCATTTTTGATAGCTGAGACCTGAAAGCTCAATTCAGTCAATTTCTTCTTCATCACAGACGCCACCATGCATCGATTCCTCCTCGACTTTGATCTCTCCTTTATCTCACTCCGCAGCTCCTTCTTCACTTGGGCCGTTATTCCAGTCGAGAACTTCGAAAACAATGTCTTCATTTCACTGTTCTCACTCCGCAGCTCCTTCTTCACTTGGGCCGTTATTCCAGTCGAGAACTTCGAAAACAATGTCTTCATTTCACTGTTCTCACTCTGCAGCTCCTTCACTTGGGCCGTTATTCCAGTCGAGAACTTCGAAAACAATGTCTTCATTTCACTGTTCTCACTCCGCAGCTCCTTCACTTGGGCCGTTATTCCAGTCGAGAACTTCGAAAACAATGTCTTCATCTCACTGTTCTCACTCCGCAGCTCTTTCTTCACTTGGGCCGCTATTCCAGTCGAGAACTTCGAAAACAATGTCTTCATTTCACTGTTCTCACTCCGCAGCTCCTTCTTCACTTGGGCCGTTATTCCAGTCGAGAACTTCGAAAACAATGTCTTCATTTCACTGTTCTCACTCCGCAGCTCCTTCTTCACTTGGGCCGTTATTCCAGTCGAGAACTTCGAAAACAATGTCTTCATTTCACTGTTCTCACTCCGCAGCTCCTTCTTCACTTGGGCCGTTATTCCAGTCGAGATCTTCGAAAACAATGTCTTCATTTCACTGTTCTCACTCCGCAGCTCCTTCTTCACTTGGGCCGTTATTCCAGTCGAGAACTTCGAAAACAATGTCTTCATTTCACTGTTCTCACTCCGCAGCTCCTTCTTCACTTGGGCCGTTATTCCAGTCGAGAACCTCGAAAACAATGTCTTCATTTCACTGTTCTCACTCCGCAGCTCCTTCTTCACTTGGGCCGTTATTCCAGTCGAGAACTTCGAAAACAATGTCTTCATTTCACTGTTCTCACTCCGCAGCTCCTTCACTTGGGCCGTTATTCCAGTCGACAAATTCGAAAACAATGTCTTCACTTCACTGTTCTCACTCCGCAGCTCCTTCTTCACTTGGGCCGTTATTCCAGTCGAGAACTTCGAAAACAATGTCTTCATTTCACTGTTCTCACTCTGCAGCTCCTTCACTTGGGCCGTTATTCCATTGGAGAACTTCGAAAACAATGTCTTCATTTCACTGTTCTCACTCCGCAGCTCCTTCACTTGGGCCGTTATTCCAGTCGAGAACTTCGAAAACAATGTCTTCATTTCACTGTTCTCACTCCGCAGCTCCTTCTTCACTTGGGCCGTTATTCCAGTCGAGAACTTCGAAAACAATGTCTTCATTTCACTGTTCTCACTCCGCAGCTCCTTCTTCACTTGGGCCGTTATTCCAGTCGAGAACTTCGAAAACAATGTCTTCATTTCACTGTTCTCACTCCGCAGCTCCTTCACTTGGGCCGTTATTCCAGTCGAGAACTTCGAAAACAATGTCTTCATTTCACTGTTCTCACTCCGCAGCTCCTTCTTCACTTGGGCCGTTATTCCAGTCGACAAATTCGAAAACAATGTCTTCACTTCACTGTTCTCACTCCGCAGCTCCTTCTTCACTTGGGCCGTTATTCCAGTCGAGAACTTCGAAAACAATGTCTTCATTTCACTGTTCTCACTCTGCAGCTCCTTCACTTGGGCCGTTATTCCATTGGAGAACTTCGAAAACAATGTCTTCATTTCACTGTTCTCACTCCGCAGCTCCTTCTTCACTTGGGCCGTTATTCCAGTCGAGAACTTCGAAAACAATGTCTTCATTTCACTGTTCTCACTCCGCAGCTCCTTCTTCACTTGGGCCGTTATTCCAGTCGAGAACTTCGAAAACAATGTCTTCATTTCACTGTTCTCACTCTGCAGCTCCTTCACTTGGGCCATTATCCCAGTCGAGAACTTCGAAAACAATGTCTTCATTTCACTGTTGTCACTCCGCAGCTCCTTCTTCACTTGGGCCGTTATTCCAGTCGAGAACTTCGAAAACAATGTCTTCATCTCACTGTTCTCACTCCGCAGCTCCTTCTTCACTTGGGCCGTTATTCCAGTCGAGAACTTCGAAAACAATGTCTTCATTTCACTGTTCTCACTCCGCAGCTCCTTCTTCACTTGGGCCATTATTCCAGTCGAGAACATCGAAAACAATGTCTTCATTTCACTGTTCTCACTCCGCAGCTCCTTCTTCACTTGGGCCATTATTCCAGTCGAGAACTTCGAAAACAATGTCTTCATTTCACTGTTCTCACTCCGCAGCTCCTTCTTCACTTGGGCAGTTATTCCAGTCGAGAACTTCGAAAACAATGTCTTCATTTCACTGTTCTCACTCCGCAGCTCCTTCTTCACTTGGGCCGCTATTCCAGTCGAGAACTTCGAAAACAATGTCTTCATTTCACTGTTCTCACTCCGCAGCTCCTTCTTCACTTGGGCCGTTATTCCAGTCGAGAACTTCGAAAACAATGTCTTCATTTCACTGTTCTCACTCCGCAGCTCCTTCACTTGTGCCGTTATTCCAGTCGAGAACATCGAAAACAATGTCTTCATTTCACTGTTCTCACTCCGCAGCTCCTTCTTCACTTGGGCCGTTATTCCAGTCGAGAACTTCGAAAACAATGTCTTCATTTCACTGTTCTCACTCCGCAGCTCCTTCTTCACTTGGGCCGTTATTCCAGTCGAGAACTTCGAAAACAATGTCTTCATTTCACTGTTCTCACTCCGCAGCTCCTTCTTCACTTGGGCCGTTATTCCAGTCGAGAACTTCGAAAACAATGTCTTCATTTCACTGTTCTCACTCCGCAGCTCCTTCTTCACTTGGGCCGTTATTCCAGTCGAGAACTTCGAAAACAATGTCTTCATTTCACTGTTCTCACTCCGCAGCTCCTTCTTCACTTGGGCCGTTATTCCAGTCGAGAACTTCGAAAACAATGTCTTCATTTCACTGTTCTCACTCCGCAGCTCCTTCTTCACTTGGGCCGTTATTCCAGTCGAGAACTTCGAAAACAATGTCTTCATTTCACTGTTCTCACTCCGCAGCTCCTCCTTCACTTGGGCCGTTATTACAGTCGAGAAATTCGAAAACAATGTCTTCATTTCATTTCTCACTCCGCAGCTCCTTCACTTGGACCGTTATTCCAGTCGAGAACTTCGAAAACAATGTCTTCATTTCACTGTTCTCACTCCGCAGCTCCTTCACTTGGGCCGTTATTCCAGTCGAGAACTTCGAAAACAATGTCTTCATTTCACTGTTCTCACTCCGCAGCTCCTTCTTCACTTGGGCCGTTATTCCAGTCGAGAACTTCGAAAACAATGTCTTCATTTCACTGTTCTCACTCCGCAGCTCCTTCTTCACTTGGGCCGTTATTCCAGTCGAGAACTTCGAAAACAATGTCTTCATTTCACTGTTCTCACTCCGCAGCTCCTTCTTCACTTGGGCCGTTATTCCAGTCGAGAACTTCGAAAACAATGTCTTCATTTCACTGTTCTCACTCCGCAGCTCCTTCTTCACTTGGGCCGTTATTCCAGTCGAGAACTTCGAAAACAATGTCTTCATTTCACTGTTCTCACTCCGCAGCTCCTTCTTCACTTGGGCCGTTATTCCAGTCGAGAACTTCGAAAACAATGTCTTCATTTCACTGTTCTCACTCCGCAGCTCCTTCTTCACTTGGGCCGTTATTCCAGTCGAGAACTTCGAAAACAATGTCTTCATTTCACTGTTCTCACTCCGCAGCTCCTTCTTCACTTGGGCCGTTATTCCAGTCGAGAACTTCGAAAACAATGTCTTCATTTCACTGTTCTCACTCCGCAGCTCCTTCTTCACTTGGGCCGTTATTCCAGTCGAGAACTTCGAAAACAATGTCTTCATTTCACTGTTCTCACTCCGCAGCTTCTTCACTTGGGCCGTTATTCCAGTCGAGAACTTCGAAAACAATGTCTTCATTTCACTGTTCTCACTCCGCAGCTCCTTCTTCACTTGGGCCGTTATTCCAGTCGAGAACTTCGAAAACAATGTCTTCATTTCACTGTTCTCACTCCGCAGCTCCTTCTTCACTTGGGCCGTTATTCCAGTCGAGAACTTCGAAAACAATGTCTTCATTTCACTGTTCTCACTCCGCAGCTCCTTCTTCACTTGGGCCGTTATTCCAGTCGAGAACTTCGAAAACAATGTCTTCATTTCACTGTTCTCACTCCGCAGCTCCTTCTTCACTTGGGCCGTTATTCCAGTCGAGAACTTCGAAAACAATGTCTTCATTTCACTGTTCTCACTCCGCAGCTCCTTCTTCACTTGGGCCATTATTCCAGTCGAGAACTTCGAAAACAATATCTTCATTTCACTGTTCTCACTCCGCAGCTCCTTCTTCACTTGGGCCGTTATTCCAGTCGAGAACTTCGAAAACAATGTCTTCATTTCACTGTTCTCACTCCGCAGCTCCTTCTTCACTTGGGCCGTTATTCCAGTCGAGAACTTCGAAAACAATGTCTTCATTTCACTGTTCTCACTCCGCAGCTCCTTCTTCACTTGGGCAGTTATTCCAGTCGAGAACTTCGAAAACAATGTCTTCATTTCACTGTTCTCACTCCGCAGCTTCTTCATTTGGGCCGTTATTCCAGTCGAGAACTTCGAAAACAATGTCTTCATTTCACTGTTCTCACTCCGCAGCTCCTTCTTCACTTGGGCCGTTATTCCAGTCGAGATCTTCGAAAACAATGTCTTCATTTCACTGTTCTCACTCCGCAGCTCCTTCTTCACTTGGGCCGTTATTCCAGTCGAGAACTTCGAAAAACAATGTCTTCATTTCACTGTTCTCACTCCGCAGCTCCTTCTTCACTTGGGCAGTTATTCCAGTCGAGAACTTCGAAAACAATGTCTTCATTTCACTGTTCTCACTCCGCAGCTCCTTCACTTGGGCCGTTATTCCAGTCGAGAAATTCGAAAACAATGTCTTCATTTCACTGTTCTCACTCCGCAGCTCCTTCTTCACTTGGGCCGTTATTCCAGTCGAGAACTTCGAAAACAATGTCTTCATCTCACCGTTCTCACTCCGCAGCTCCTTCTTCACTTGGGCCGTTCTTCCATTCGAGAACTTCGATAACAGTCTTCATTTCACTGTTCTCACTCCGCAGCTCCTTCACTTGGGCCGTTATTCCAGTCGAGAACTTCGAAAACAATGTCTTTATTTCACTGTTCTCACTCCGCAGCTCCTTCTTCACTTGGGCCGTTATTCCAGTCGAGAACTTCGAAAACAATGTCTTCATTTCACTGTTCTCACTCTGCAGCTCCTTCACTTGGGCCGTTATTCCAGTCGAGAACTTCGAAAACAATGTCTTCATTTCACTGTTCTCACTCCGCAGCTCCTTCTTCACTTGGGCCGTTATTCCAGTCGAGAACTTCGAAAACAATGTCTTCATTTCACTGTTCTCACTCCGCAGCTCCTTCTTCACTTGGGCCGTTATTCCAGTCGAGAACTTCGAAAACAATGTCTTCATTTCACTGTTCTCACTCCGCAGCTCCTTCTTCACTTGGGCCGTTATTCCAGTCGAGAACTTCGAAAACAATGTCTTCATTTCACTGTTCTCACTACGCAGCTCCTTCTTCACTTGGGCAGTTATTCCAGTCGTGAACTTCGAAAACAATGTCTTCATTTCACTGTTCTCACTCCGCAGCTCCTTCTTCACTTGGGCCGTTATTCCAGTCGAGATCTTCGAAAACAATGTCTTCATTTCACTGTTCTCACTCCGCAGCTCCTTCTTCACTTGGGCCGTTATTCCAGTCGAGAACATCGAAAACAATGTCTTCATTTCACTGTTCTCACTCCGCAGCTCCTTTTTCACTTGGGCCGTTATTCCAGTCGAGAACTTCGAAAACAATGTCTTCATTTCACTGTTCTCAGTCCGCAGCTCCTTCTTCACTTGGGCCGTTATTCCAGTCGTGAACTTCGAAAACAATGTCTTCATTTCACTGTTCTCACTCCGCAGCTCCTTCTTCACTTGGGCCGTTATTCAAGTCGAGAACTTCGAAAACAATGTCTTCATTTCACTGTTCTCACTCCGCAGCTCCTTCTTCACTTGGGCCGTTATTCCAGTCGAGAACTTCGAAAACAATGTCTTCATTTCACTGTTCTCACTCCGCAGCTCCTTCTTCACTTGGGCCGTTATTCCAGTCGAGAACTTCGAAAACAATGTCTTCATTTCACTGTTCTCACTCCGCAGCTCCTTCTTCACTTGGGCCGTTATTCCAGTCGAGAACTTCGAAAACAATATCTTCACTTCACTGTTCTCACTCCGCAGCTCCTTCTTCACTTGGGCCGTTATTCCAGTCGAGAACTTCGAAAACAATGTCTTCATTTCACTGTTCTGACTCTGCAGCTCCTTCTTCACTTGGGCCGTTATTCCAGTCGAGAACTTCGAAAACAATGTCTTCATTTCACTGTTCTCACTCCGCATCTCCTTCTTCACTTGGGCCGTTATTCCAGTCGAGAACTTCGAAAACAATGTCTTTATTTCACTGTTCTCACTCTGCAGCTCCTTCACTTGGGCCGTTATTCCAGTCGAGAACTTCGAAAACAATGTCTTCATTTCACTGTTCTCACTCCGCAGCTCCTTCTTCACTTGGGCCATTATTCCAGTCGAGAACTTCGAAAACAATGTCTTCATTTCTTTGTTCTCACTCCGCATCTCCTTCTTCACTTGGGCCGTTATTCCAGTCGAGAACTTCGAAAACAATGTCTTCATTTCACTGTTCTCACTCCGCAGCTCCTTCACTTGGGCCATTATTCCATTCGAGCACTTCGAAAACAATGTCTTCGTTTCACTGTTCTCACTCCGCATCTCCTTCTTCACTTGGGCCGTTATTCCAGTCGAGAACTTCGAAAACAATGTCTTCATTTCACTGTTCTCACTCCGCAGCTCCTTCTTCACTTGGGCCATTATTCCAGTCGAGATCTTCGAAAACAATATCTTCACTTCACTGTTCTCACTCCGCAGCTCCTTCTTCACTTGGGCCGTTATTCCAGTCGAGAACTTCGAAAACAATGTCTTCATTTCACTGTTCTCACTCCGCAGCTCCTTCTTCACTTGGGCCGTTATTCCAGTCGAGAACTTCGAAAACAATGTCTTCATTTCACTGTTCTCACTCCGCAGCTCCTTCTTCATTTGGGCAGTTACTCCAGTCGTGAACTTCGAAAACAATGTCTTCATTTCACTGTTCTCACTCCGCAGCTTCTTCATTTGGGCCGTTATTCCAGTCGAGAACTTCGAAAACAATGTCTTCATTTCACTGTTCTCACTCCGCAGCTCCTTCTTCACTTGGGTCGTTATTCCAGTCGACAAATTCGAAAACAATGTCTTCATTTCACTGTTCTCACTCCGCAGCTCCTTCTTCACTTGGGCCGTTATTCCAGTCGAGAAATTCGAAAACAATGTCTTCATTTCACTGTTCTCACTCCGCAGCTCCTTCACTTGGGCCGTTATTCCATTCACGAAAGTCAAAAGCAGCTTCTTCATATCAGCCATTTCTTTCTTGAGGTAATCAAAGTTCTCCTCATTGTCTGTTTTCGCTTCCTTTTGTTCTGCTTCAAACTGTATTAAGACATCTTGGTCTGCCTGTCTTCTCTGGTAGTCTGCAAGTTGTTGCGTCTTCTCGACCATTTCCTTCACCGCCTCCTGCACATCTTGCACAGGAGTAAGCTGTCCATCTGTGTAGCCGAGGATTACCAAAGATACGAAGACAATCTCCAACATGCACATCAAGTTCATTGTGGAGGTGAAGCGATGCCTGTGTTGTCGCAATTGATATTCGAGGCCTGTAAATGATTTAAATACATTTCCGCAGTTTTCCAGGTCTCCGTCTAATCGGGATGGTGACAGAATGATGTAAATATCGATGTCAATTCTGATTTCCGACCGTGTCTCGGAGTGTTTATCGAAATTTCAATGCATTAATCAAAACTTTGATAAATTTCGCGCTGATATCTGATGCTTATGTCGTGAGATTCTCCTAATGTTTATCACCGCGTTTCAGACAACCCATTAGTGCAGACTGCGGAGTTTTTCCACATTTGACTGAGAATAATGACTTAATTATCTTCCTCCCTGTTATAGAAGGCAAGTTGGGGCGCATACATGATCCATATTAGAGAAATGTAGCATCGGCTCTTGGTCTTAAAAACTGTTGAAAAAGTCGAACACAACGCAAACACACAGAGCTGTCCATGAGATGACTTTTCAAATTCACACCACGAAAATCCCACCCATTCTCTCAATGACAGTTGTAGTGGAAGAATCTCAGAAAAGTCGTTTTCCAACAACAACGTCACCAAGAATGTTTCTTTTCTGCTAGGGTTGTCAAAAAGATTTTTATCATTCCTGGTTTTTCATCCTTGTGATGTAGCTTCAACCGTGAAATATTGCGATGGTTTATGAATGCTATTTAAACATGTTTCAGCAAGAAAGCTTGCCTTTTCATTAAAACAATTGCTTTTAAGCATCCAAATCTTATCAAGGAGTCTCATATCATGGAATAAAAGTTCATTAATACCTCTTCACATAATGTTTGAATTGAACAGACTTCTAATAATCTGTGGAGGTGTCAAGAATAGAAACATTGAACTGATTTGACTTATAGTCCTGCAACATGTTTCTGCAGGGAACGAGGTCCGGTTAGCTCCTCTTCTTGTCAGACATAATCAAGGAAAAATATGTTAATCCAATGGGAGCATTTGGCAAAAATGACATTTTCTATGTTTTCTCTGATTGCTGAGCCCACATTTTTGACATGGAATGTTGTGAGGTCATTTCCTATCATGTTCATGCAGTCCTGTCTATGAAGGTGGACACATCCAGATTTGGCAAGCCTCCTTGAACAACATGATACACATTCAACCACATTCTCGCGCACAATGTGGATCAGAAACGTGATAATAACAGATAATAACCTGAAGACATTCCAAGTAAGATTATGGTTCTAGACTTAGAAATTTTAGCTTAATAAGCGAAAATTAGAAATTTCCTTTTAACCGAAAGTTTCAATCTCTGTCCCATGAGATCCATCAAAGTCAACTATCAAAGATGCGTTAGAAATGAGAGAGAATAAACGAAATTCATGTCTTCTTAAAATTCAAATATATTGGCTAGAATGTTCTCCGTTAACTGTGCAGTTTCATCATCATGTTGAAATTGTTTTGAATTTGTTAACAGACCAGGAAACGAAATTATTTTGATTTGAATAGCGACCCTACGCGGCGCTTTGTGCCACTGACACTTTAAATGAGCGAATGTAAAGTACATAGAGGTCGGAAATCAATGGTATCGAAGTGTAGACAGGACATAGAGGTCAGAAATCAATGCTATCGATTTGTAGACAGGATATAGATGTTAGAAATAAATGCTATCGAAATGTAGAGAGGACATAGAGGTCGGAAATCAATGGTATGGAAGTGTAGACAAGACATAGAGGTCAGAAATCAATGCTATCGATTTGTAGACAGGATATAGATGTTAGAAATCAATGCTATCGATTTGTAGAGAGGACATAGATGTCTGAAATCAATGCTATTGAAGTGTAGAGAGGACATGGAGGTCGGAAATCAATGCCATCGAAGTCTAGAGAGGACATAGAGGTCGGAAATTAATGCTATCTGCCTATACGGACACAACGGTACCCCAAAATGTGTCACAATCGTTGTCAGCTGTTGGGACTCATCAAGTTCGCTCTGTCAAGGTCTACCTATGAGAATATTTTGAAGTTGCTTTGTCTTTGGTATATCTTGTTGATTGCTGCCGGGATCCACAAGCTTTTTGGCAATCAGCTGATAGTCATCACACAATCTCACTTCTTCATCGGCTTTTATGACTGGAACGATTGGAGCAGTAAGTATGGGATAGGCAAGCAAGCAACGATAGGAGACGTTTGATTTCGTCATCAACCTTGATTTTGGTATTGTATATCATGGATAGTGTCTCTTGAATGTAATTACAAGGAAACGTTGCAGTAGATGGGACATTTACGTTGGCAATCGTCATAAGTTGCAGTCCAATGATAACGTCCAGGCCAAAAATTATTCTTGCCATGTTAAGCAAGGTTCTTACCGGTATATACACTGTAGGTACTAAAATAGGTTCAAATTTCTCATCTAGCCCTTTTAAACAATTTAATATCTTTGGTGTATACAGTGAAAATTTTTATATGAAAAGATTCAGTTTTTTGCGGAGATTGCATTCCTGCTGTCCAAAAAATTATTTGAGCACTTTTAAAAAAGTCAAACTTTGGCCAATTTTTATACTACCGAGATGACTATCTTAAATAAGTAGTATGAAACAAGTTGGATATCAAAAGGGATGAATATTTGCTAATAATCATAACAACTAAGCAGAAATCAAGCTGATTATTAAGGGAAATTCATGCTACGTATCATAGAGTAGCTATATTAGGCAGAGTGGTAACGCCGCATTTATTAAATCCCCAATGTGTCTACACTTTCGTTTTTATTAAAGGAACTCAAAGGATATACAGTCGGAATTGTTTCCACATGTGAGATATGCGCATTTGTGCAGTTTTGAAGAACCTACAACGGAATTGACTGATCATGATAGCATAAAGCAGAAGGAAATGACATTTTTCTACAGATAGTCATTCTCTGACAGCATTGGATAGGCAATGTTTGTTAAATTGGAAACTCGATGACCTGCTATTGCTTTCCTGCTGAACCTCAAGAGAATCTTCTTAAGTGTGATCAGGCAACAGCTGCCACTGGTAGAGCAAAATCACAGATTGAAAGACAATTATTTCAATTAACTTTGAAGGATGCAAATGGGTCCACCCCTGTGCAAACGGAAAATCGGCCAAAGTCTGGGCCGAAGTAGGCAAACAATTTCGGCCCGAACGCGACGTGTCCGGACGCCCTTAAGTCGGCCCGGGTTCGGCTGGTCGATTTCGGCCCGTAATGTGTATTGACCGTATGTAGCGAGTCGATTTGTGGTGGCCGAATCCAGTCCGCGAGATCTGCGTTTGCTTGCCTTTACCTAACCACATGTAATAAGCAATAACAACTACTCAGATGATGAAACTTACCTAGATTGAGTCAATTTTGTAAACGTAGACATCGAGATTCAGGTTGATTGTACCTCAAACAAGTTAAAATCTTGAATACAATGGATAATGATAATCATATCCAGTGGTTATATACGGTGCGTCTGAATGAGGTTTTGGATTTAAAAATATATCACCGCCGAAACCAATTTTTTGAGCTTAGTGACCCTCTAGGAATGGGAAATGAGCAAAAAGAAAATCTTTTAAAGTACAGATTTTTATTTACGGCCTATTTTCAAAATGGAGCCATTTTTCATAAAAATCGTATATTTGATGCACTTATTAGGGCTTAAGGCATGCTACGTCACATGAATTAGCATTTTCTGATCACAGAAGAGTAATTCATATAATAGTTAAAATCGTAGAAGGGTGCCATGCAGTTGAACTACTGTTTATAAGTAGTATGCCGTGTCCTGAATAGTATTTCTTAACTTCGGAATATAATGTCGATTAAAATATGTTTGATTTACTACTTTCGTTTGAAGGTGAATTTATCTCGATAAGACAAAGCAAAAAGTCGCAAATTTTACTCAAATACACTGCACAAAGCTGGTGTTCAGGGTTTAGTAGCTTTCTATGTTCTAACAAAATAAACATTCGCATAAATTCAAATATTAGCTTGCACATTTCTATGGTACATATGACGCAGCATGTTGTTCATGTTGAAATGTATTTGAATGGGTACTGAGAGCTATGAATTGATTTTTGCAACATCCAAGCTTAAATCAGACGTGAAGTGTCGAAATTCATTAGTACACCAGTAAGATGGCTGCGGCAGGTGATGAAACTGTGATAGACGCCGTTGACAGTTGTCACAATGAAAATAGAAAACGCGTTTGCGCCGTTTGCTATCGCAAGGGATCTCGGAAGCTTTCTGCTACGGATGTCAGGAGTATTCAGGAATTCGTCATTGATGGCTACGATGGAGAAAATCCTAACTTTCCGGAGGCCTTGTGCAATGGATGTTATTTGCTACTTTCCAAAATGCGAAGCGGACATGAAGTGAGCTTACCCCTGTCTGATGATTATGATCCTCGTCGGCCGATTATCCTTCGTTCATCATCTACATGTTCTTGCCGAATTTGCTGTGTTGCTCGAGCTGACAAACAGGACGCCGTAAGGATGAAGAAATCTCCTGGTCGTCCATCGAACAAGGAATCCATTCCAGCAGCATCGAGTTTCAAGGTATGTGGTCTTTGCTTCTCGAAACTTTATCGAGGATGTTCTCATTCAAGAGAATCTTGTCTATCAAAGAGTCAAAAGATATCCAACATAGACAATCTGTTGAACTCTCCCAGCAAAGTGACAAAACAACGAGTTGCTAGCCGAATCATCGACGACGTGGGAACATCTCTTGCAACATTAAGTGGTAAGACAAAGAATACAATGACTTTGAAATCACCTACTCAGTTGTAGGCTGTCGATCTTTCTCACATTCAAACTGATTTGAGTTTGAGTGATAGGCAAATGTCTAAGCTTAGTAAGGATATTCGTTATGCCACCGAGTCTCGAACTGTTATTGAACCCTGGCTAAAGTCCAAACTATCAAGAGCCACCCACGAGTTCGATGACCTGTTTGCTGTGGAGGAATTGGATTTCCTCTGCCTTGCTAAAGATGAAGTGAGCGATAGATGCTCGAGATCTGCAGTTTTCTGCAAAGATGTCGATGAACTAATTGATCGAATTTTGACCAAGAGGAACTTGAGTAGAGATGATTTGCTCATTCCCATTGGTATTGATGGAGGTTGGGGGTTTCTCAAGATCGGTCTATCAGTCTTTGAATTAGCTGAGCAAGGTCCGACTTCTCAATCCCGCCTGTCTTCAGGATTAAGTTGCACGTTCAAAGACTCTGGTGTCAAGCGTTGTATGATAGTAGCATTAGTACCAAATGTTCAGGAAAATTACAACAATGTCAAATTGTTGTGGATCAAAGCAGGATTGAATGCTATGCGGCACTAGTTTTCCATTGCATGTGATTTGAAATTTTGCAACATGCTTTTAGGGCTCATGCCACATGGAAGCAAGCATCCATGTAGCTGGTGCACTGCGGAAAAAGGCAGACTAGGAGTTATAGGTGCTCCACGGACAATGGCTTCTCTGAGTGATCAGTTCTGGAATTATTTTGAGTCCGGTAGGGACAAACGAAATGCAATGAAATTTACTAATGTCATTCATCCGTCCATAGTGCACACATCAGATTCTTCCACTCCCATTATTGAAAGCATCCCCCCTCCAGAGCTTCATCTGCTGTCTGGACCCACAGCTACACTTTTTTCTGGTCTTGAGAAGCAATGGAGTAGTGCAGAATTGTGGCTACGTAAATGCAATGTAGTGCACAAGGCAATGCACGGAGGCAGCTTCACTGGAAACAGTGCAAGGAGTCTCAAGCGCAATGTCGATTTACTTGAGGCGATGTGTCCAAATAATCCCAGTGTCTTGAAATTTGTGACGGCCTTTCGTTGCTTCAATGATGTTGTGACTTCTCGCTTGGGAGCTTCCCTGCAGCCACAATTCAGGAGATGCATCAGTGAGTTTCAGGCGGCATATGAACAGCTGCCTCTGAATGTGACTCCCAAGATCCACGCTATCATATTCCATGTACCAGAATTCTGTGAGCACACACGAAGAGGACTCGGCCAAGTGAGCAATGCATTGAGTCCCTACATCACAGTTTTGCAGACACATGGAAAAACTTCAAAATTTTTGAAAGTCATCCACAGTTTTCTGATCGATTGTTGCGATCTGTTTGTGTTTATAATTCCAGACATATTTGATGAATTAATTTTTATGATGCTTGTCCTGTTCGTGTTTTCTGAATGAATACATGTTTATTTCAATCAAACTTGGGACTTTCTGCTTTGTCTTACCGGGATAAATTCACCTTCAAACGAAAGTAGTAAATCAAACATATTTTAATCGACATTATATTCCGAAGTTAAGAAATACTATTCAGGACACGGCATACTACTTATAAACAGTAGTTCAACTGCATGGCACCCTTCTACGATTTTAACTATTGTATGAATTACTCTTCTGTGATCAGAAAATGCTAATTCATGTGACGTAGCATGCCTTAAGCCCTAATAAGTGCATCAGATATACGATTTTTATGAAAAAATGGCTCCATTTTGAAAATAGGCCGTAAATAAAAATCTGTACTTTAAAAGATTTTCTTTTTGCTCATTTCCCATTCCTAGAGGGTCACTAAGCTCAAAAAAATTGGTTTCGGCGATGATATATTTTGAAATCCAAAACCTCATTCAGACGCACCGTGGCAACAGCTGCCACTGGTAGAGCAAAATCACAGATTGAAAGACAATTATTTCAATTAACTTTGAAGGATGCAAATGGGTCCATCACTATTCAGATTCAAGAAATGAAACATGAATTTAGTGAATCACAAAATCAAGCCGGTGAAAATTGAATTAAATACTTGAAATTTCAGCCAAGAAAGCACGGATAATATCACGACCCTTTCATGAAGACTTCCATTATAATACGGAACATGAAATTCCCTTGATAATCAGCTTAATTTCCGCTTAGTTAGGATGTTTATTAGCAAATATTCATTCCTTTTGATATCCAACTTGTTGCATACTACTTATATAGGAGAGTCATCTCTGTAGTATGTAAATTGGCAAAATTTTGACATTTTTTAGAACTGATCAAATAATTTTTTGGACCACGGGAACGTCTCCGCATAAAACTGAATCTATTGATGTAAAAATTTTCAATGTAAACACATACTTTTTTGAGTCGACAATCAATCTATATATATCCCTACTCTATGCTACGCATTATAATGGAGGTCTACATGAAAAAGTCGCGATATTATCCGTGCTTTCTTGGCTGAACTATAGGTTTTTAATTTAATTTCCACCGGCTTGATTTTATGATTCAATTAATTCGTCTTTCATTTCATGAATCTGAATAGTGATGTGGACCTATTTACATCTTTCAAAGTTAATTGAAATCATTGGCTTTGATTATGTGATTTTCCTCTACCAGTGGCAGCTGTTGCCTGATCACGTTTAAAAACGACGTTGCCTTTTTTACTAGGGTAACGGCGTTGTGGGGTGTTATTCACCCCATTATTATATTTTCATTTTTTCATGTTTTAGGGGATAGGTAAAATTATCTGATGCTATCAAATAGTAATTGAACATGTATGGAACAGTATGAAAACATGTTACTAACGGATATATGACCCTAATGTATATAAAAACGCGTCTATTGCGTTAGTACGCTCCGTCATCAATACATGTATTTTTGTCCCAGTGTTGAAACCAAAGTGTTATATACTTACTTTGGTTGAAACCTTATCTTAGATACAAGTTCATATAAAACAATTAAGAAAGTGTATACGAAGTAAACAAACCGATTATAATTCTTAACATCGACATCACAGATAGGTCTACAGTGAAAAAATAAGCAATCCCAAAACGTCACGAGCAGTCATGGACACAAAACAGAGGCGTGGTCTTTGCAAACGGAGACAGTACACAATGCGTGCACCAAAACGCATGCGAGTTTTTCTGTCTTGCCTCGATGACGAGAGTACAGTATCGGCATCTCGTAGCCGGGAGAGGAGCGACGATCGATTCATTTCTTGGTAAATGAAAAAGTCACGCCCACGAGCCGCATCGAATCTTTCATGCTTCGTTTTAGGTATTAGAAGAGGTTGCTCTATGACGGAACAAGAGGGATCGCCAATTGGAAGTCCCAGTTCACATTTGAAATATGAAATGTTGAATGGAAACGATCTCTTGTTCATTTTGCTGGCATAGTCATCATAGCCGGTCCACGACACCAACATCAACAAGCGCCATGAAAACGGAAAATGACCAAACGGCGAGCGAAGACCGAGACTTGCGTTGGCATCGATACGAGCGGCAGAGTTTATTCAAGAGTGTACACTTCTCTTATATTTCTGTTATAAAAATCTATTATTCGGGTATTTTGATTTTCACAATGTTATGGCGGTATGAGTGCTATGGTGGAAAGCACGAGATACCGGGACCCTTTTCTTGTCACAAAAAATGAACAAAGGACCCTTTGCCCCAGACAAAATAATGTACAGAGTCCTTTTTTCCTTCGCCCAGCAATTGATTTTGGCGCAGGAGGTATCGAAGCGATTGTTTCGGCGCATGGTTCCCACTATTGTGGTGCCTAATCCTCAGGAGTCGGTCAGCCCAAACTGAGTCGTTGTGAACCAATTGTCGGCAGTGATGTTGCGGCGGATTTGTATCAACCCGATATTCTCCGCCAATTTCATGACAACCAGCTTCTCTAATAGAATGGCTTGCCATTATCTCTCCTCGTCAGGACAAAGTTATCGGTCACCAAATGTACACCCAAACATTTTCAGGGGAAAGGAATTTTCTATGATCCACGAGCCAGAATACCTTGATACCAAATTTGCCGGGTTTCGATGGTATGCACCCGGTACTGTCTAAATGAGACACGTCCGTGAAACTCGACTAGCTGTTCATCGACGCATAAAAACGGTCCCGGGATGCAATGCCGTGCATGCGATGCATTGAGCATGCTTATTGGCTGCCGAACGGCAGCAAGATTGTCATTCCGGTCACGGCGCAATTTGTCATCGAATCGCATACATTTTCGTATTTGTGAAAACCGCATGTAGCTCATTGTAGTGATGAAAATTTTCCGGAAATTTTGAATCAAAATTTTACGTGGAAAATTATGGAAAAATTGGAAAATTTTAGAAATATTGGAAAATTATGGAAAATTTTGGAAATTTTGAAAGTTTTGATTTTTTGTGATAGGTCCTATAATTTGAGCGCTTCCACTGCCGAGGCAGCTGCGTACCAATAAATTGGGTCTAAAACTCTTTATTTCACCATTATTTCGATTAAAGAGATCGTAGCAAAACGATTTCCGTCCGCGGATTTTTGAGCATTGCTTTGCCACTGGTGGCTTGTGCTAATTTGCCAGCATTTTTGATTATCACACAGACACCGTTTGGGATAACGTGAATCTTGCTTTACGATAGGGGTACAATTTTATGCAATGTGAAAGAACTGGAGCAAATATAATGTACTTCATTTTGAAGCTTGAAAGTTGAGCTTTATTATGCAGCGTTGATCATAGTGATGCAATTTCTCCATATGTTGATGAACATGTGATGAAGTATAAGCACAGTCCACGCAGTGATCATCAGCGACCATATTGGAAGATATAAAGACTGTAAACTCGTGAGATATTTGGAAACTAAAGATATCTGTGATGAGTAAAAGAATATCATATCTATGATATCTTCAAACTTCTGGCGCATTGTCCGATATCTTCGTTGAGGATACAAATCCTCCATTTCTAGTTCAGATAGTTCCAAATCGATTTCAGGTCTGCCCAAATGAATGTCAGATATGGTCCAGATGAATTGGAGATCTCCAGTTGAATTAAAGATCTTTTCAAAGTTGAGCTTCTGACAGACATCTGAAATTCAACTAGAGAAATCTGAAATTCATTTGGAAAGATCTGAAATAGACATGGAAAAGGTGCAGAATTGGCATAGGCCTAACCAAAAGTTAACATAAAGGGATGATAGAGAAGTTTTCGAACTTTGAATATTACATAGTCTTTTCAAACAACTATAATAAGTCTCCAAAACAAAGGAAAAAACGTCAACCACCGAAAAATAAATTTCAAAATTTTCCAATGGAAAATTTTACAGAAAATTTTGAAAAAATTGGAAAATTTTCCGGAAAATTTTTTGGAAAATTTTCTGGAAAATTTTCCATTTGCATCACTAGCTCATTGTAGCTCGAAATATACAATGTCCTCGAATAGGATGCTACATTTCCTGGATATCACGGCGACCTGCCTTGAACGAACCTGAAACAGAAAGATCCTGCATGTGAATGCAAATAACTAAAATGTTCATAATAGCCTACATAATTTCTTATCAATGAACATCATCATCGGCGTAAATGTCTGTAGCGCGGAATACGCGGCTGGTCTTCACATTTGTGAATAAACATCATATAAAATCTGAAACAGTAGGTGATGATCATATCCACCTAAAGTACTATGACCAAAATAATTTATATGGCAGTTCACTGTCTAAACCACTACCTCATTCCGAGTTTAGTTGGTTAAATCAAGATGAGCTTGAGTATTACTCCAACCCTTCAAACATACTGAAGATTCCAGATGAAGGTGATTGGGGATATTATTTTGAAGTGGATTTGATTTATCCAAATAGTATTAAAAATAAAACTGCTGATTTCCCACTCGCACCTGAATCTGGCGAAGTGACTGAAGATATGTTTTCACCATTCATGTCACAATTTCATAATAACTTAACAGAGTGTGGACAGCCAAGGTACAAACCATGCCGCAAACTTTTACTCACCCAATATGATAAGAAAAATTATCTCGTACACTTCTGCATACTAAAATTCTATTTAGAAATGGGCATGCTTCTAAAGTCAGTTCACCGCATTATCAAATTTAGACAGAAAGCCTTCCTCAAACCCTACATAGATAGTAACAGTCAAAAACGTGCACTCGCCCAAAATAATTTTGAAAAGGATTTTTATAAATATAAGAATAACAGTCTATTCGGAAAGACCATGGAGGATGTTAGAAAACGTATGAACTACAAACTAGTCGTTGATGAACAAAAATATCACAAATTGACCTCATCACCTCTTTTCATTGATAGAGACATCATCGATGAGGATCTTGTAGGTGTTAAAATGATTAAATCAGAAGTTGAGTTGTGCAAACCCATCTATATTGGGCAAGCCGTTTTAGATTATTCCAAGCTTGAAATGTATCAACTCTTCTACAAAATATTAAAACCATGCCCTCTCGTAAAAGAGGTTCGCTTGCTGGGTGGTGATACAGATAGTTTCTTTTTAGGAATTACCACTCAAAAAGATTTAAATTTTAATGAAGTAGGTAAGTCATTAGAAAAATATTTCGACACATCTAACTACAATCCCACTCATCCACTCTATTCCATACAGAATAAAGCCAAACTTGGTTGTTTTAAGGATGAAACAGCAGGAAAGGAAATAGATGAAATGATTCTCCTCCGTCCTAAAATGTATTCCATGAAATTAAAAGAATGTGCAGATAGTATTAAGCGTGCTAAAGGTATATCAAAATCCATTGTTCATAAAATGAAACATCGGTCCTATAAGAAGGCCTATAAAAATAAAACTATAACGTTTGTCAATATGACAATCTTAAAATCTCAAGTTCATACTGTGAAAACGTACACGTTCAAGAAACGAGCACTTTCAGCATGGGAGGATAAGAGGTGTTGGATAGGACATAACACATCTCTTCCACATGGACATCCTGACACAAACATACCTCCACCCAAAAGAATAAAACTCACGCTACCACATTCAGGAGATGTATTGACATAATCAACTTTAACTCAGTATTTTGATGTTGCTTTTTGTAGATATACATGGTTGTTTTATGTATCGCATGAGATCGTTTCTTCCTTGTGAATATATGCCTACAGTCAGCCCATTCCCCCTATATCTGTGAAAAGACTTTTTCATATACATATTTTTATTTCAATAAACATATCACAATGACTTCACTTTGTTTTCCGAAACACTAAAGTTACGAGGGATTTAGTATCTTTCACATGGATGCACTCTTGTAAACCATTGGTAATTTTGATAGCAATAGAGGGTATAGTTTGTTTGACGACGGGATGATAGAAAATAGATTCAAACATCTTCTCGACTATTCCATATGAAGCGTCTTTATCATGAATGAAATCACGTAAAATGTATTCTTTTTTCTCACCAACAGAAATAGGTAGAATCAAATCACTTTGAATGTAAAGGTGCTGTTCATGTTTATCAAGTGTCATTGGTGTTTCTATACCAATCGTATGCGCAGCAGCAAACACAGTTTGTAGCATTGAAAAACCAAAGAGTTTTTTCAAATTTTTACTCAATTGACATTGAATGTCATCACCCAGTTTCAGAACAACGCGTTGATTTTCAATTGAAAACGAAATGTGGTGTGTCTTTACATCATATTTACTTTTCATCACATGCTTCAACTTCTGTTGTATATAAGGATTTACTACATGAATGAAGCTTTCAACTGTATGATATAGACGCGGCATTATATTGATAGCAACTTTAGATTCTTCATAAGACTGGTAAATTTTCTTGATGCGATCACCATAGATGTCCACCCACCATTCATCATTAACTGAATCAGCTTTAGTGTGATATTCATGAGAAGCATACACCACACCGCTTCCAATAATAGGTGTATAATGTCTTACAAAATGACGCAAGGTTGGAGAGAAATAAACTGTAAGTTTGTCATTATATTTCTGAATAACCAACTTATTTTTGTCCGCCATAATTTTCTCTCCATACTTCTTACCCACAGTCTCATTCCATCGTTTTACTAACTCAATAAGTGATAAAGGTTGAACACCACGCTTTTTCAAAATGATGCGTTCTTCGCATTCTACAACATCTTCATCAAATATTTTAAATCTATAATGAAATTTGTTGATTCGATTTGAATAAACTTTTTTAACATTTGCAGTAGCAATTGACGTTAGATGTAGTCCATGACCAAAACCGAGATGTGGATAGAATTCATTATCCAACCTCAGCGTAAGACCTTTAGTAAAAGAATGAAAGCGGAGGAACTGTCTCCCACTCCAATGATAGATAGTAAACTCATAAGCTTTCTGATTTTTATTCTTCATGATGGAAGTATTACCACTGTTGAATGCCTTAATAATTTTCTCATTCCCAAATGGCTCATAAGAATCTGATTTTATCTGAATCCATTCATAGTTCCACTTTCCATCTGATGTTAAATTGTATGGGAACTGAAATGCATTATTCATCGTTATTCCATCATGGGTGCGAGGAGTCAATATCATTTCTTCCAAATCATTCACATTCTGAATATTGCTATCATAGCAAATACTAGAAACGCCAACCTCCCATTCACCTTCTAAATGCAGTGGGCGATTTAATTCTACTCGATAGTCTGATGGTTTATTTTTGGGAAATTTATTCATAGAAGCATTACTGGGCAAGTAGATTAGAAACGAGTCCTTATTTTCACTTTCCATATTATTCACATTGGAAAAATATATTAGCATACTTTTGCATTAACTCTTCATTCGGAAATGGAGTGTGATACTTGTCACAGCATCTTTATGAAAAGGAATCAACGCACCAGCATCGTCATAAATGGCAATATCAATTTGTGGGATGTAGTTTGATTTCAGCTTTGTATAATGCACTTTCTTGAAAGTATGCTCAGATAAAATACTGCAGCTTTTTGGCTGGTATGGTATCATTGCTAGCAATGGAGCTTCAACATCTCCCACACGTACATCTTCACCAATATTGGAATATATCTGAAAATAGTTAATACGACGCGATAGCGACATGTCTGCGCTAGCTTTGGTTACAGTACCACTTTTAAAGATATTTTGATCAAAACCCAAAATGTCCATTAGAGTTTTATCCATAATTAGTTCAATACCTTTTCCACTTATAGTGAGAGACAAAGTACCTTCTTTTTCAGAAAATGAAATATGTTGCTCATTAATCACTTCATTTAAATAATCTACAACCAATTTAACCGAAGTAATAATGCGAGGCATCAACACTCTTGTTTCATGTAAGATACCACCTAAAGGCTCTACACACTTTCTGTATAAAGATACGGTCCATTCTGTATCAAATTGATTTGACCTTTCACATGGTAAATGTTGCATATCAGATTTTCCATGAACAGCTGCAGAACGATGTCGTAAGAACTGATGAAAATCTTTTGAACAAACTAATACTAGATCATCATCATTTAATTTACTTATTGCAATATGATTAGATGATTTGATATAAGTCAATGTTGCCACTTGTTTACCATCAACTCGAAGGAGATAATTAAATTTCTTCAATAATGTTTCAGGAGTCATGTTTGTCTTTCTTGGCTTAATCACAATCTTCTTCACCAACGTCTTCTCATTTCTTGGAATAAGATCTACATAATAAGCTTCCTCTCGATATATTAACTGTTTATGACCACTTATGTGGTAATTAACGTTAAAATTATCATAGCTTGTTAAGGCGCTAGCGAGGTAACCTAAATCATTTCTTAAACTTGGACTTAAACCAACAATCCAATCTTTCTCAACTACATGATGTACATAATTATAATCATCATTGTGCGGAGTAAATTGGACAATATGTTTACACGCTTTATTCAAGAAATCATATATAAACTTTTTACATGATAAGAGATCTTTCTTTGGCCACTGTGGAATGTATACTCGGCACCCCTTTTCACATTGGTAAGCAGCTGTACGTCTCATATTAATAGTCATCACCTCATGATCAAAAGTATAGACACAGTTGCTATAAACAAGTTGAGTGACACCCACTTCCCAATTTCCATTTAGCTGTTGTGCATGATCAATGGGAGTAGAAAAGAGTGCGGCTCGATTACTAGTAAATCTCTTTGTAGCCGCATTGCTAAGCAAAATATGATAAAACGACATTTTTATATTGCTGATCTGCGACTTTGCATAACATCATGAAGACTTGGATTTTGGACTCTCTACAATATATCAGAGTTGATCGTGATGGAAACGTACATTTCAAAAATTCTCATGGTCATACATCAAGAGGAATTACATTAACATGGCGACAATTTGTCAACCTCAATGATATCATGAGGGATTTGGAATATTTTGAAACATTAAGATTCATCTCCTTGGGTGATCAAGTTTGGCTTCAACATTACAGAAATGAAATTCAAATCTACCATTCTCATTCCGCAAACTGTTTCTCATTTCGCAAATACAATTGGGAGAAGTATAGAAGATACATACATCGCTCCATCATGACATTTATTCGTCGTGAGTTCATCGCCCTACTATGCAAATCTTAATCAGACATGACTACCACGCACCATGAGTTGGAAATTAGATTCCCTACAACGTATTGAAACGGATCATGATCGAAACGTCTATTTCAAAGATTCAACTGGAAATGTGAGAAGAGAGTTTGCTTTATCTTATCGTCATTTTCAATCTCTACATCATATCATGAAGGACTTGAAATACTTCTATATGAAAAGACATTCACGTATTGGAAATCGCATCTGGCTGCGCGTCAACAATCGGCGAATTCAACTCTATCATTCCCAACTTCATACTAACTTCACATTTCATCAAGGTAGTTGGGAAAAGTATAAAAGGAAGGTACATCGCTCAATTTACTCATTCTTTCATCATGAAGCGCCATCGCTACACCATCGTCAACATTCTCCGTCGCTTCAGACTCTACACCAAAATCGATCTCACAACATTACACCAACAGCTTCCAAACAGCAAGTATTACCCGGGCCGTCCTCAAATGTTAGTGGTGAAGATGAACAATTCACGGAATCTTCAACTCTTCCCAAATGGGACTGTACAGATTCTCGGCGCCCTTTCTCATTCATCGGCGCAGTCAATGCGCTTAGAGCTACAAAGACTACTACGTCGGATATGGAAGAGGGAGAGGTGTGTGATGTCGAATCTGACTGTGGACAATATGGTGATCTCTACTCAATTGAGTGACAGTGTATCATTTTTGAAGATTCGTACCAGCAGTTACAATTTGTGTTATGAACCCGAACTTTTTCCTGCAGCTCTCATTAGTTGTTGGTTACCTGTGCATGTGGCAATCTTTCATAATAGTAAAGTGATCATTACTGGACTAAAATCTCATGTACAAGCAAATGTGATCCTAGACTATCTCATTGAGTATGTACGTACCCAGCGGATTGTAAAATAAAAAACAATTTTTCCAACATGATGTTTTTATTTCAAATCATGATAGAACTTACAAATCATTTTTTCATTAGAGGATGGATTACATGAAAAGTTTTGAATAACAGATGCAAATCGAGATACATGTAAACGTTTTAAGATGAAGTACAGTACAAAAGCACCACACGTTGATGAAAGTGGATGTTGTAGTATGCGTTCATTTCGCTGATATTGACGCGTATGTTTTCTCAACCACTGCTGTGTTGGTATATTTGGAGGTTGAGCAAGAGAGTCAAATAGTTCACCACGTCGGTCTTCTCCAATAAAGATCGCTTTCCAATGCTCACCGCCTAAATTCTGCGAATGAGTGTTTAGCACAATAAAGATGGGATAGTGATTTACTGCAGGTGGTAAGGTATCGAGTGAATAGACATTATCGAAAGCTTTCAACGTCGCTTCGTCTGCATTACGCTGCACTTTAGTCTTAATATCGTCAGCAGTCAACCAACTCATTAACGATTATACTGAAGAATCACGTCACGATACTTTGTAATTTCAATATTTGAATCGAAGACTGCATAAATTAATACATTGATCGTCTCAGGTAGTGTTCTTTTGAACGTCAAATCCAAACGAATATTATGAGGCACGTTCGCTTGACGATAGGGTGCACTAATATCGCTGTCAGCAGTCAAATCAAATGCATAAATAGTATATCCACTCTTAAACTCTTTCATAGTCAGTCCGTTGGTGTCATCCGTATTGTAAAAGCCAAAGACATCCATAAAATCAACATAACTGCGCATAAATTGATCCGAAGCAAAATCTGGTTTGTAGGGTGGACCAGGATGACTCACACCATTTACACGTAAAGCAATTTCACTTAACTGATTGTGTTTAAAATTGAAAGGATTCTTCTTTATATTACCATTAAATGCATCATTTTCAACCATTGCCACCATGAGGAGCTTCGGTGCTTCCGATGGAAAGAGGCCATCTTTCATGAAACTCTTTTGATCTTTCGGAATTGTAAAGGTGAGAAGCTTTGTATGCTGAACGGGGTAAATGGCATTTTGGCGGTTAAGACCTTCAGCATGCCCTCTAATGACACTTGGATTCGGTACTACTCGACGAATGTAAAGTGCAATATCTTCCACATGAATTCTAAAATTGTCAACTTTAGCAAATGCATTCAGCGCAAATTCAGGCTTATTCAATGTCAGCTTGAGTCGCATGCTGGTATTACAGAGTAAAAACTTTGACTGTCTAAAGAAGTCTAAATTCAGCGGACCATATAGCTGACATACTTTACTATCTTTAATCATGGCAGATCGCTTTACAAAGCCACTGTTTGTTTCAGCATCAAATTTTCCTGCTTCATCTCTGTACCATCCCATGGCTAGTAATGGGCAAAAGACCGTTCCAGGACACCATAAAATTAAAAAAAATAGTATCTTTAAAAACGACATAAATTCATGAATTTAGACCCTTTTTCAGGTTTTTAAGACCTAAATTCATGAATTTAGTCGTTTTTAAAGATACCGATTTTTCAAAAAATGGTACTTTTTAAATGGACTAAATTCATGAATTTTGGTCATTTTTCAGGTTATGAAGACCTAAATTCATAAATTTAGGCGTTTTTAGAAATACCCAATTTTCAAATTTTTCAAAATCTCAAATTTGAGAATTACAATTTTCTCGCTTAAATCATGACCGTTCCAGGACACCGAAAATCATAAAAGTTAAGAATCTCAAAATTTGAGAATTACAATTTTCTCGCTTAAATCATGACCGTTCCAGGACACCGAAAATCATAAAGTTAGTATTTTTAAAAATGACTAAATTCATGAGTTTAGACGTTTTTTCAGGTTTTTAAAATATATCATGTGTCTAATAACATTTCTTCAAAAATGGAAAAAACAAAAGTTGAAGAAACCGCAAGAATATATCCTTCGTTATCATATGAACGTAGTTCTACTTTAATGGACATTGAAAAAATGAATAAAGAAAAACACAAAGATAGAGTACGTTATATGAAAGTTAAGGAATCTCAATTATTATTAAGATTAGAGCATTATAATGGACATTGAAAAAATGAATAAAGAAAAACACAAAGATAGAGTACGTTATATGAAAGATAAGGAATCTCAATTATTATTAAGATTAGAGCATTATAAAAAATTAAGAAAGAGATGGACTAAAGTTAAGAATGTAACACAAGGAATTGGCATATTCTTAACAATAAGTTTAGGTGCTTTAACAATTGTTATATCTTCAGGTGTTTTAGTAATTCCAGTAGTTGCTACAGCTTTAACAGGTACGGGTGTTTTTGCAACTTCACTTGTTACAATGTTAGATAAATCTTTAATAACTAAGAAACGAAAATCATTAAAAACTAAGCATTTACATATTAAAGAAGTCTATGATAAACTACATTACTACTTTCAAAGAGTATGTGATGATAATGTTATTACGTTAGATGAGATTGAAAAATTTGATCAAATAGCTAATGAAGTAAATCAAATATCATTTCAATTACAGTCCGAAAAAGTTGATGATAAGAATAAACAGGATGGCAAAATTTCTAGTGATGGTAAACTTCTGATGAAAATTTCTAATGAAGAAAATGACAAAATTTTTTTAGAAGAGCTAAAAACTTTAAGCGAAAATTTAAGCAAAACTTTATTAAACAAAACTTTATTAAACAAAACTTAAAACGAGAAAACTTTAAACGAAAAGATGTCAGACAACAAAGCAATAAAAAAATAATTTGTTCAGTAAAATGTTTTTGTTGTATTCCAATGTTACAACAAAATTCAAATATTATATTTTAAAAATGGATAAAATTAGAGCTGATAATTTTAAAAGAATAAAACAATTAGAAGAGTTAATAAAACAAAGAAATATTATGAAAGAAAATCATCTTCAACATAGAATGATAAAAGCTGGTATTCAATCTGATATGTTTGAAAAAATGCAGCAAACCGAGCAAGTAAAAACTGATTTTGAAAAAACTATGAAACCATTTAAAACTCTTGAAAAAGAACTTACAAATAATGATAAACAAATTGATATAACAGATCCAGAGCACAAAACTATATTAGATGACTATGGATTACTAGAATCAAACATTAATAAGAAATTACCAAAATCTATGCAATTTGAACATTCTATTTCATTTATAGATGGAAAAACAATACCTAGATTTTATCTCGGACAAAAAGAAATATTTCCACAACCTTTTCGAGGTTTAATTTTTTCACCAGATAAATCTCCTTTTAATTTAGATAGAAATTTTGTTGATCTTTTAAGAGGAGCAGATTTAAATAATTATGCTGTAGAAGATCTCATAAAATATAAAGCTATGTTAGATAGAGTTGGTGCAGTAAAATCTCTTAGACGTTATAAACAATTAGAAAATTTATTATCAACGGGAGTTAAAGTAGGAAAGGTTATTAAAACAGAAACAACTGTATTTTTACCAGATGATCCACAAGAATTACTAAATAGATTAAATATTTTAATATCTGCAATAAAAGAAGGACATAATTCTAGTTTCAATGAAATTCATGCTATATTGAAAAGACTGTTAGAAAAGAAGATTCTAAATGAAGAGGATTATAAAAGTATAACGAACCGATGGTTCTAGGGCTTCGCCCGTAGCTGAAATATGTTGTTGTTTTTAATTTTTTTATAAAAAAATATTTATTCAAAATTTTAACTAAAAAATGTGTTCAGCAGATTTAGACAAAATTAATAATCATTTAGAAAATTTGACAGAGATTTTGGGTTCATCAAAATTTAGTACGACGTTAAAAATTATAACAACTACTTCATCACACACTTGTAATTTAGAACCCATTCTACATTTGAACAAAATAAAAATTATCAAATTGCATTGACTAGTTTCTCTACATTTAACACTATTCAAAACGTTATCAAAGATGTGAATGATCAATTTAGATATTCTACTGATAAAGGCAAAACATGGAAAATACTAACTTTTCTTCCTGGTTCTTACGAAGTTGAATCAATATCAAATGAAATTAAGAGACATTTAGGTATACCATTTAAAGATAAGAAACAATTACATTTTGCAGTTGAACCGGCAGTTAATAAATTTTCTCTTACTTTAGACGAAAATCATCAAGTTGATTTTAATCATGATAGATCATTGTCAAAGCTATTAGGATTTAATAAACAAACCTATAGTCAAGGTTATCATTTAGGTGAGAAGATTCCAAAAATAACTGAAATAAATTCAATTGTTGTACATTGTGACATTATTGAAGGAGGATATATAAATGGTAAATTGTCAAATTTAATATTCAGTTTTCCAGCTTTTACTGTACCCATTGGTTATAGATTAAATGTAATTCCACAAACATTAATATATTTCCCTATTACAAGAAAAACTATTAACAACATTAACATTAGAATCACTGATGAGAAAGGACAAGAAATAAATTTTGGAGGTGAAGAGATTATGATAGATCTTTTGGTTCGGGAGGTATAAACTCCCACGCGAAGCTAGAGAAGTTTAATTTTCTTCTTCTTCTTTAAAAATAAAAATAAAATAAAAATAAATTTTTTTATTAAAAAATGAGTGTAGTACTACCAGTAAATAAAAAAAAACTTAAATTTAATCATCATCCAAATTTATCTAATAAAGTTTTGTCAGTTATTTGTGGAAGATCAGGTTGTGGAAAAACGTATCTATTATTTAAAATTTTAACGACTCCAAATTTTTTGGATTATAACAATCTTATAATTTATACAACAACAGCAGAACAACCCGTCTATCAATTTTTAAAATATGGATTTGAAAATAATCTTAAAAAAACAGCAATTGCTTCATTATTCAAAGAATATGAAAAATCTGAAGATGAAGAAGAAATAAGTTCGTGGTGTGAAGAAGCAGCAAAAAATAATCAGTTAGTAGAATCTAATAAAAATAAGCATATAAAGATACAATTAATAGATGATAGTGGTAATATGCAAGATCCTAGTAAACTAGATAAAACAATGAAACATTGTGTAATTTTTGATGATTGTGTTAATGATAGAAATCAGTCAGTTCAGAGAAATTATTTCACAAGAGGTAGACATAATAACTGTAGTGTTTTTTATTTAACACAAAGTATGTATTCATTAGACGGAAGTGTTATTAGAAAGAATGCAAATATATTTATACTATTTGAAATAAATGCAAGAAACTTAAGTGATTTGTTAAGAGATTTATGCGTAAGAAATAAAGATGAATTTAAACAATCGTGTAACAATGCTTGGTCAAAAGATTATGGCTTCATTACAATTAATATTGATAAAAAAATTCATGATAGAGTTATAGAAGATTTGTTTACCGATTGATAAAAATATACAAATATAGTGTTGCAATATTTTTTTTATTTTATATATATATCAAATTTGTCTATCTTAGAAATTAGAAAATTAAAAAGGTGAAGTAGTTATTCCATCAGGTAAAATTTTTCTTTTATCATCAAATGGATCTAATGCTAATTTATGTTCTTCTTTTAAATACATTTTATGTTTCTTTGAATTAAGTCTATAATTACATGCTGTTTTTATTTCATTATTAAATAATACATTTTTATAATCTTGAAATGTTATTTGATTAGCCACTGATGCCTTTGAAATTCCTTTTAATGTTTTATGTGTTTTAATATTATTAGTTGTATCATAACAGTAACATTTAGATTTTAAAAATATAGCTTCTGTTATGAAATCTTCATTTCCTTCTAATTCATCTTTTACTTTACATAAATCAGAAGGATGAATGATATCTTTTATTTTATTAATTTCTTCATCAAGTGAAGAATTATACGGTATTGTTAATTCTAAGAAAACAGAATCGGTATCTGTAAAGTGTAATTTATAGTTTTTGCCATAAGCAGGTGCTAAATAATCATATATAAATCTATACATAAATAGTTTAGCTAATTCTAATATAGTGAATCCAATAAAATTAAACTTATCATGTTTTACGCTGATTCGACGTAAATGTACAGCACATAGTTCATCACTAAATCTAGTAGTTCTTTTATATGTAGGTTTCCTTGTTAAATTTTGAAACCTATCTTTATCATAAACTATTTCAATATTTTGTCTATTACGCACATTTTCTAAAGTCTTACCATAAAATGCATTATTCATTAATTTGAAGAACACGTTTCCAAAATCATCTTTATTTCTTTTAGCTATTTTACGTTTTTCAATATTGAACTCTATATAATTTTTTAACCATCTAGATTTTTGATAAAATAGTTTTCGATGTATTTTGGTGAGAATCATTCCATGTTCTAAATACCAATCTAGCATTCTTCCTTCAACAACATACTTTCCTTTATTACTTTGTGTTAACATAAGTTTTTTTGTTGGTCTGTATTTCTTAGGAATTAAAGATTTTTGATAATCTGAAAAATCTTCTATATTGGGAATTTTGTTTTCGGGACAGAAAGGAAAATATTTTGTTTTATCTTTTATTTCATCAGGATATACTAAATCAACTTCATATATATAACCATGATTATAATTTCCATCATATGTTTTTTGATAATCTAGAATATTACACCATGACATTTCACCTGTTGGTAATTCTTGTATCATGCAAGAAGAATATAAGCTATTAAAATCATAATATAACAAATAGTTTTCTCTCATGATTTCATCAACTGCTGCTTGACTACTTCATTTGATATAAGTCCTTCTATATTTTGATTAAACAATTTTATAAACTGATCGCTTTCTTCTGGAGATAAAGGTTTCATTATTCCATAATCATCAGGATTTACTTTCTTATTGTAACACTTTAACATAACGATTACCTAAAACTGATGAAACTCCACCTCTAATTCCAGATTCAAAAAATAATAATTTATCATATGTATTTTCTTTATAATGTTTAAGTTTAACATTTGTATGTTTTAATCCTGCTAACCATGTTAAACCTGGTGTAGAATAACAATAACATGGATCTATTCCGTAATATTCTATGCACATGTCACGAAAGTTTTCAAAAAGATCAGTAAGGATTAATACATCTATCTGAAGATATTTCATTGTATAATCATACATTGTTTTACAATTTAACTCTCTCCAATTCTTTTCAGCTTCTGCATAGTCTTCTTCAGATAATTGTGATTGTTTTAATGTTGATTTAAATTTATTTATTGGAGGAAGTTGTTTTTCTTCCATAATTTTATTCACAGAATTAAAATCTCCAGTTATGTACTCATACGGAAATATTCCTTTCAAAGGTTTTAAATTATATTTATTTAATATTTTACATTGTTCAGGTTTCAAAGTTTTTCCCATAACATCTAATGAATAAGGAGTAAAAAATCTAAATGCATCTAAAATTCTAATACAACCTAATTGCATTGAAAAATATTCTTCTTCTGTTTTACATAGTACATTTATTTGTTGTTGTTGTAATTTTTCAGATGAAAATAAATCTTTCATTACTAGATGGAAATCATATTTAGAACCATTGTAGAAATATAGAGGAACAAAGTTATATTTAAATTTATTAGCATTAAGATTACAAGAATTATGTGCTGCACCTCTATATAATCCATTTAGATGATCATGATCTTTTACTTTGTCAAGATATCTACCTTTGCCATTTTTATAATTTTTTGTAAATTCTTTTCCACAGTAATAACAATTTGTTTCATTAACAAAATTAATTTTTCTTCATCGTTAATGGAAGCATTGGTATATTTGTTTCAAGCAATTGTGAAAAATAATTTTGTAATTCTTCTACTTTCTTTGTAAACATTTCTGAACTATCTTCACCATAGTATTGATAATATTCTGATTTAAATAATTCAGGATAATTTGAATGAATGTACATTCCCCAACATAATGGTTTTTGTTCAAACAAATATTTTTCTTTACTTTGTTCAGATGCACTTTTTTCATATTTATAATTATCAGAATCGGGCGAAGCCCTGGAAGACATCTCCGATGTCCCGTGATTTTGTGTCATATTAACATTATATGCTTCAAAATCACAATAAATAGTAAAGGGTACTTTATTTTTAAAATACCATTTATTATATTCTAAATAATCATTTTTTGGAAATGTGTTTCTGACTGCTTCATTTTGTTGGCAATTCTCCAAATGTCTATTCATTTCTTCTAAAGTTCTAAAGCTCGTCATACATTGGAGACAAGGAAAATTAGCATTATCTGAAGTTTTTGTAAATATAGAAACATCTTTACAGAATATAAAATGACCCTGATAATATAATATATTCACTTGTGCTGGTTGTTTTGTCTGTTCTAGTTTTTCAAATCTATCTTGATATATTTCATGTGTTTCATCAATTTCTTTTGTAAGATTAAATGTATTTCGATGAAAATTTTGATTTAGTATTTGTAACTGATAACTATATTCTTTATCATATTGTTCTTTATATTGTTGTAGACATTTTTTTAAATATACATTTATTTTTTGATTGGTTTCATTTTCTTCATTATTTAATTCTTTATTGTCTTCATCATTTTCTTCATTTAATTTTTGAATCGTTTCTATCTTATTTTGATATTTATGGCCATATTCTTGTACTAATATTTTTGTTTGTTGTTGATAATCTGTTTTACATTTTTGTAAAATTTCATTTAAAAATTGTAAGTTTTGTTGATATTCTAAAGATAAAGATAAATAATCGGTATCATAATCATAATTATAATTACGTCCTTTATAATTATTATGATTAATCATTATTGGTGATAGTGTTTTTATAATTTCAAAATTTTCAGTACATATTATATTTCCTTGGTAAAAAATATTATGATGCATGTAATTTCCTCTATCATTATATACTATTTCTGATTGACATAAATTTTTATTATTCAAATAAAATTTTTTTGAATCTGAGTAAAATGGAGTAATTTTACCAATAGAAACATAATTCACATTTAATTCAAAAACATTTACTTCTATTAAATTTTTATTCTTTTTATGAAACTTTATTAACCTATTATAATCATATGGAAATTCATCTAAGCCATCAGAGAGAACAAATTCCTTTATATATTCTTCTTTATTATAATGACTTAGTCTTTCTTTATGATATTCTGCAGGATGTAAATGTGCTATAATACTCCACAGAAAACAATAATCATCTTCATTTTTTATGTTGATTATTTGTGGTGAGCTGAAAGGTAAAGGAACATAGCTACCACCAATATTATTTTATATTTATCAATTACTATTTTCTTATATAGTATTTAACAAATCAACAACCAGAATCACTTAACTGGGCTTCAATTAAACAATTTTCTAATTTAAGTAACATCGATCAAATATGGGTGTGTATAATCATTTACATTATGAATTCTTGTGACTTGTAAATGTCCTTGTAATATTTCTTCAGGAATTCCATCAGGGCCATTTTTTGTATAAAGTACTCTACATTCACTATAACATTTGAAAGATTTTCTAAATATATTATAAAAGTTTGGTTAGAATATCAGAAAAAGATTCATCGGTTTTCATTATGTTCAAACGGGCGAAGCCCTTGGAAGACATCTGATTCCCGCGTACCGATTTCATTAAATAAATATTTTATATCTCTTACGGCTTCACGGTTTCGTTCAGCTTCATCTGTTTTTTTAATTTCGTTTTAATTCATCTATTTTCGTTAAATTCATCAAGTATCGCTAAATAAATAACTCCCATCTGTGCGGGCAAAGCCCTAGAACTTCGTTGGGTGTTACAGTTTCATCTTCACTATTAAAAACTTTTTTATATTCCGAATGTGATAATCATCAAACATTTTTTTTAACCATTTTATATCAGTAAGGTAATGGTTTTTCTAGATATTTATAAAATTAGTTAATTTTAATATATTTCCTTCACAACTCGATCACATTTTGAAATGCAATTTACTATTTTTAAATGAATTGATAACTTCTTTTTGTTTGCAACTTTTTTTACATAAGTTTCATAAAACTTGTATTTTATCCATTTTTTTTT
This sequence comes from Prostheceraeus crozeri, assembly GCA_907163375.1. Classification (NCBI taxonomy): domain Eukaryota; kingdom Metazoa; phylum Platyhelminthes; order Polycladida; family Euryleptidae; genus Prostheceraeus; species Prostheceraeus crozeri. Next base: position 49,783 of record CAJQUW010009331.1, read on the forward strand.
TTATTTTAAAGAAAAAATTGTGTTTTAATTTTAGAGAGAAAACATCTAATATCAAGACGTGATTTAATTTTATTTTATTATATATTGTCAGTTCCTAAGTCTATTTTATTTTCTATATCACATCAAGTTTTACATATTAAGTTTTAATCATATAATTATTATTACATTTCAACGTTCTTAGTATTTTATTTTCCCCCCCCCCCTTTTTTTTATCATAATTAAGTTTTATCATATTAAGTTTTGATCATATAACGTTTTATCAAAAGATAATTTAAATTTTTTTTTTCACTAACTATTGATTCTTCATCATCATCATCAAGTGATTCTTCATCATCATCCCATAAATTGATTCTTCAACCTCAAAAATTACACTTTTTGTATAGGATGCCATTCCCTGATAGAATTCCATTCTCTATTGAAATATCTAACTCAATTTACATTTTTTTATTATGATAATGATATAATAGAGAAAAATATTGGTCTTTGATCCTCCTTTTGGAAAATTTAATAACACCACCATAATCAGATCACTTTTAGATTTTTATTAAAAATGATAAAATTTAATTGATTAATTAAATTCCTAATTAAAGTTTTTGTAGAACCCGACACGTAGTTAGTCTAACATATCTTCAACTTTTCCATCAATATTATTTTCAATTGTAAGAAAATGGAAATTTCAGATAAATTTTTTGATTATATAAGTATAATATCATGTACATCAGTATCAGATATAATCATTTTTCTTCACTTAAATTTTTTATAATTACTAATATTTTTATAACTTTTTTACCATTTACACCTTTATCAAGGTGTTTCAGAATCATCATTCTTATCATAAGATTCTTAAGACGGGCAAAGCCCTAGAACCTTCGGTTCGTTTATTATGATAATGCTTATGTCAATGTTAATAGTATAAGGTGTATCCACATATAAATTTTTCTCTTGTTTGACTAAACCATTTTATATAAGATTTTAACAAATTAATATTGAATTTGAATAATTCCCGATATATGTATCATCATCATATCTTTGGGGCATTTTCTAATGTTTCTTGTTTATAAAGTTGTATCTCTATAAAATAAAAATATTTGACATAATAAATTCTTCATATGCTTTTTTACTCTCGATATGAATATTATATTGTTTTGTTTCCACAACAAATAAACTATTTTTTCTCTTTGGAAAAAGAATTTTATTTTTTACTAATTCTCTAATATGAATATAATTAATAAGGTTAGTTTCTATCAATCAGTAATACTCAAATTGGTAATACTGCTACTAATAAAACCATAAACACATTATTATGACCAATAATAACCATATTTTCTTTATTTCATTCAACATAAGCTACATCATTATATTTACTTTCAAATCTCCATAAATTTAATAAATGATCACCCGGGAAAATATAATAATTAGTTTCAATAGACGGTAAACCTTTAGTCTGTTCTCTAAATACTTCGGCTTGTAATTCAAATAAAATATTAACATCTATACATGGATTATTATTATTATTATTAGCAAAACATTTATTTTCAAATCCCGTTGATCTCGTCGAATAAGAAGAACAGGATGATACGGACGAATATAATTTTTTTAAATTTGGTTTTTCCATTTTTTATTTTTATATAAAAAAATTACTTTTTTATTGTTTTAAAAATGATGTTACCAAATGTTGGTGGAGGTGCATATATCCCGAATAATCGTGAATTAGAAATAGAGATAGAAAATTATATCATGAAAACTGGAGACGTTTTATCTGGTCCATTGCATCTTTCTATTCTTCCGCAACAAAATACAGAGTTGACAAATAAACAATATGTTGATACACAAATCAATGACTTAAAAGAAAAATGTATAAACGATGTTTTGGTTCCACTGATGAATGAATTAAAGTTGCTTAAACTTAATGACAAATCATTAAACGAAAAATTATTAAAACTTGATAAAAAGGATAGAGAGCTAGAAGCAGATATAGCAAAACTTTTTAAAAAAATTTCTGAACAATCAAAAATTTTAAATCTGCAGTCATTAAAAATGAACATCAGATAAAAATTATTGAAAGAACAATTAGAAGATGAAATAGAAAAACTACCTGAAAGAATCAAAAAAAATTAAAGCAGTTACAAACTACATTCCAAAAAAGTGTTGATGAATTGAGTTCTAAAATTACTCAACAAATGAAAAAGATGAATGGAATAATAAATGAAGTAAACTCACTTAATCAAAAAGTTGATAAAATGAAAACTCTTAAAATCAATTTAGAAAATGAATTAAAGATAAATTTACAAGAAAACTCTAAAGAAAATAAAGAACAGTTAGATGCTGTTAAAAGACAATTAGATGTTCTTAAAATTAAGTTAAATGCTCTTAAAACGGCGTTGAAGATGAATCAGGAGAAAATGCAAGTTAATAGAAAAGAAATTAAAGTACATCACACGCTACTTGACGCAATAGATAAAGTGCAACAGACAATTAATAAAGTTATCACGAAGTTGTTGGACATTCACAAACGTAAATCTTAATCGGACCAAAGGTCCTCAGGTTACTAACCAATCGTAAATATTTTTCCTAAAAGTCAAATTTATTCCTAAAAAATGCCTATAATTTATAAACACAATCTTAAACATTTTGCTTCAAATCAAAAAATTGCTCATGAACCACGTATGAATCCTGTTTATCATTATGATAATAGAGAAACAGTTCACACGGAAGGAGCTGGCATCTTTTCTGGTATTGGAAGTATCGTTAACTTAAATAAAAATAATAAAGATTTGATTACATCTGCTGCAAAAGGAGCAGCTGCTATAGGTAGTACAGCTAGTGCAATATCAAATGCTGTTAAATCTCAAAACGAATTAAAACAAGTAGAAGCTATTCGTAAACTTAGGAATGATTCTGAAGAACTAAAAAATTTAAAAAAACTTTCAGAGAAAACAAAAAATAAAATTGCTAACATAGCTGTAGGGGTGAAACCTTGAGGAGCGGAGCTCCGTCTGATAGTAAACATAAGAAGAAATCAGGCGTAGCCATAAAACGTTCAATTGAAGAAATAAGAGGTAATGGTGTGAGCAGCAACCTTCGGTCTAACCAGCAAAGCTGTAGCGGAGCTGGTCTAGCAAAATTCTAAAATATATTTTTTAGTAAAATTTTTTTAGTAAAATTTTTTTAGTAAAATTTTTTAGTAAAATTTTTTTAGTAAAATTTTTTCTGTGTATGAGAAAAAACAAAAAGTCAAATTATTTTTTATAAAAATGTCTTCGCTAATTGAAAATAAATTTGAATTAGATAAACCACCAGGTGTTAGTTATAATCAAAAAAAGAATGACTATATAAGAATTGCTATGAATCCCGGATCTTCTAGTAGAGTAAATACTGGAGGAGATTTAATTTTTGAAGTTGATAATCAACAAAGTTATTTATATCTACCTGATTCATTTTTACACTGTGAATATTCTTTATATAGTGATTCCAATTTTACAACACCATTACCAGATACCGATAATATTGCACTAGAGAATAATTTCTTTCCAAGATTATTTACACAAATGCGTTTAGATGTTGCAACTCAAAATATAGAAACAATAAGTGATTCTCCAGGTGTAATTGATACAATGCTTAGATTTGTAACAATTGGTGAAAATAATAGAAAGTATGAAATCGAAGGTTGGTTTCCTGATACTAATGATGGTATAATTGCTGATGATTTAACTCACGCTGGAACAGGTGCAGCAGGAATTGCAAAAGATGTAGAAAATATTGCAAATCATTTAAATAAAACAAACAATACTGCATATAAAGAAAGACGTGAATTTAACAAGAAAAGTAAACAGACAGTAAATTGGTCATTGTCTCCATTATTCGGATATTTAGATTATGACAAAATATCATGTCAATTAAAATTTAAATTAATAATTCATCGTACAACAAATAATGAATTAATCTTTTTTGGTAAGACTGGAAAAAAAGCATATCTAAAAATTGATAGACTTGAATGGTGGATTAAGCATATTACTCCTAGTTTAGAGGTTGAAACAGCTATTGCAAAAAGATTAAATACTAACAAACCAATTCCAGTAAATTTTCTAAAGCGTACTGCTAGTTCAGTAACTTTTTTCGAACAAAGATTTAACTGGCATTTTACTAGAACTGCGAATACTCCAAGATATTTATTACTAACTTTTCAAAGAAATAATTCTCCAAGTTTTGATAAGATCTCTTCCATATTAATACAATTCGAAGTTTACAAGTTTCATTAAATCAAACCCGATATCCAATTGATCCATTAAGATTCGATGATACCAATAATCAATTTATGGAAGGATATGATTCTTATCGAAATCTTTGTATAGAATTTGGAGTAGAAGCACAATTAACTCCTGGAGATTGGAAGAATTTATATCCTGTCTTCTGTTTCGATTTAAGTGCACAATCTGAAGATATTATCAAGACTGGTTGCGATGTAACAATTAATATTGAAAAGAAAGATTCCACAACTTCATTGATGGCTTATGGTTTATTGCTAGAAGATGTAAAATATTCTATTGAAATTCTTATTGGAAAGATGGCTAGGATCGGCTGAAGCCTCGAGATAAGTTAATTAAATCCTTAGATTAATTTTTTTTAGTAATTAGTAATAAAATTTTTTCATAACTAGAATAGATTAAAATTTTTTCGTAACTTAGAATTTTTTTATTAAAAATGTCGGAAGCGAAAAGTAATAATAATAAAACTGTTGAATTAAAATTACGTAATATTGTTGACAAAAATACCCCTAAAACTATTACGATTAACAAAAAAAAGTATTACATAAGTAAACCAATGATAGAGAATATTCAATTACAAGAAGAAAAGAATGGCGGGATTCTTCCATTAATTCCACTAATAATAGGTGGCATGGCAGCAGCAGGAAGTGTTGCAGGTGGGACAGCTGGTATTGTCCAAGCAGTAAATAAAACTAAATCTGAGAAGGCAGCATTAGAAGAACAAAAACGTCATAATAGAGAGTTAGAGAAAGTTGCCAGGGGTGACGGAATAGTAGATAATTTCATTAGTAAATTAAAATTAGTTGATGAAGGAGAACGAGTTCTTAAAAATATTCTCCTCAATGTTGATGATTTAATTGAAATTAAAGAAACTAAAGATGGTTCTGGAATATATCTAAGTCCTAGTATGATTAGGTAATAACCTCAGGACCTTTGGTCCGATCGACTAAAGCCTCTGAACAAGGTTCTATACGGTAAAACTTTTATTTTATCTTTTAAAATGAATTCTACAAATTCCGAAAATTTAATTAAATTAAAAATTTCTAATTTAGATTTATTAAATTATCTATTAAAAGTACATAAAACCTGAAATTGTAAAATTTATGAAGGTAACGACATACAAAGAACATTAGAAAACTTTCCTGGATTTATTTGGAGTAAATATTCGAAAGAAAAACATCTTCCTGGTCATTCATATACTGGTCCAGGAACTCGATTAGATATAAGACTAGATGAGAATAATAATCCAAAACCAGGTGAAGAACCAATAAATAGAGTAGATGCCGCAGCTTATAGACATGATTTACCTTATCGAAATCATGATCTAAGTTCTCGACATGCAGCTGATAAGAAGATGATTCAAGAATTAGATAGTATTCAAAATCCTACATTTAGAGAAAAAATTGAAAGAATGTTTGTTAAGAAAGCTTTACAAGCTAAAATATTATTCGGTCAGGGGATAGATGAAACAACAGCAAAGCTGTCTGAGAGCAACGCTCGAACCTACGCGTCCGAAATTCATAAAGAATATAGAAAGCCTAAATATTTATTGAAAGTAAAAGTATTTAATAAAGATGATATTTGGAGTGCTGATCTAATATATATGCCGAATGAAAGGGACTACAAATACGCATTGACCGTTATAGATTTATATACACGATACGCTTGGGTAAAGCCTTTAAAAAATAAAAGTGGTCTATCAGTTAAATATGCGTTTGAAGAAATCTTTAAAGAAAGTAATAGAAAGCCAAAAAAATTGTTTGTTGATAAAGGGTCGGAATTTTATAACCGAAACGTTCAGCCACTATTTGAAACTGTTTATTCAACTGAAAACGCTGGAAAAGCTGTAGTGATAGAAAGATTCAATCGGACGTTAAAAAATAAATTATTCAAGAAATTTACTGAGCAAAGAAATCAGAAATGGTTGAAGATATTACCAGGAGTTGTAGAAGAGTACAATAATAAAGTTCATTCTGGTATTGAAGAGACTCCAAAGAATGCTTCTGACGACCCTGATTTGATAAGAAAAAAATATTCGAGAATAATTATTCGAATGAGAGTAATCCGAATTTGCAGAAACTTAAGCCGAAATTTAAAATTGGAGATAGAGTTACAATATTTAAATATAAGAATAAATTTGAAAAGGGCTTCGTCGGATACTGGACGAATAAGATATTTGAAGTTTGTAAAATAAATCAAACTTATCCGATTACTTACGAAATCAAAAATTTAGATGATGAAAATATCAGAGGCCGATTTTATCAAAATGAATTACAACGAAGCGATTTTTAATTTTTGGAACTAACGTTTCGGGAATGAAATTCCCTTGTTAGGCGTAGCCATAGAACCTACGGTTCGTTCAATTCTAACATAATATCAAGAAATGGTATTCTTTTTGTAATTTAAATAAAACATAAAGACATAATTGACCACAATAAGTAGTTCCCGGTTTTAGAATTTGAAATGTATTACAAATTCCATTGCCAAGTAACTTTTTGACTTCGTTTGTAGTTGGAAGTCCATAAGAGTCGAACCAATAGTTCTCAGCCTCCGGGCGGTCGAAATAGTAATTATCTCGATTTTTATTAAAGATACCTGCAGACCAATGTATTCCTTTTTCATCTGACGTATGAAGATTCGTTATGAAATTTATAGTTATTGTTGACTTATTTTTTAGGAATTGTAATTCGTCTCTCATTAGAACATGAAAATTCTTTATTCACAATTGATTTGCGATTTTTTTTAAATCGAAATTCGTTGTTGTTTGTGTTCCATATAATTTCAAAAACTCATTTATGTTGCTCATTTTATAATAAAAAAATTTCTTAAGGGACCCCTAGAAGTCAGAAGGGAGGGGGTATTGATTCTAAACTGTTCTCTAATGATGACTTTCCTTACTACTTATTCGATTTTGAAATGATTATATTATAATTATTCTAATCTATATTGTTTTACATATTTCCATTTTCTTCATGAACTTCATTTGTTAATATGTTTCATCGTTGAAATGATTGTTTAAAACTGCCATGACAACTAACCCGCATATCGGCGTTTATGCGTTCTGAGTTCACAAGAAGAATTTTATTGTTATTTGCTTTTATTGTCAATGCACTCTTATGTGCTTAATCTATTCATGTCTTCACAATGGGAAGTACTTTACTACCCGTATGTGTTTGGCAAACGCTAAATGAATTTTGCAGATCGATTTCTAAAACTGAATTTGAAAACAGACTTTGAAAACAGACTTTGAATTAGACATTATCGAAAGCTTTCAACGTCGCTTCGTCTGCATTACGCTGTACTTTAGTTTTGATATCGTCAGCAGTCAACCAACTCATTAACGATTATACTGAAGAATCACGTCACGATACTTTGTAATTTCAATATTTGAATCGAAGACTGCATAAATTAATACAATGATCGTCTCAGGTAGTGTTCTTTTGAACGTCAAATCCAAACGAATATTATGAGGCACGTTCGCTTGACGATAGGGTGCACTAATATCGCTGTCAGCAGTCAAATCAAATGCATAAATAGTATATCCACTCTTAAACTCTTTCACAGTCAGTCCGTTGGTGTCATCCGTATTGTAAAAGCCAAAGACATCCATAAAATCAACATAACTGCGCATAAATTGATCCGAAGCAAAATCTGGTTTGTAGGGTGGACCAGGATGACTCACACCATTTACACGTAAAGCAATTTCACTTAACTGATTGTGTTTAAAATTGAAAGGATTCTTCTTTATATTACCATTAAATGCATCATTTTCAACCATTGCCACCATGAGGAGCTTCGGTGCTTCCGATGGAAAGAGGCCATCTTTCATGAAACTCTTTTGACCTTTCGGAATTGTAAAGGTGAGAAGCTTTGTATGCTGAATGAGGTAAATGGCATTTTGGCGGTTAAGACCTTCAGCATGTCCTCTAATGACACTTGGATTCGGTACTACTCGACGAATGTAAAGTGCAATATCTTCCACATGAATTCTAAAATTGTCATCTTTAGCAAATGCATTCAGCGCAAATTCAGGCTTATTCAATGTCAGCTTGAGTCGCATGCTGGTATTACAGAGTAAAAACTTTGACTGTCTAAAGAAGTCTAAATTCAGCGGACCATATAGCTGACATACTTTACAATCTTTAATCATAGCAGATCGCTTTACAAAGCCACTGTTTGTTTCAACATCAAATTTTCCTGCTTCATCTCTGTACCATCCCATGGCTTCCATATGACTTTTTTGTGCTGCTGGATGAAACTGTGATACATGATTGAAATATGATTTATAGGGATAATCGCTTTGACCACCTTCCACCTGCTGCTCTCCAATCGTTAGGGAAACATCGCGAAGTAATGTAGTCAATGGTAAATTGTTCAGTCCAACTTTATGTGCATCGTCAATAGCAGTTCCATCTGCTTGCTGAATTCTAAACCTCAAATCAACCATCGCATAACTCAAATCTATGTAGTCATCACTACCACCAGGAATAACAAATTCAATGGGGCCAGCATTCTCAGCTGTTCGAGGATGATAATCTACAATACTTGAACTAAGAATATCTGTCTGTATGGCTTGTTGATCAAACAAACAAAATCCGGAAGTTTTACACTCCATGATTAGAAGTTATGGCAGCGTCGTCGTTTAGCGCCTGATGAATGATTAGAGCCTCTGCGACGTTTGCGTGAATGCCTTTTGACTGAAGATCGCACCTTACCAGCTCCAAAATGTTTCCTCCTCCCTTTATTCATTCGTTTAGGTGATTTCTTTCCTTGAGTAACACCAGCAAAGGTCTGCTTCAATGTTTTTAAACCGCGTTCTTTCCCACGATTCAACAAACTGATCTTAAAACTTCTACCTCTGGAAAGATCACTAGCAACATCACCAGCAAAGCCAACGGCATTACTTAAAACATTTCGTTTTAAAGATCTACCGACATTGGATATGAGAGGTGCTACAACAGATTTCAGTGCACCAAGTATGCTACCTCCACGTTGGCGGCGAGCGCCGGTGTAAATTTGTCCTCCACCACTTACATAGGAGGGTCGTGAATAAAATGAGGCAGTTGGATTCATAGCTCAAACCCTAAACATTGTTAGTTACAACTTTGCATGAATCACTGTCGATCACTTAGATGAAAGATGTCGGCACGACGCATCCAAGAGTTCATACTTGAAGGATAACCAGTCCATTTAACAAGACACCATTCTTCACCTTGCCGTTTTTTACATCGAATGATTTTCTCTACCAAATATGTTTCACTTTCAGTGACTACCTCAATCTCATCGCGGTAAAAGCTACCCTCAATTTCTTCATTATCGTAATCTTTCAACTTGTAGGTGGTCGGAGAGTCTTTTTGATTAATCCTTGATACTGTAAATACCTCCTCTGTCCAATTCGGGAGGTACCCTTTAGCAAAAACACTCTTCACTTTTGAGATACGAACTTTATCACCAATTTTCACATCACTTTTCACATGAGTGCGTTTACGTTGGAATGATTCGCGCACTTTATCTACATTGTCAGCATTTACATCTACTGGTCTGAGTCCAATAGAACGATGGATAGAGTGATTGTAGGCATGGAGTGTATCTTGTAGAACCTTTGTCCAATTTTGTGTCAAGTTGGCAGTAAAATGTCACCACAAGCGATTTTTTAATGTGCGATTAAAACGTTCAACGAGTGCAGCTTTATAAGCACTCTTTACACTAAACAACTCAATGTCATGCCTCTCAAATAATCTTCTAGCATGCTGATTTTCAAACTCTTTTCCTTGATCACTCTGAATTCTTTTTGGAATGCGACCTTCTCGAAAAATTGTTTGGAATGCTTTTGCTACTCCTTTCCCTTCTTTAGTTTTTAAAGGTTGAGCCCACGCATAACGCGAGAAAATATCAATGACGGTTAAAATAAAATTATTGCCCGAGTTATGTTTTGAAATGGAGGCAACATCACACAAATCTGCTTGCCACTGTTCGTCGATGTCATTAACAATATAATGGTGGGTGCGATACTTCTTTTTCGCTTGTTTGTGGAGTGTATAGGTAGCCTGACCCTTTAACCATCGTTTCACTTGTGATTGTGGAAGACCACTCACTTTTGATAATTTCTTGATAGATGCAAATCCTGCCGGATGTTTTACATCATAATAGATTGACTTCAAACGTTCAGCCGATGACGACTGACTCTTTTTCCTCCTTCTCATCTTTTTGTTTTCTTGCCTTTCTACATTTACAACAACTGCAGCATTTAGCTTTAGCGGTTTTGCGATCGTGTTCACATTGCTTAGGGGTTTCATTGTGAGAGCTGGCGCAGCAAGTGCAAGTGACAACGACATTCACCTCTGGCGGCTCATTACATGGCAAGCAACACATCTGCTTCATATTAATAGTCTGAGAACATGTGTTTCCTAGGAGGAGCTGTTTTACGTTTTCCTTTTACTAGTTTTAGTGGTGATGTAGATCTACGTCGAGTTCTTCCTCTTGTTTGCTTAGTGAGTGTGGGAGGGGATGTAGCAGGTGACGTCTTAAACCAATTTGTTGGCATTTTCATCGTCTGAAGCATTGGAGCAGTAGCCACTGTTGAATCAAGTTCTTTCAATGTCTCATTATTCAAAGCAAATTTTGGTACATTATGCTTTTTCAATAGTTTAAGAAAGTATGACCAACCAGGTGGAACATAGCCCTGACGGCGCTTTCTACGTGTCGCATACTGAATCAAGTCTTCATAACGTGAAGCATCAATCACTTTATTTTCATCTGTAATGATTTCTCCTCTATCATTTACATTGAGATGGGGTTCAATACTGTTGAAAAGAGATATGGCATGTGCGCGAGATGCTAAAGGTGTAGCAGTCGATACAGAGTCACGCATCTTATTCTTCAAGTTTTTCAATTGCTCAACAGTTTCTGATTGTAATAATGCAGCACGATGTGGATCTTTGATGTGAACATTTTGCTGATAATCTATTTCTTTCCTATACATTTGATTTGCAAGAGGTTGCTTTACTTGCTGCATGGCAGTCAATTGTACATATTCATCCTGAGGAATAACAATCATGCGAGAATAAGAACTCATAGTTTGTAGATAATCATGGGAGTTTTCAAAATATCACTTCGAAATCTAAATTCTTCCGGACACTCTTGCGTTAAGTCAATGAATAAGTAACCGTATGGTTTTTCAGTAGCTGCTTGAAAAATTTCAATTAAGGCTTTTGATCCTCTGGGTGCAGCTTGTCGCGCTAAAATTTCAAATTGACTTTTATCTCGGGGATTCTTGAAAATAGCATAATAGTGTGTATTCAGGTTTCGTGTACGAGCTTCTTTTCCATCAGGAAACAAATTTTGTGTGATATAGATGATGAAACACCTTTTATGATGTGCTGCGGGAGTGAACATATCTGTAACATCTTTTGAATTCTTACTTTCTTTTAATAAATCATCCAATACAACAACATCATTAGACTGAAGTTTATCCACTGCAATAATTCCTTCATGTCGAATAAAGTTGCGACTTTGCAATTCCTGAAACAGCGACGGTTGATAAATACCATAACACCAAATCACTCGATTGATAAGTTCCTTAAACAACTCCCTTCTTTCATCCAATAAATTCAGCGTGAAAACAGTTTTACCTGCATGAGATGGACCTGATACAGGAGCTATCATTGGAAGTATTGCTGAAAGGAAACCGCCCTTTTGTGTTAGAGTTTTCCTCTTTCTTTGAAGGGTGACTTTAGGATTGGAGATGAAACGCAATTTTGTGGCATATCGCTTAAGTAACTTTCGTTGTTTTGGTGCTAATTTCTTCGTCCTCAACTTCCTCACATGAGAAATAATTTCACGAATGAATTTATCGTTACCATGTCGTATAGCATTGTATCGCTGATTTGCTTTCATTCGTCAGAGAGCTTGAATGGCTGAAGAAAACTTTGAAGACTTTTGACTTTTACGTTTCGCCATTTTCCGTATTAGTCTTTGCTAAAACCTATCTTTACCACATTTGCATAGGTACTAACTATTGCGACATAAGTGACACTCGAAATGAGCAATATCACAGTGGTTACATTGGCAAAGTTGAATGCAATTACGTATGAAACAGCGTTGACAAAAAGCGTGCTTACATCTCTTGAAGATGCGCTTTTCATTTCCATCCTTTCGCTTACATACATCACAACACATAGTTTCACCGTTACTGATGTCTATAGCAAGTCTTTTTGAAGATATGAATTTGCTAGCCTTTTCTAAATAATAGACACATGTACAGAAGGAATATACTTCGAGAGTGAGCAGACATAGCTCGAAAACCAGTTGTGCCACAATCAAGTACCACTGCATTTTCAATTTTTCTTTATGGAAAGTTGAATGTGAATATCTGAAATCGCTTCAATCACTAGACTGCTACCATGATGGTTAAATGCGTTAAGACGTTCAGCAATTTTTATCATATGTCTTTTAAAAAATTCTTGGGGGTGATCTACCACTTCCATTGAGTAAGAAGCAAAATGGAAAGAGCGACTTTCCACCTCTTGCTTTCCAAAATGACTAAACTTAATTTTCGCAACTAATCGCGCCATGATAATGCTATCAGAGAATGTATTCATTAATTCTAGAAATAGAGTGCTAGCATCATCGACCACTGCTTCGATGTCGGTCTCATCTTTATGAAAATTTATCACATAATCTTGAACAGCTCCTTTTAAACTTTGCCTATGAAAATGTAATGTTCCGCAGTCGTTTGAGAAAGACATGATCGCCCTTTATCTAACCCATCCATTGCATGAAAACAACAACTCTTCTCATAGTAACATTTATTGAATAATGGTAACAAGCATGCATTATAAATCAATCGTTTGAAACAGATAAAATAGATACAGCTGGTAACTATCATACAGCGAGCAATGATAACCATACAGGACTTTGGCAGTGTTGAGGTAAGGAGGAAAGAAGCATTGGTTATGAACGTAGCTACTACAACGAACAGACAAAATAGGAACAGACAAATCCTTGAAACGTTTCGTGACTTCATGGTAGTGTTGATTCACTCTACTATCCCAAGGCGGGAGCAAAATATCATCAATGATTAGATTGGGAAATACTTTCCTCTCCTTACCAGGATTATTACAAAAGATGCGTATAACATTGAAAGCAGCTAACCATCGTTTAAAGTCAATAAGAAGAGCACTCTCACAAGAAAAGCCATAGTCTTGCAAATATTTCAGATTAAGTCCATGAATGTGTTTTCTCGCCCATTGATCAACATTGGGATTGCAGTTGGCATGTTGATGATAGACACTGACAATCTGATATGTCCAATTGTTCATAGCAATAGCACTGAGCTCCTGTACAGGTTCACCCTCACAATCCATAAAAATGATGATAGAAGCCTAAAACGGAAATTTACACATCTAAGGAAACGTTCTATAACATATTACAAAATGAAGAATTACATCGATGCTTTTCACGACAAAATACACAAATGATATGATGGCAACGAAGAAGTAAAATGTATCTAATAAGACCACGTCTACGACACTCAAAGCACATAAGCGAATTGTCATAGGGTAGAGATAGGAAAGGACTAGTAATTCTCCTTCTTTGATTTGCGTTTTGATGCAGCATTCTTTCTACGATCTCTAGACCCAAAGTTGGAAGATCGGTGCCGGGGGGGGGGGACGTCAGCGAAACTTTTTCTCTCCGATTGACTTGAAACTCACCATACCGATGCAGAATTTCACGCTCAATCCGAATCTGGCGTCCGGTTTCCCATCCGATGGTTCGTTTTGGCGCTACAGCTCAAAACGACCAAAATTCTAACTCTCGTTTTTTCGTCAATCTCCCAAATCTTAAATGGTGTCTCACATCTAAACGAAGACAGATATGAACAAGCCGATTCTTTCAGTGAATTTGTCTCACTCTTAGCTTTCAAACGAGCTATGGCTAGTGATGCAAATGGAAAATTTTCCGGAAAATTTTCCGGAAAATTTTCCAATTTTTTCAAAATTTTCCGGAAAATTTTCCAATGGAAAATTTTGAAATTTATTTTTCGGTGATTGACGATTTTGCCTTTGTTTTGGAGACCTGTTATAGTTGTTTGAAAAGACTATGTAATATTCAAAGACCGAAAACTTCTCTATCATCCCTGCATGTTATCTTTTGGAACCAACTTCACCCTTTCCATGTCTATTTCAGGTCATCCCAAATGAATTTCAGACATTACATGGATTTCAGATTTCTCTAATTGAATTTCAGATATCTGTCAGAAACCCAACTTAGAAAGGATCTTAAATTCAACTGGAGAATCGCCAATTCATCTGGAAATGTCTGAAATTCATTTGGGTAGATCTGAAATCGATTTGGAACTATCTGAACCATCTGAGGTAGAAATGGAAGATGTGTAGTTTGTCCTCAGCGACGATCGGCCAGAAGTTAGAAACTGTCATAGATATTTTTCTATGATCATCACCGATATCTTTAGTTTCCAAGTATCTCACGAGTTTAGTCTTTATATATCTTCCAATACGGTCCCTCATGTATAATCCTGCGATGGAGTGTGTATGCTTCACATGCTCATAAACACATGGAGAATTTGTATCAATATAATCAAGGCTGTTGCATAATAGAGCTTGATTTTCAAGCTACAAACAATCTCCCAAATAAAGTGCATTATTTTTGCTCCAGATCTTTCACATTGCATGAAATTATACCCCTTTAGTAAAGGTAAAAAATCACGTCAACACATGGAGAATTTGTATCACTGCTGTGATCACCGCTGTATCAAATGCGTTGCATAATAAACCTTAACTTTCAAGCAAACAATTAGCAAACTCCCAGATGAAATATATCATTTTTTCAGATCTTTCACATTTCATGAAATTATACCCCTATTGAAAAGCAAGATTCACGTTATGCCAAACGGTGTCTGTGTGACAATTAAAAATGCTAACAAATTAGCACAAGCCTTTGGTGGCAAAAGAATGCTCAAAATCCGCGGACGGAACTCGCATTGCTACGATCGCTTTAATCGAAATAATGATGAAATCAACTGCTTCAGACCCAATTTATTGGAACGTAGCTGCCTATCGGCAGTGGAAGCGCTCAAATTATAGGGCCTATCAAAAAAATCAAATCATTCAAAATTTTCCATAATTTTCCACGGAAAATATTGATTCAAAATTTTCCGGAAAATTTTCATCACTACATGCAGCAGATGTTGCTGCATTTCTATTCAGTGCAGGTATATCTCATGTTGAAAGAGTGGAGGAAAATGACCTAATTTTTCATCATCAAGCAAATTTCATTGAGCAGTGCACTTAGCAAAAAAAATCGTGCGATTCAGTCAGTCAGCAATATAAGGTGACATGCCACGCTCAATTACGCGCAAACTACGCGTAATTACATATGAGCCTAAACATCCGTGGCTATGCGTGATGACATTGCTGCAACATTTGTCAGCAGTGCTGTTAGACTTTGCGTCTCGTGTCAGAGGCTACACTATTTACGGAACACCCCAAACATCCGTGGTTAAGGACATTCTTCTACCCGCGTACATACGCGTAGTGATGCAAATAGAAAATTTTCCAATGGAAAATTTTGAAATTTTTTTCGGTGATTGACGTTTTTGCCTTTGTTTTGGAGACTTGTTGCAGTCGTTTTAAAAGACTATGTAACATTCAAAGTCCGAAAACTTCTCTATCATCCCTGCATGCTAACTTTTGGAACCAACTGCACCCTCCATGTCTATTTCAGATCCTTCCAACTGAATATCAGATATTAAATGGATTTCGGATTTCTCTAATTGAATTTCAGATTTGTCAGAAAGTCAACTTTGAAAGGATCTTAGATTCAACTGGAGAATCTCTAATTCATCTGGAAAAGTCTGAAATTCACAGATCTGAAATCGATTTGGAACTATCTGATCCATCTGAGCTAGAAATGGAAGATGTGTAGTTTGTCCTCCACGAAGATATCGGACATTACCCCAGAAGTTAGAAGCTATCATATAGATTTTCTTATACTCATCACAGACATCTTTAGTTTCCAAATATCTCTTATCTTCAATATATGGTCGCTCATGCATAATGCTGTGTTGGACTGTGTGCCTGTGCTTCACATGTTCGATCAACACATGGAGAATTTGTATCATTGCAATCAAGGCTGCATGATAAAGCTTAACTTTTAAGCCATAAACAAGCTCCCAAATATAGTGCATTCTTTTTGCTCCAGATCTTTCACACTGTATGAAATTATACCCCTATCGTAAAGGAAAAAAATTCACGTCCCAAAAGATGTCTGTGTTATAATATTAAAAATGCCAATAAACTGCCACAAGCCACTGGTGGTAAAGGAATGCTAAAAAATCCGCGGACGGGATTCGAATTGCCACGATTGTTTTAATCGAAATGATATGATGAAATCAAGAGTTTTGGAACAATTCTATTGATGTGTCTATGCATGCCTCGATCGGCTGTGATAGAAATCGTAAAAATTGTGTCACAAAAATTCAAATTTTTTCATTTTCAAAATCGGTTTAATCAAAATGATGATCAAGATCACCACTTTTAGACCCCTGCTATTGGTGTGTAGCTGCCTCGGCTGTAGAAGCGGTCAAAGCATAGGGCCTATCACAAAAATTTTGAACTTTCAAAATTTTCCAATATTTTCCGATCTTTTCCAAAATTTTCCAATATTTTCCAAAATTTTACATGGAAACTTTTGATTCAAAATTTTCCGGAAAATTTTCATCACTAGCTATGGCACGACGAAATCCGTCCACTAGAAGCCAAGATCGAAGCTAGCTGTCCAGAGGGGGGGAGGTCAGTGAAATTTGATGGAAAATGTTTTGGTGACGGTCCCAGGTCGAAATGACACACTTTGGAAAATTTTCAAAATTTTACCCATACAAAGCCACTCTGACACTTAGGATTTTTTCAGGTGAGCGAGCTCCGACCTAAAATCTTGTAACCGCTCTAACTTTTGAACGGCTGGTCCGATTGACTCGCGGCAAAAATGTCGTCGAGCAGTTTTTTCTCCTCTTTCAAACGAGTAGCTGTAAGACAAAATCCGTCCACTAGAACCAAAGTTAGAAGATTGCTGTCGGGGGGGGGGTCCGTGAAATTTGATGAAAAATGTTTTGGTGAGGGTCCCAGGTCGAAATGACACACTTTGGAAAATTTTCAAAATTCTACCCATACAAAGCCACTCTGACACTTAGGATTTTTTCAGGTGAGCTACGACAGTCCACCCTCCCAACCTGGCCGGCACACCACGCCAACCTGGACAGCACATCACCGCGCGCTACGACGGCCGGCCAGAGGGAGGGGGACGTCAGACTCGAAGCAACACGGCGGCACACCACGACCGACTCGACGGACAGGAGGGGGGGACGTCAGACTCGAAGCAACACGACGGCACACCACGACCGACTCGACGGACAGGAGGGGGGGACGTCAGCGACGGCGGCCATCTTGCGCGGTCCAGAAGTGGAGTTTTACTTACTACTGGTGTCGTTGGAAAGCAGAAGGAAATGTGGAAAAGAAGAACGGATCAGGAAGACCAAGGGTATCATCCAAGCGGACAGATGCACGCTTAGTTTTAGCTGCTAAAAGAAACAGATTTGTGTCCGTCCCGAAGCCAATTGTGTACTGGAAGGTTGCTGGGAACCTTGCCTGTAGCGTTCGAACTGCATATCGAAGATTGCGAGAAGCTGGTATACAGTCTCGACGACCCGCTTTGAGAATTCCGCTGAGCCTGGAACATCGAAGGAGACGAGTGACGTGGTGTCAAGGTCATCAGTCGTGGAGTGACAGTCAGTGGGAACGTGTGCTCTGGACTGATGAATCGAGGTTTACTCTCGATTTCAACGATGGTCGGATCCGTGTTCATCGCTTGCCAAGTGAACGATTTGCTCCATGTTACGTCAGAGAACACGACCGGTACGGCGGCGGTAGTGTCATGGTTTGGGCCGGTATCTGGCACAATGGAAAAACACCAGCAATCGTAGTGAAAGGAACATTGACAGGACAGCGATATGCCGACGAGATCGTGACACCGGTCGTGGTTCCAGCAGTGACATCGAATCAATTGATTTTTCAGGATGACAACGCAAGGCCCCATCGCGCTTCAGTGGTCTCTAACAGGATACCAAGCAGTGGAATCCCAACCTTGGAATGGCCCTCACGTTCTCCCGACATCTCCCCCATCGAGCACTGCTGGGATGAACTTGGTCGCAGAGTGAGGGAGAGGTGCAACCACCCACCAGTGTCTTTGAAGATGTTGGTCGACAGACTGATCGAGCAGTGGAACCTCTTAGACCTGGCATTCATCCAGCGACTGTGCTCATCCATGCCCTCACGCATCGATGCCTGTTTGGATGCTCGCGGTGGTCACACCCGTTTCTAACTTAAGTTGATAAAATCATGAGTATCTAATTAAATGTTTTTGAGTAAAACATTCGAGTTCTCCTTTTACAAACAACAAACAAACGTACAGTACAACCAAGTTTAAGTCATAAGTATTCATATCAGGACTTGTTTCATTCTTTTTTGTCACTGAGTATATTTACACCACCCTCAATATCAAAAAAATGGCCATTGTAATAAAATCATTCATAAAGAATATTAAGATAATCGAGTCTTACCACTTCACCAATTTCATGTGTATAACGCATAAAATATGTACTTACTCCGAAAAGCTTGTATATTTCTGAAAAACTTACATCATTACAAATTAAATAAAAATCTTTATACAAAATGGAAACAAAAGGTATAATACCAGTTCAATCTTTGTACATGTTTTGACTCAATCAGTCGCATTTTGCTGGAGAGCTTCTAAATTTGGTTTTGATACGGCCTCGTGTTCTTTGCGCCGCACGGTCTGCATTACTGCAACTTTCATTTCTTCCCTCTTCAAAGGGGCGGTATTATCAGATGATTCTGCTGTCCCAAAATCATCTGTCAATGTAGGAGGAATTATTTTGGGTCCAGAAGACGGTGCTGAAGGTCCAGATCCCATTAAACACGGACGCACATCGTATGGCGCATCGGAATCTCGCAGTGCTATGTAGTTGGCTACCCGAAGGAGCTCGACCATGCGCACTTCCACCAGACGAAGATATTCGATGACATTATACGTGGTTATTTCCTGTAATAACAAATAACGCGATAAACAAGAGGAGCGTTGGAAGACTATCGATGACATGACATTTTTTTCTTATAAAATTTGAAAAAGAAGCCTGGGAAGCTAAACTATAGAGTTATACTTTTCTTGGAATGAACCTCTCATGTCCTCACCGCGAACGTCATGTGGATAGCTTGTCCCTAATGATTTTTAGCAAAGATTGATGTTGTCAAGCGATCAGCTTTTAGTGGATAACATGATTTGGTCTACATGCACATCCTTCATCAAAAACATGTGAGATTAGGTGCGAAGTTGCCACATGAACATGAACGATTTTTTCAAGCACAGTCGAAAAATTTCCGCTTATATGTGACATATTCTGGCAACTGGATGTCAGAGGAATCATACAATTTAGCTCGTTGAAGTTTCTGAAACCCATGTCTCATCGTCACAACAGGCGTATGCATAGTCCGCATTCAATCATTTTGTCGAAGAGTTTACGTTTTGGATGCAATCATGGGGACAGGAAATATTTCGCTCAAAAGATATTGGAAGATGTAATTATAAGAATATTCATAACAGTTCACCAAAATATAGAAGTATGCCTTCGTGCATAAAATATATAGTTGAATGCATAGAGTAAGTATATAAGGGTAGTGTCGACTCACAAAATTGTCTGTATACAGTGAAAATTTTTATATGAAAAGATTTAGTTTTTACAGAGAATACATTCCTGTGGTCCAAAAAATTATTCGAGCAGTTTTAGAAAGCTAAATTTTGGAAATTTAAATACTACCGACATGAAGCCCACTTTATAAGCAGCATAAAACAAGTTGGATCAAAGGGAATGAATATTTGCTAAGAAGCATCTTAATTAAGCGGAAATTAAGCTGATGATCTACGAAATTTCATGAGCTGCATAATGCAAAGTCCCTACAAGTTTTCAAGGAAGAGTTAAGATCCCATGAGGTCTTCTTGGCTGAGATGTCAGGTTTTTAGCTCAATTTTCAGTGGCATAATTTTATGATTATGCGACACTTTTGAATCTGAAGACAAGGCGTCGTTCCTTAAATCTGAAGAATGAAGTGGAGTTGTGGACCCATTAGTATCTTTTATAGTTAATTATGATCACCTTCCTTGATTATGATGTTTTCCTTTCCATTGGCAGTGTGTGTGATATGATCACGCTTAAGAAAATCTTTTTATAATAAAGCTGAGCATAGTAATGGTAACCCATCGAGTTGCTACTTTAACAAACTACATTGCCTCTCCGAGTTGTCATGACAAGGAGGATTGGTGGACTACTATTCTTTATTCTGTATTGCTACCATGACCATCAGTCAAATTCGTGTACATTTCTCCAAAAGTGAAGAAATTTGCACATCTCACAGGTGCTGCGTGGTCTCGAGTCATGTTCATTTAATGAAATCGAAACTGTATGCAAATTGGGGATCTAATAAATGCTGAGTTGCTACTCAATATACCTACTCTATGGTTAAATGCTTTGGATTGAAAATTAAGTGTAGATTACATTAACTTATGACTAGATCAAATAATTGATGAAAGGGAAGAGACATTTTTTAAAAAAGACAGTTATGCATTACAAAAATCAGACGACGATAATTCTGTTTCAAAGCTAAGTCACGTGTTCAGAATTCTTGGTAACACATGAATTGCGCAATGTTGTGGGGATTTTAGGAAAGGAATCATACGTGAAATTATGTCGTATTTTGGCATGAATGCATTTGTATGAAGAAAAACCAGGACTGATTTACGACATCAGTTGCATATCTGCGTAAGAAAATCTGCTGAAGACTGATGGCTTCTATCAAATAAACTCTTAACATATGATAATTCGTTTAAGAACTGAATCATTTTGAAACAATTATTTCTTTAAATTACACCGGAATATGTGTTGCTTTAATTTTCTATAAAACACATAGGTACTTTGAAATTCACTGAGCCTTTTTTAACATATATTTCCATTTGAAAATTATAGCTCGTAGTATAGTCATAGCATAGAAAATTTATTTCAATTAGCAATCTAGAAAACATATCATAATCAAAATTGTTATATGACTACAAATTCTGGAAGCAATTCGGCGCGTGGTTGTAACGGAATAGGACAAATAATCAATAGTTACAAATATTTAAGCAGAATAATTATTTCGCCGGTCTGGCGGCATCAGCTGCATCATTAACAAAATGCATTAGCTTTGAATTTTAATCACGATACAGCTGAGACGGTCAGACCGCGAAATACTTATTATGTTTAAATAACTATTGATTGTCTTCTTATTTCTTTAAAACCATCGCGTAGAAATGTTTCTAGAATTTATAAACAGACATCAATTTTGATTTGACGATATCATCAATAAATTATGGCAGGCTACCTCACCTTCGTTGATGCGAGTTTTGCATCCACAGATGAGCTGTCAGCTCCCACTAACTCAAACAACGATTTGATATCGGTCATCAACATTTCCAAGAGAGAATATGATGCTCGCAAACGAGCTTCGTTGGACTTCACTTTTTCACCGGTAGAACGTTCAACTTCATCCAAAGTTTCTAATTTCTTTCCCGTTGTTTGCTCATCTGACTGCTCCTTTTCGGTACGACTATTAACTTCCGATCTCAGCTGAAATAGCAAACAGTTAGACTTGCTAGTTTCCAAACTTATATGACATTGAAGAGCTTCGGCCTTGTTTGTGAAGTTTAGAACATTACTGAACTGAATAAGTTGTTGATAAGACTTTTATCTTCGTATATACATGTAAATATTCATAGGTTCCCAATATGAATCTATAAGAATTCAAAGTCATTAATAGTAAGTTATTTACCGCATTTCTTACAACACAAACCCCGGGTTCTATTAAAGGTCTGGATAGCATTAAATCAACAAAAAAATTTCTATGTATATTTGTGTATTTTTTAGTCAAGAAAGTATCTACGACAAAGAGTGACGACAACTTTCTAATGCTAAGCGTTTTGACTTCATAGACAGGGGTGCATGAGCATGATAGGAAATGATCTGAAGACATTCCATGCCAGAAATTATGGCTCTAGACGTAGTACTTTTCAGTTGTTAAAAGAAAGCATAGAAAATTTCCTTTTTGCCAAAAACTACAGTTTGCGTCCCACTTGATTAACATGTGTTTTTCCTTGAGCCTGCCTGACAAGAAGAGGACTAGAACTCGGCAGACGCACTGATTCGTAGAGGCATTGGGTGTACATCTGTGAAAGTCTAATTTTAGGCCACGTTCCCTGCAGAAACTCGTTCTGGTTTGGCTACTCACTGACTATCGGATCAATTGATATCAAAATGGCTGCACTGTTAATGAAAAACTGAATTATAGTAATAGTATAATAGTTCGATAATGGACGGATCGGAATCACTGTCCTATATATTTGGGAAGGGGGAAATATAGCAAAGTAGGTTACATCGGGATATATTAGTGGCCCAGTGTTTCATTCTGATTATCCCTACCCAGGTTCTATTGGAAGTCTGGATTGTAATAGAAGAAATGCGGAGACTCATGAAATGGAAAATCAGAGTAACATAATTTCTCAAGGTGCAGGATGGACTGCAAGTAAATCGTCCTTTTTTCGTTTATGGATCAATACTATCTTATGTCATCTTAAGATTGGAGGGCTCCAGTGAGTGGCAAGAACGAATTTGAAAGCCTCGATGAAGAAGAAAACGGTTGTAGGAACCGACTAAAATATGGTGATATGGCGAAGAGAGGAAGTTCTTTCCGGAGGATGGTGCTGAATAACACGAAATAAGGCACTTCATCATTAATGGTCAAGAGCTTCGTCATTGATCGCAATTTCTAAAATCAAAAGTCATGATCTTAAATCAATGATGAATCCTATTAATAATATGGGCATCTGCAATCATTAGTAGGCCTACAAGTCTCTGACATCATAATTTGAAAGTTTGGTCAACGGTCAACAGTCAGCATCGAATTTTGATGTCGGACATTAAACATTTTACAAAGTTTTGTGTTTTACTAAGCATACATGTAAACTTTCCTATTGAGAAAAGAGACATTTCTTATTTGAAACATTAGTGCTTTGCGCCAACTTTGATCGTAAATCTGTGTTTTGTTTGCTTCTGGCTTAAGTTTGAGAATGCATTCATTAAAAGTTGTAGTAATAAGGAAAATGTGTAAGTTGAACATTCTTGAGACATCGTTGAAGCGGGATTGCAGATCGACAATAGCGTCTGTTTTCCAAGTCTATTTCGCAAACTTAAGCAAAAAAAACGCGGGCTACAGATCAGTCGAAGACATACTTACTTAGCTACTTATACATGTGTGCTTGATGATGTCGAGCAATATTATGGATCGCAGACGCACCGCCAGCGTTGAGTATCATTCACGTTAACTGGTTTGAGACATGTATTTTGAAAATGCTTCAGATCAAAGGATATCAAGTTATCATAGAAGTTTAATCTAGAAGAGCTAGCTATCCATTGTTCAGTTTCTATCCAAAATTCATGACCTTAAAATTTCAAGTTATCAGCTGTTTTGAAAGATGAAAATCCGACTGATGATCTTCCGGAATGACCCTAAGTATTCATGTACAAATTTTGCTGCAAAAGTAATCAAAACATCGATATTGAGCTCAGTGTTCTGCAAGCGCATTGAAACAAATGGCATGTAAAATGGTTGGCCGCACCGTACGATCCATACAATACATAGAAATGCAGAATGCATGGACCCTTAAATGCATGTTCAACCCTCAAATCTTGGGGATAATGAACGAGGAGTAAGTAAGCATGGCACACCTACAAGTAATAGACCAATTATTATTCAGTTCGAAAACAACTATCACAATAAGAAGAAGGCAGGACGCTAATTGAAGGACTGAATTGTACTGCTGTCGTACACTTCATCTTTATCCAATAGTAATAAGCTTACTCATTGAAATTATCAACTCACTTGCGAAATTTGATCTACCAATTCCTCTTGAAGACCGCGCAACTCATGTATGTAGCTGAATAAAGAGAAGTTCTCATCCTCGCGCTCACGGAATACGTTAATGATACCTTCTGTTTCATCTTCTTGTGTCAAATGGGTGATCTGTTGAAATGCCATTTCATAAGATTCTGCTGAATCCATATGGGCCTCTCTTTTCTCCGTTGCTTCCTTCGCTTTTTTCGCCTTCCAAGCGACTAGTTGAGGATCCTCTTTCCGCTCTGCTGATTTACTGGTCATAAATTCTGATAACTTGCGTTCATGATCAATCTCGCGAATTAATTCCTTCATTTCAGCGTTATGAGTGACTGAATCCTTCTGAGATTTCTCTTTCAATGCCGTCATTCGAGCTTGTGACTCCTCCCTAAAAATGCAAGAACGCGATGAATTGATTAAGCCTGCGATTAAAGAATTTCTTGTTCACATTCTGCTTCAGAGAAATATTGAACGCTTTCCAGAACATTTGAAGTTTATACAACAACTGAATTCAATTTTAATTTAGCCACTCCTTGTCGGTGAGGAGTATCTTCAACTCTGAGTCGAGCGAGTCTGGGAAATAAATTCATACCGATCCATTGCCGGGCAGATAAATGCCAACAGATCCATAGTTGGATAAATGAATTCTAACCGAGAACGAGTCCGTTAAGCATTAGTGACGTTCGGTTAATAGTCCGGCAGCCAGAACGAGTTTCTGCAGGGAATGAGATGGAAAAGCAGACTTTCACAGAATGATGTGCACCCTATACCTACTACGAATCTGCACGTCTGCGAGTTCAACTTGGTTCCTCTTCTTGTCGGAGAGGATGAAAGAAAAACACGTAAAATGGGACGCAGATTGTAGTTTTTGGGTCAAATAAAATTTTCTATGTTTTCTCTTATTAACTGAAAAGTACTAAGTCTAGAGCCACAATTTTTTGACGCGGAATGTCCTCAAGTCATTTCTTGCAATTTTCAGAAACAAGTCTCCTAATGTCGGCAAAAGCGGACATTTTGATCAATTTTATCCACATTTTGTCAAATTCTCTTATGCATAACCGGTCAGAAACGTGATAATATCACATTTTCATGAGAGGAAATGACTTGAAGACATACTATGCCAAAAACTATGACTCTAGACTTAATTAACGAGAGAAAACGTAGATAATGTCATTTGAACAAATACTGCAATTATGTCTTTCTGTGATCCTGTCTGACAAGAGGAACCAAACAGAACTCTGCAGACGGGCAGATTCGTAGTAGTCAAAGGGAGTACATAATTCTGTGAAAATCTCATTTTCGGCCTCATTCCCTGAAGAAGCTCGTTCTGACTGCCGGACTATAAGGTTCTATAAGTTCGGAATACTACTGGTTTCCTAGAACATGCCAAGAAGCTAACGATCGAGGTGATGAGATTATTTAGCACCGGTGTTACGATATTCAGTTTCCCTCAGTTTTATTTCCTATCGGAAATTGTTATCTTGATTTTATATTCGTATTAGGAAAAAGAGTCCTTGGTCTCATCTTCCTAGTAGGAAACTTAAAACCGTAACATATACACGGTTTCCGTAGTATGCATTTTCCGCTTTCTCTTTTTTTTACAGAGGGGGAAAATGTATAGGCTGACTTTAACAAACTTTTTTAAACCAGCAAAGTCAATAGGAAAATGAAGGAGACTAGGAAAATAAAGTAGGGCACAAGGAGCATGGTTAAAATTTCCGATCAGAAAATGTAAAAGAGCTTAGATTTTCCGGTAGGAAACTGAAGCAGAGGGAGAGCGAGTACTGTAACACCGGTGCGAGAATAGGGCACACATCAGCCTAAATGAGAATTTTCGCATCAGCAGCATGTTTATCAAAGTAATAATGACGCTTGCATTTTCTTATTGAATAAATTGATGATGAAGTAGACTTTATAAAGTTCATTAATCAGTTGTGACTCATGCAGTACTTTGGACTTGCGTAAATCATTGCGCAATTTGCAAAAATGTCCTTTTAGCAATCTTGAACTGACACTTGTATACACCGAATTCTTGATCTTCAATATCGGCGGTCATTTAGTTTCGTCGAGATCCATTGACTTTGAGCCAACTCAATTAATTTTGATTAATTATCACTACTACGACAACATAAAAGCTTTCAGCAATCATTCAGTTGAACATCACACAATTAAATAATCGCTGGTGTGCACTTAGTCTAATACGTTTTCGACAAGATGTAGATCTCTGAGAATACTGATTTGAAGCTATTGTTCGCATATTGATGGTTCAATATGGAAAAAAATGATCTTTCTTCCGAGGCCTATTTTTATGCACAATTTAATTATATCAATTGAATGTCCAAAAGCAAGTAAATATGATTTAGGAGTAAAGTTGGCCTAAACGTGTTACAATAATGAACACTGCCAATTTTTGATCGCAACTTGATCAAGCGTTTATCATTGGACCGAAGTGTGAAATACTCGTAAATAACGAATGTGTACAATGTGGACAGGCTCTGCTTAAACTAATTAATTATAATTTTGAAATGTCTCCTGTCAGGGTCAGAAGCATGATGCATGTAGATAAAATGATATTGTAATGAAAATCAACTCACCTCACATGAAATGCTTGCGTAGTTGTTTCGATCAGTTCTGCATTTTGTCGACGAAGCTCTGTTAGTGTTTTGTCCAACTTTTTGTAGATCACGTCAAATCTTGCCCTTTCGATTCTGAGATGATCGATTTTTGAACGAATTTCTGATAATGAAAATTAAATGAAAACCTATCAATTATTAAGGAAAAGCATGTTGTAAATATATTGACAGCAACACATACATGCACGAATATATTAATACGAATATATCAATTATTAAGGAAAAGCATGTTGTAAATATATTGACATCAACACATACATGCACGAATATATTCAAATTTTACTTTTCAAATCCCGATTGGAATTGATGCAGAAATCCTGCAGCGCAACAAGTTCTAGTACTGCAACGCCACGTAGCAAATTTAAACAAAGAGAAAAGTTTTTACCTTGCATTTTGTCAAATGCTTTGATATCGAAGCAATCTAAGCAGTCGAGAAAATCAAGAAGCCCTGTAAAGTGACTATTTCTAAATAGGTCTAGTCAACACCCTACACATGCCAAATGAGCTGAAAATAAACAAAAAATTAAAGTATGATGCTCGGAAAATATAAAAGAGAATCTCTATTGATGGACACAAAATTAAGTTGCTGTAGTTAGAACGTCCAAAAAGCAGATTCAGTCTATTTTCGGTCTTCATGAAGTCGGTTTAGGATAGCATGCACGCTGCGGCAGAAGCAATGTGCGTGTATTCGTACGTTTTCGACTGAAGGGTGAGTTTGCGTCCAATCCTGGGCAATCGTTGCGGCGGTCAATGGCATGGAGGAGTCTATTGGAGGCAGATGCCAGCTTCGCACGAAGCACAAGGATTTCCTGGCTTTACACGGCTCTGGAGGCATCATGCCGTCCCATTGCGCTGTAAAATAATTCCACTATCACCTCGGGACCCAACCTCGACGATGCCAATTACTACAAGTAGAGCGTGACTTGTCACGTATCGAATGCAAACTAAGAACAACGCTGAAGTAATTTTTTAATCAGCATTGTAATGGAAACCCTACTTATAACACTTTGCGGCGTTGTGTTCAGTCACCTTTCGCCAGCAAATAGTCATCTGCAGCAAATACTATTGCACGAGTAGTATCAGTCAAAAGACCGTGATTAAGAGTATTTTTTTCTAGCCTTTTATTTTTAGCCATTAATTAAACTGATTTAATTACATAAAGAGAGAAAAGGACTTAAGTCTTCACGCCGTGCGCATATATTTGAGCTCAGCTATAACGTTACGCAACCAATTATTCATCAACAGCTGCTGCCGTATCTCGAGACTACAATTATTCTAGCGCTCCGACCAATTCTTTGTGTAGGCCTACAGAAAGACACCATAGAAACACTCATTTTACCGTGGAATTGATTTACTTATTGATTTTGTAACTTTATTAAGTGCAATAAGCATTGCATCAAATGTATTCTGACGTTTCCATTTGTCATGAGTCGGCGAAAGGCCATGCGGAATAAGACAAAATATGAAAGAAAAGAATAGTTTTTCTTTTCTATTACGTAACAATTTCACAAAATCCACCGGACGGAATCCACCAGGGATACATCTACTCCAATAAGGTTTCAAATTAATATTATAGCAGTGGATGGAGGCGGTCAATATCAGAGTTGGACGAAGGTCGAGATTTTCGGTCAAGTTAAGTCTATTCATAAAAGTGGGACACATTTGTATTTAAACCAGGGCTGCGAAAGCGACTGATTTTTATTCTCCTCCGCTTCCAATTATTGGAGACCGAACATGGGCTACACACCTCCCAATTTCGAGCCACCTTGTCTTCATTTTCCACTTTTTTCGAGTTAGGCCGATAGGTTCTGACGTTAACGCTTCGCAGTCTCACGAACTTGTCAGTCGTAAACCCTAACTGACTTGTTCGCGTTTTTTTGAAGTGCCAAAAAGTCGAATATTTTTCAAATTTATTGAAAATTTTGACCTTTTGGAAATTGTGAAATAAAAACGTCTTATTTTCCCAACACGTGTGTAGTAAAAAGATATTAAACGACCAAGAGTGTTTGAGAATGCTACAATGAAATTGCCTCAAGACACACCAATCTGCATTGTGTAAAGTTGTCATTGATAAGATGATACTGAGGCTTTCTGATTTCGAATGCCAATATTCATCATAATGAGAAAATTAGAAGTAACTACATTTAATAATACAGGTGCCAATTTGTAATTATGTGTAATAGGGCGAGCACTAAATATGACAACTACTGCTTAACTCATATCAAGACTTAAGGTCAAACGTCAGAAGTGCCCTGCCTCGCCCTGACACGTGAATTGCGTCAGTCACTAGTATCATGATACTTTCGGAAGCGGAAGCGATCGTCGGCCATCCGCTTCCAATGAAAACGATCGCTTCCGCTTCCACACCTATGATTTAAACATGGAAAAGCTATGTAGGCGATGTTGGCTTATATTACAAAGCGGCTTGTTTGTTTTTGTGCGCTTTTAAATGCTCTTATAATAATAATAAAATAGAAATCCAGATCTAAACATCAATCACGATCTGGACAGTTGAGAGGTGTCAAGCTTATAGAATCATAAATGATAAACACAATACGCTATTCATTGATATCATTTATTGCAAATTGAAATTTCACGGTTTGACTCAAGATACTTGTTGAACTTCGATTCTCCGCTGGTGGTCAATAATACCGGCAGTTACATGTACATAATGACTTAATTTGTATTCATTGATTTTTATTGCTATGACAACTGATGTGTGCTGGCCGCTCGCAAGCGCCTGTAGCTCAGTTGACTAGAGCAACAGGTCTAGATAACCTGGTTTGGTCGTGGGTTTCAGTCTTGCATGGCATTAAAAGTCTTTCCCATGATGTTGTAAATTACTGGACATCGAGGTAATGTGTCTGTACATTAACTTAATTCAGTCGATAGCTTGAATGACGGTGCAACACCGAAGCTGGCTGAATATTCTGTCGACTTCGAAATTAAATCGACTACATATTTAGTCGGTC
Source organism: Prostheceraeus crozeri (assembly GCA_907163375.1). Lineage (NCBI taxonomy): Eukaryota > Metazoa > Platyhelminthes > Polycladida > Euryleptidae > Prostheceraeus > Prostheceraeus crozeri. The sequence goes on from CAJQUW010009331.1 coordinate 79,725, forward strand.
GGGCTGCATATTCTTCCGGCGGAAAATTGAATCAGCTTGATACTAAATAGGTAGAATTTTGCTATCGATCACAGCCAATGTCCAAAGCACACTCCGTCGCTTCACTTTATGCATCTTTACTGGACGCATCGCATCACATCGTATTAAGAGACACGAGACAGCGCATCAGATCTCTTGCACAAATAAGGAGTGAGATTTCCCTGATTTTTTGGTCCGGGCTAAAACTGGGCCCGATGCAGTGTTCACTTTTCAGACCTGGCCCGGTCGGTGATTTTCAAATCAAAGATCCGGACACGCCTAATCCAAAACATGCAACCATTTGTATGCAGATGCAAATCATACTTGAATAATGAAATGCCATATTTCAAGACTATCTAAAAATGTCTTTGCGTTCAGGAATAAGGCAAATGAAAGAATATTGATAAACTCAAATGCGTAACCATCCGCAAAATTTTTTTTCATTAATGTAATTAGTGTGCGTATTCATATTCATAAGTACACGTGTTTGAAATATGCAAATGTGGTATTTTCAAACCGCAATTATGACTCACGCCCGCAACGGAAATTGACATGTTATCAATGACGCATCCCACCAATAGCATACTGTGAAACTGATGCAATATCTCACAGAAGTCGTTTTTGTGCCTTGTTCGGTACAAAACACGCTAAAGAAACCTTTGTATCCATTTACTGAATCATTCTTAGGGGAAGAGTATGCATGTGTTTCAGGTAGGCTCAAATCCTAGCTTTCAATGTTAAGCGATATTAGCGTTCGTCATGATAGACATGATAAATTGAACTCAATTGCGTACCAACACAATATAAAAGAAACTTCAAGCTTCGATCGGGCGGCTCCAACTGTGCGAAAAGCAGCTATATCAGAATGAGCAATATTTTATCTTTTTTGCAATAATGATGAAAATCTTTCGTGACATCTTTTTAAGCTCACCTTGATTCTTAGTCAACATAATGTTGTATTTCTTATTGGTGTTCTCTAAACGGATTTCCAAACGATCAATTTTATGTTGCGCTTTTACTATTTTTTCAGTATCTGAGTTTATACCGTAACCATTTGCTTTGTATTCTTTGATTTGATCTTCTGCTTCTCTTACTTGGGCGTCCAACTGTTGTTGTGAAATTTTCTGTTCTGTAATCTGATTTTCAACCCAGTCTTTGTTATCAGCGATATTCGCCAAATCTTCGCAATGTCGCTCATCTTTTCGCTGATTAGCAATAGATCCAGCTTGCTTTAAATCTTCCATCAGTTGAGCCTTTTCAGCTTCTAAAGCTGCTATTTCCGACCTTTGCTTGGAAATCAGTTTTTGAGATTCTGCACTATATGCCTGTCTATCACTTTGCATAACTCGATACTGTGTAAGAAGGCTGGTATATTCAGCTTGCTTTTCAGCAAGACTTTCCTCGAATTCATTTTCTGATCTCTGTGTAATAGAAAATAGCAAAATATTAGAATTATCGATTACACCATTCCAGTTGCTGTCATAATTTAGTTGGAACTTTATAGAACAATATGCTTATCGTGCAAATTATACTCTTAGTGTGTGGCAAAGTATTATGAATTTGTAACTGCGTCAACTTCATTCAAAATATACCACGAAACGGGGCAGTATAAGGTGTAGTGAAGGAAATAATAATGAAAGTTTACTCAAATAAGTCACAATACAGACTTAAATGAAATAAATGTACTTTCATGAAAAATGTGTAAGTATTGTTCATGGAAGGAATGCAATGGAGATCATTCTAGACATAATTCTAGATGCAGATGGAATAATTAAATATTGTCTTGAATCTAGAGTTGAAAAATGGGAACAGACATGAATAGCCGCCATTTCATCCAGTATCAGTAATCATCAACAGGCCTAGTTCACATCCCTCAAAATTAACACATCTCTCTACTTAATATTGGATGAAATAGCGGCTATTTAAGTCTGCTCCCACTTTTCAACTGGGGATACAACTCAATATTCAATGATGTTATTAACACTGTGTTTGCGAAAAGCAACATTTATTGATTACTGCTGGCACAGCAACCTAGATGAAAGTCAGACGTGTGTTAAAAAGTTCTATGAATTACAGATAAAATTAACTTACAATGCTGACATTCTAAATTGTAGGACACCTAATATCATTAAGAAATTCTTCTTTGTAAGAGGTCAGGCAGAGGCAAAAAAGCTGGTCAGAAGAAGAAAAGGAGTCTTCTGTTGATGGAGATGGATGAATGGATAGACGAGGAAGATGATGACGAAGACGAAAGAGTTGACCGTAAAGAGACGAGAAATGACGAGGATGATGACAGTGATTCGGGGAAGCGCGGCAAGGGAAAAGAGAAGATGAAGATGACGAGAAGAAGAGCTGGAAGACAGCTAGACGACTCCAATTCTGAGGAAGAAGACGACAGAGAACTTGGCGACAGAGAGGGAGAGGAAGTCAACTACATGACGCATTCATCATCCGATGAGGAAAAGCTTAAAGTCAATGATCGTGAAGCAATCCAAGAGGAGAAAGGAGTTGCTGAGGAAGACGCTTTAAAAGGTCTTTTGACCGATGTCAGCAGTGAAGACGAAAACGAAGAAGAGAAGAGTAGTAACCCTGTGGCAAGCGCAAGTCCAAAAAGTGAAATGCTGACTCAGCCCCCCCCTCTGGAAGGAAGGTGAGGGAGAGCGCCAAGGATGTGCTGGGAGGAATGGGTCCGAGAGGAGGAAACGGGTCCCTACCCCCCCTCTGGAATTAAGGAAGGAGTTTTCCGGTAAGGGATGGGAAGGAAGGTGATAGGAATGTGGGCAGGATAGAGTTGGAAAAGGGTGGGTGTTGATGGTTTTGGGATGAGAAAAGTCGGAAATCATCATGAAGGAGGGTTTGGATGTGAAAGTGGAGTTTAGATTTGGAATCTGCGTGAAATTTTGGGTGGGGAAGGAAGGCGGGAGGAGTTTTCCTGAGAGGCAAGGGGTGGAGCGGCAGAGTTGGAAAAAAGGCGGGTGTTGGTGGTTTTGGGATGAGAAAAGTCGTTTTTCGGCATGAAAGAGGTCTCGGATGGGAAAACGGAGTGCAAATTTGGAGTCTACGTGAAATTTTAGGTCTAGGAACTTCTTTCCAGCTCAATCGGAGAGAAAAAGTTCTGACCCCCCCCCTCCTGTCAAACTTCCAACTTTGGTGTTAGAGATCGTAGAAAGTCGTGCAATAGCTCATTTGAAAGCTAAGAGTGAGAAAAATGCAGTGGAAAGCTCAGTTTGGTCTAATTTTCTTGGGTTGATGGAGGAAAATGGCAGGAAATCGTCAGAGTTGGAAAAGGCGGGTGTTGGATGTTTTGGGATGAGAAAATTCGACATGAAGGAGGTCTCGGATGGGAAAACGGAGTGCAAATTTGGAGTCTAGGTGAAATTTTAGGTCTAGGAACTTCTTTCCAGCTCAATCGGAGAGAAAAAGTTCTGACCCCCCCCCCTCCTGTCAAACTTCCAACTTTGGTGTTAGAGATCGTAGAAAGTCGTGCAATAGCTCATTTGAAAGCTAAGAGTGAGAAAAATGCAGTGGAAAGCTCAGTTTGATCTAATTTTCTTGGGTTGATGGAGGAAAATGGCAGGAAATCGTCAGAGTTGGAAAAGGCGGGTGTTGGATGTTTTGGGATGAGAAAATTCGACATGAAGGAGGTCTCGGATGGGAAAACGGAGTGCAAATTCGGACTCAACGTGAAATTTTGGGTCTAGGAACTTCTTTCCAGCTCAATCGGAGAGAAAAAGTTCTGACCCCCTCCTGTCAAACTTCTAACTTTGGTTGTAGAGAACGTAGAAAGTCGTGCAATAGCTCGTTTGAAAGCTAAGAATGAGACAAATTCAGTGGAAAACATGGCCTGTTCCGATCTGCCTTCGCTTAGAAGTGAGACGTTATTGAAAATTTTGGACATTGGCGAGAAACGACAGAGTTAGAATTTTTACGAAAATCGCTCTAGCGGGTGAAGCAAGCTTCGGACGGTAAAACAGAGACCAGATTTGGAATCAGCGTCAAATTCTGCATCGGCATGGTAAATTTGAAAGCCATCGGAGGGAAAAATTTTTTCAGCATTTTTCCGAGAAACGATAGAGTTAGAATTTTACGATCGCTCTGGGCTGTGGAGCCAAAACGAAGCATCGGATGGGAAAACGGAGGCCAGATTCGGAATCTACGTGAAATTTTGGGTTAGGAAGGATGTTTTCAGCAAAATCGGAGAGAAAAAATTTCGAGGACGCCCCCCCCCTCCTGTCAAACTTCCAACTTTGATGTTAGAGATCGTAGAAAGTCGTGCAATAGCTCATTTGAAAGCTAAGAGTGAGAAAAATGCAGTGGAAAGCTCAGTTTGGTCTAATTTTCTTGGGTTGAGGGAGGAAAATGACAGGAAATCGTCAGAGTTGGAAAAGGCGGGTGTTGGAGGTTTTAGGATGAGAAAATTCGACATGAAGGAGGTCTCGGATGGGAAAACGGAATGCAAATTTGGAGTCTACGTGAAATTTTAGGTCTAGGAACTTCTTTCCAGCTCAATCGGAGAGAAAAAGTTCTGACCCCCCCCTCCTGTCAAACTTCCAACTTTGGTGTTAGAGATCGTAGAAAGTCGTGCAATAGCTCATTTGAAAGCTAAGAGTGAGAAAAATGCAGTGGAAAGCTCAGTTTGGTCTAATTTTCTTGGGTTGATGGAGGAAAATGGCAGGAAAACGTCAGAGTTGGAAAAGGCGGGTGTTGGATGTTTTGGGATGAGAAAAGTCGTTTTTCGAACTCGGATGGGAAAATGGAGTGCAAATTCGGAGTCAACGTGAAATTTTGGGTATAGAAACTTCTTTCCAACTCAATCGGAGAGAAAAAGTTCTGACCCCCCCTCGGCAGCGATCTTCCAACTTTGGTGTTAGAGATCGTAGAAAGTCGTGCAATAGCTCGTTTGAAAGCTGGGAGTGAGACAAATTCAGTGGAAAACATGGCTTGTTCCTATCTGCTTTCGTTTAGAGGTGAGACGTTATTGAAAATTTTGGACATTGGCGAGAAACGACAGAGTTAGAATTTTAAGAAAATCGCTCTAGCGGGTGAAGCAAGCCTCGGACGGGAAAACAGAGAACAGATTTGGAATCAGCGTCAAATTCTGCATCGGCATGGTAAATTTGAACGCCATCGGAGAGAAAAAATTTTTCAGCATTTTTCCGAAAAACGAGTTAGAATTTTACGATGGCTGTGGGGTGTAGAGCCAAAACGAAACATCGGATGGAAAAACGGAGGGCAGATTCGGATTCAGCGTCAAATTCTACATTGACTTGGTGAATTTGCAGCTCAATCGGAGCACTAGAACCGGAGAAAGACGGGTTTAAAGTTTTGGGATGATGGGTATTACGTCATCAGCTGATCGCCACAAACTATATAAGTGGAAACTCTGCTTGTGGAAATCAGTTCTCCTCCCGACTGGGTTGGGGTAGGTGAACTCCGGAGCTCCGATGATAGCATTGGAAATCTGAAAAACCGGGTTTCTATAACCGACTTAGAAAATTTCATTGCTGAACTCAGCTAAGGCGTCAGACTTAGAGGTTCGCCTTCGTCTCCAGGCCATAAAAGACTCCAAACGTTAAAGGCTTGTAACTTTGCTTCTACAAGTCCGTTTGACTTGATTCAAAAAAGGTTCGGTTGCTATTGACCTGCTCTAAGTGATATAAAATTCTCTAAAATTTCATAAGTAGTGCTGAAAAAGTTGAAAAATTTAAATTCACTAGTTTTGGAGGTTTTCTGGGGTTTTCGACCCTGCTGAAGTCAACTAGAGGATTTTTAATGATGTCTGAGCCAGTCTTCTCATGAACCAAGCGGCTTTTCACTGAAAGCGAGCAAGACACGGAGAGTTTTGCTGTAATGTTCCACTGACAGGGTGTTCCTTCGGGACGGCGGACGATGCCGTAGTGATAAGTGTGGCAAGGGAGTGTGTCATATTTTAGACCGAAACCGCTGGGGCAACTCATGTCTCATGTTGGGCATTTGACACAGTTCTGAAGGTAGCACTTTGAACGCCAATCGGTTGAGTCTTAGCTATCTTGTCATGGGTGGCCTCTAAACATCTCCATTGCAAAACTCTGGTGAATCACGACTTGTTATCCCTCTCTACGGCTTGCTATCAAGCTGATCAAAGCAACGACTTGCTTCCTCTTACCAACTCCACCGGTTTTCATGTCTGGCGATCAAGTCATGGACGGTGCAAGTCACGGAGATTTTCGGTGTCATACTTCCTGTGTGTGGGCGTTCTTTCGAGACAGCGGTGAAGTCCGTAACGATGAGTACTGCACGGGACGTGGGCAATGGTAATCCTTGTGAAACCTCTCTGCGTCATGCTTCCAAGTGGTTGCCTTTCGTCTCAACGTTGTACTCTGACCGCCAGGGCGACATTTAGCTATCTGCCACAGGTTATCCCATAAAATCTCCATTGCACTTGTCTCCCGACAGTTGACCAACCATGCGAGAATGAACCATAAGTTCTTTTAAGAACTGTCTCTATCACGAAGACGAAATGATGAAGGGATGAAACGGGAGGCCACCCTTGCGCCACACGCAACACAACACAGATTTCTCTCTTCGCTAGTGAACAAGCTCTTGTCAGTGTCGTCAGAAAATGTATCATGGTTTGCAAAAGCAAAGTTTAGTCAAATAGTTTACCGTGACACACGTTTGTAAAAGTAAAGTTTGATCATGACGTTTATTCGTAAGTCTAGTCAGAAACTAAATCATGGTTTGTAAAAGTTTTACTGCTACACAGGTTGATGTATAGTTAGAAAGTTTGATCATGGCGTTTATTCGTAAGTCTAGTCAGAAACTTAATCATGTTGTACAAAGGTTTTACTGCAGCACAGGTTGATGTATAGTTAGAAAGTTTGATCATGACGTTTATTCGTGAGTGTCGTCAGAAAGTGTATCATGGTTTGCAAAGTTAGTGTAGTCAAATAATATTACCGCGACACCCGTTTGAGAAAGTAAAGTTTGATCATGACGTTTTATGAAACACAAGTGTCATAAAATGCAAGCGTCAGTGTAGTCAAATAGTTTTTACCGCTACGCACGTTTGTGAAAATAAAGTTTGATCATTGACGTTGTATGACTGACCGAACTCATCACAGCACTAGAAAGTTTATCGAAAAGGTTTTACTGCGCAGTGTAGATTGTCTTGTAACTTACTTTCACAGTGTTAGAAAGTTTTATTGGAGACAATAAATTGGAGCAAATGTTCCCTATTGGAAAATTCAAACTTCATGACTGTTAGATTAGCTTCATCAGGTTTACTAAAAGCAGTTTTCTACTGCAGTGAGACAGAGTTTAGAATGTTATATGAAAACAGTGTTCACCACAGCGCTAGAAAGTTTTACTGCACTGTGTAGATTGTTTCACAGCGTTAAAAGGTCTTATAGTCAGCGTTGAATGTTTATTAAAACCAGGTAAAGTCTTGTCACAAACGTTGAGTGTGTGAGAGCTAGTTCCATGACATTGAATCGCGTGGGTCGTAAAAGTCCATGATCCAAGGCTAGGCTCCTCTACGGCTGGATTTAGGTTTTGTATCACATGCGTTAACCGTTCGTGTGGAATACGTGAAGCACATGTTCTCTTAAAAGTCTAAACACAAATGTTGAAATAAGTTTTGTAAGAAGTCTTTGACAGGTTGTTGTGAAACTTAGCGAACGTTGAACAAGTTTTATAAAATGTTTCTGCAGTTACACTCGTTAGCGTACCAGCTTTACTAAATGTGTTGTTTGTATTCATCAAATTGAATGCGTGTGTAGACTGTTTTGTAAATAAAGACACAGCGTGTTTGCACTCTACATCGACAGCATGCAAGCATACACATAACAACCTGTAACGTTGTTAGTCGAATGCATATGAGTTAGGAGACACTCAAAGCATGTGAGATAAAAATCAACCTGCTAGATGAAGTGAAACACAAAAGTGTCACAACTAGTTTACGGGAAATAAAGGAGAACTGTGACAACGTTTACACTCATCATAGACAGATGAACATATAGTTTAACTTTCTGACATTCAAATGAAATTCGTAAACATGAACCGTAGTGCAAGAAACTTTATGAGAACAACTTCATGCTGGTAAAACTTTCATAGATTGCAGTCGTGTTTAAAGCTGATATAAAGACCTGTAGAAACGCATAAGTCTTAGTTCAACGACTTGACCATTGAACTCACAAAATAAACACGTCTGTGTAGAAAACTCATCAGTAGGAAACAGGAAAGCATGTCATTGAATGATCAAGTCTGTGTCAGTGGAATTATTTCATGAGTATGAAACAGCGAACATTAGGACTGACCTTGAGCATGAAAGGTTGGAATCAAAGTTTGCTTTTCATGTACATAACAAATGAAACCGTGTCTCATTTCTAAACGAATCGTGCATTGATGATAGAATCAACATTGAAACCTGCATCAAGTGATTTTCTGTGCGAATGCAGACGATGTAAAAATGACACACGGATTGACATTTAACATTGTTTGCAATAGTCAACACGCTGCCATTCAAAATGTTTATCATAAAACCTATCAGTGAAACAGATGTTCCCCTCCTGTGCACACAAAGAATCATAAGTGCACTCTGACGCCTGTTTGTCGCGCTAGCTCCTCAGCAGATAGAGTAGAACACAAAGATGTACGCGCTCTCTCTCTCTGGCACCCGTCTGTCATATTAAACAGAGATCTATCGCATCTGTCCCACGAGCAAGGATGCAGGAACGCATCATCCTCTCAGACCTCCCACCTAGCTGATTCCCACACAGCTCATTGCTATCACGCCGGAAGGTAGATTCACGCGATAAATGCATTTAGGTTTGTTGAGTGGTTGATGAAGGCAGTCAATGAAAATGACTTGCCTTTTCTTCCTCCAACCATAAGTTTAGAGCAATATGATTGCACGAACCAGACATTTGAAAGGCTGTATCATTCTCATATAAAGCAGGGTCTCGTGCATTTTACTATCATAATCATGTCTGAAAAGCCGACAGCGTGTGTGATGCCATTTCGCATCATACACCGCGGAGACGAATTCCACAGTGATATCTATGGTGAGGATATCACTGTGGAATTTGTGAAGTATTATTCTTACTTCACCCTACATGAAGATATGAGCCGACGAGTACGACAAGAGGCCGAGACGGTGGGGAGTGAGGCCGAGATGGTAACGAGCGAGAGCGAGACGGTCGAAAGAGAGGACTCGGAAAGTGATAACATGGAAAATGAGGAAGTGGAAAGTGAAGATATCATTGTGATATCGTATGATGAAGTAAGAGTTTTACACATACATACGAATGGCTGTCATCTCAACTCGTTCATACTTTCTTTCATTGATGGAGTGAGTGATGGGTGTTCTTTAGTTCATATAATCATCATGCACACATACAGCACACTGTTTCACCACATTTCCTCGTGAATGCATCATGAGTTCTTATAAGAACTTCCTTCTAATGCAGCTAAAGCGGTCCCAAGCCCGCCGCATATCTTCGGATATGGAATGCAGAGGGTAAGGATAAATGATGAATGGAATGAAAGGAAGCCAAACTTGCACCACATGCAGCCACAAACACATTTCTATCTTCATTAAGATGACATTCAATCACTTAAATTCTAATGTGACATAATCATTAGATCTCAGTACAGTCAACTCTCTAGCGTACTTATTAAACCTATTATCTCTAACTTTACAAACACTGAAAGGATTCTAACATGATTTCAAAGTTAACGAATGTCAACTTTATTTCTAACGTTGCAAGCAGTGAAGTGAATCTGACTTCATTGATATTTCACCTATCTTACAAACAGCGACATGGTTATAACTTTATTTCTAACTTTACAAACGTCAACTATATTTCTAACTTTACAAACAGTGAAGTGAATCTGACTTCATTTATATTTCACCTATCTTACAAACAGCGACATGGTTATAACTTTATTTCTAACTTTACAATCATCAACTTTACAAACGTCAACTATATTTCTAACTTTACAAACAGTGAAGTGAATCTGACCTCATTTATATTTCACCTATCCTACAAACAGCGACATGGTGATAACTTTATTTTTAACTTTACAATCATCAACTTTATTTCTAACTTTGCAAACAGTAAAATGGTTTTAACTTTATTACTAAGTCAATCCACTCTACTGAAACGACAAGAAAACGACACAGTATGTACATGATATGTTATTGAAACCCACACAGCTTTTTTGTTATACTACGAATTCAGTTCATGTGTTCTATCCTATACACTCAAAACCTGCAACGACATTTATTCTATTACACCTGAAATCTATTGACATGTGATACATTACATTAAATCTTCGATATCAAATACTATCATGAAACAACTAGCAGTACCTGACTTTAAACATGCACTGATTCCCACATTTATGACATTAGTAATTTTTCTATCATGTGTGACTACATGCTCATCAATATGAAAGGCTTGCAGTGACTTAGCTCTTGATGTGTCCATGTCAAGCTTTTGAAAAAAATTTTCATGTACAGTTGACATACAATCAATTTCAACGGATGCTCCAGTCATAGCATGTTATTCCTGCTTTCGCACTCATGATGTCATGCTGCATCAACAAGTTGCTTCTATCTAACTTTTACATGAATAAACCAAACGTCCTGATGCTATATGATTATGTCTCGATATGCCCTTGTTGTTTCTTTTAACTATGTCACTGATTCAAACAGTTAATTACACTACCTATTCATTAAACTTTGCAATCTCAATCTTTGCTTTCATCGAGTATGAACCTATAATTTACATACAACAACTATATTATGTGCTCTATCTCATACACTCAACCAGTAGAAACATTCATTCTGTTATATCCATGAACATGATGTGATAAAATTCACATCATCTCAAAACCCTTTAACAGCGCTTGTCTTCAAACATATGCTGAATCCCACATAGCTTGTTTGTTACACTAACAATTCATTTCAATGTGAGCTGATCTTGCATCACTCATTTCATGTAACACAACTTTTCACTTTAATTATTCCCACACTGTTACTGCAGTGGTCTCAACACAATCCTACCATGTATTCTAACACTCTAATCACTGTGCAATGACTGTTGTGAATTGTATCGCATTCACGTGCATGACTCAGACCTGTAAATTCCTGTTACTCAGGTGTGAGACGGTTATGAGAACCTAAGATGCTTCAGTTGTTCATTTCAATTTACATGAGCAACATTTGATGCTTTTATGTCTAGTAACATGTATGAGTTACTTCATAACTCTAGTTTAATGGAGACTTTGATTATTCATTCTTAGCTCGCTGAAGATGAGTGTTTTAAAATCATCACACTGTGAAGAGAGATTGCAAACTAATGAAGATAGAAATCTGATTTCTGTATACGTTTGGCGTGTGAGTGGCCATCCTTTCATCCCTTTCATCAATTTTCAACCCATCCTCTGAGTTCAACGGGCTTGGAACCGTCAGAAAGTGAAGACACTTTCTGGCCTCATTATGGGTAGCCTCATAAAGGCTGTTTGGGACATTCACTAGCCTCATGAAGGCTGTTTGTGGCATTCTCCGACTCCTCTCTACTTTTGCTCGAAGATCTCTGTAAGAAAGAAAAATGGTGTTAAAGTTGATTGAGAGGCAATGACGTTCGAGTAACTTAATAGGAATTTTCCTCTTCACTTTTCTCACTGAAAAATCACACAGTCGACCGTCTACCTCCATACTGATATGAATGCAGGTGACCCCACCTCCCTCGCAGCACTCCTGCGTGGTGTTTAAATCATCTGTAACAGTGGGCACCTCACATACTTGGTTTCTGTAGATTGGCAGGTGTACCTCTACGTGTCTTCTCTTCATTTCCTTGTTGATGTCTTCAGCCTGACTAAGTCTCCTCTTCAGGTCATGATTTTCTTCTCTCATCCCTTGACAGTTCCTCCCTATCACACCAAGTCTATCAACCTCCTGCCTCTGATGATTCAACTCGGATACTACCTCCTCATAAGCCATCTCCTTCTCCTTCCATTCCCGCCTCTCTTTCATTAATGTTTCCTCACTCTTCTGCAGCTGTAATACTTCCTCCTGTAAGACTTTCACCCTTCCCACTTTAATTTCTAGTTTGGCTATGTCCTGCGCCATCTCTCTATTTTGTCTATTCACGGCCTCATAGCGATCTTTGAGCAGCATGTAATGGGCTTGCTGTGATGCCTTCGACTTCAACTCATCTCAATCTAGAGCTCTTGTTTGTTTGCGTATATCGCCTTTCTTTGGCGTAGAAGTGCTAAGTGGCTCCTCTACATGTTCAGATGCGCACTCAGATACATGTTCAGATTCCTGTTTGCCACTCATGAAAACGGCTCTCACCTCCTGTACTTCCCCTTCCTCTTCACTGCTGCTTGTATCGCTGAGGAAATGATCGCTTCCATCATCATCCAAGTCGACAATGTGTCTTACAGCCGGCCTCTCCTCCTGCCTTCGTCTATACAAGTCATCAAACCACTTTTTGAAGTGGCAGTTAGAAATAGACGCACTAGGACACTGGTCATGTCTTTTCCTAAATTCGACAAAGTCAGAGTCTGCTTCCACAGCATGATGGACACATGTCTTTATTTCAAAGACCTTCTTATGCTCCCCAATGTGTTCCACCAAGTGCTTTTTGTATTCGGTCCCTCTGTATACTTTATCGCATGAACATCTTGTGACACTGTAGCGCGAAGACTTTGATAAAACCATGTTGAAACTGCAAGATAAAAGTTAGTTATTTACTACAGTTCTCACAAGAAAGCAATGTTTATCAGAAACATGTTTGTAATAAATGGCATAGGACAGACAATGATGACCCTAGCCTTAAGACCCTAGTGTTAGAAAGTGTATCAGTGATGCCTGTAAGATCTGACTTTGAATCTCTAGCTTAGAACGTTTGGTAGCAAACGTCAGACGACTCACCGTTGAAAGGAGGAAACAGGAGTGAAATTGGGTAGGGAGAAGCGCCTTACATACTTCTCTCTCACAAAGACAGAGTATGCCAATGTCCAAATTTGGTCATGTCTCCTTCAAAGGATTTCATCTCGCCATATTTGGAATCTCAACCGCTGATTTTCCTGACTGACGCAGTGAGTCAAGATTGCCATAAATGGACATTCTCGTTTTGTTGTGACGGAAGGGGAATGACGCTCGGCTCACGCCTCGTGACAGCGGTCTCTTTATCCTGAGTGGCAAATTTGTATGACCCTCCAGTGAACTGAATGTATACGAAGATGAAAAGATTGAATAGTTCCTAGCGTGTGATAAAATACATGGAATGACAAACGTACAGATGCTCACAATGATACTTAGGGGCTTCACACCATTTGAATGTTTTCTTATATCATGCTCACTTTCGAAGAGGCTTGATTCAATGGTTCATTCGAAGGATGCTTGTAAAGTTCAATACTGTATTCCCATGACATTTCAATTTTATGTGTTTATACAAGTGTATAAGCTTTCACTGGACTCGCATCGTCTTATAAAGTGTTCGTTTACGCAGCGCATGAAGTTATATCTGTCAATAATGTTGAACTCAATCTCTCTCTCTCACACACACACATTGTCACTTCAACCATGACTGGAATACAGTTCTCCCACATCAACTTTATTTCTAGCGTTACAAATGCTGAAAGGATTCTAACATTATTTTATACGTTCCCTATCTTACAAAAACTGAAAGGATTCTAGCATGATTTCAAACTTTACAAACATCAACTTCATTTCTAACGTTACAAACAGTGAAATGCTTGTGACACTATTTTATACTTTACCTATCTTACTAACACTGAAATGATTCTGACAAAATTCCTAACTTACAAACAGTGACATGGCCACGACTTTATTTTATACTTCGCCTATCTTGCAAACACTGAAATGATTCTGATATTATTCCAAACTTAACAAACAGTAAAATGGTTGTAACTTTATTACTAAGTCAATGCACTCTGTTTGAAGTCCAACTTTATGTGAAAAGAAAACGACACAGTATGTACATGAAATGTTATTGAAACCCACACAGCTTTTTGTTACACTAACAATTCAGTTCAATGTGAGCTAGTCTTGTATCACTCATTTCATACATAACTTTCACTTTACTTATTCCTACAATGTTACTACTATGTGTTCTAAACTTTATGAGATCGCTTTCACTTCTATCTCACACTTTCTTCATCTAACCAAGTGAATGAAATTGATGATACATTATCTGACTATACGCATTGAGTCACATTCCACCAGAACAGATATTACTAACATGGATCATATAAAACGCCAAGTCTTGTCATAGGCTTGACTATGCTATGGACTTAGTGATTTATCTCATCAACGATATGAAATCTGTCTTTTCACCATGAAAATTAAGTCTTGCCTTCAAAGTGATTTTATAAAGCGAACACATGCATCACGCATTCTACACTAAAAGAGATCGTTCATTTGTGTTATCCAAATCCCTAAGTCCCTAAATCCAACGGTAGGTAACCCTACCCCTTAGATGATGGACTTTTGCAATTTAGCTATGTCATTCACCAATGACTAAGTTAGTAAATGCATGTATACACTCTACAACAACAGTTATCATTGATGTATGTTATAAAAAACGCTAAATCACTAAGTCCAACCGTGACTGTCATTGCCTGCATTACTATAGAACATGTTCCTCTGATGATTCTTCCACCACCCCTACTATTTCCATTTGAGGGGTAGTGAAGAAATAAATTCATGACTTCAGGTCAAAACCTCTCTCTACACACGTTTACATTTCACACCATGTAAAAGATCCTTGCTACTTATCATAGGGGCTTTAAAACTTTAAACATGATGATTTCATGGAAGTTAGACCTTTGAAGACGTGTGTTGGACAAGTTTAGCACTTGTCATGAAGTTGAGTTCTCATCAGATGAATTTAATAAGAGCTTCTTCATTTTCTAAGAAAGATAGAGATCCTTGAATCTTAGTGTTTGTATCTGGCACAGTCTGTAACTCTTCTTTGTTAATAGGGTAGCCTCCAACGAATTGGTGACCGGGCCCTCGGAAGGACCGATGGAATACTTCGATTACTCGAAGTATTCCGGACGCTGAATTCTCAGCAACGACAGATATTCTAGCGCTATATCCCTAAATAAAGGGTTTTCCACAAGCTCATGTGGAATGAGGTGGACGGGGCAGCGAATTGCTTCGCCTTTCTCTGCCTGCAAAGCAGCCAGGAGAAAGACTTTCCCCATCTTCACTTTGCATCCACAGCGGAGCTCAAGGGTTCGGCTCATGTCAAAGAAAGCGATATCGAACGACATTGCATGAAACGACTTGTATTTGATGAATGAGTGTGAACGTCTCCCTTATATTTCTCACACATTTTTGTAACTGGCTAGCAAGGCATTGAAGAATTGAACAAATCGAGTGACCATGCTTTAACAGAAAATGGTTACTTGCGTGCGCGCGCGGAGTGTACACTAACGAATTGTCAACGTGAGAATCCTTTCAGTCGCCCACGATAATCTCTCCGGCGTGATAGCAATGAGCTGTGTGGGAATCAGCTAGGTGGGAGGTCTGAGAGGATGATGCGTTCCTGCATCCTTGCTCGTGGGACAGATGCGATAGATCTCTGTTTAATGTGACAGACGGGTGCCAGAGAGAGAGAGCGCGTACATCTTTGTGTTCTACTCTATCTGCTGAGGAGCTAGCGCGACAAACAGGCGTCAGAGTGCACTTATGATTCTTTGTGTGCACAGGAGGGGAACATCTGTTTCACTGATAGGTTTTATGATAAACATTTTGAATGGCAGCGTGTTGACTATTGCAAACAATGTTAAATGTCAATCCGTGTGTCATTTTTACATCGTCTGCATTCGCACAGAAAATCACTTGATGCAGGTTTCAATGTTGATTCTATCATCAATGCACGATTCGTTTAGAAATGAGACACGGTTTCATTTGTTATGTACATGAAAAGCAAACTTTGATTCCAACCTTTCATGCTCAAGATCAGTCCTAATGTTCGCTGTTTCATATTCATGAAATAATTCCACTGACACAGACTTGATCATTCAATGATGTGCTTTGCTGTTTCCTACTGATGAGTTACACTACGGTTCATGTTTATGAATTTCATTTGAATGTCAGAAAGTTAAACTATATGTTCATCTGTCTATGATGAGTGTAAACGTTGTCACAGTTCTCCTTTATTTCCCGTAAACTAGTTGTGACACTTTTGTGTTTCACTTCATCTAGCAGGTTGATTTTTATCTCACATGCTTTGAGTGTCTCCTAACTCATATGCATTCGACTAACAACGTTACAGGTTGTTATGTGTATGCTTGCATGCTGTCGATGTAGAGTGCAAACACGCTGTGTCTTTATTTACAAAACAGTCTACACACGCATTCAATTTGATGAATACAAACAACACATTTAGTAAAGCTGGTACGCTAACGAGTGTAACTGCAGAAACATTTTATAAAACTTGTTCAACGTTCGCTAAGTTTCACAACAACCTGTCGAAGACTTCTTACAAAACGTATTTCAACATTTGTGTTTAGACTTTTAAGAGAACATGTGCTTCACGTATTCTACACGAACGGTTAACGCATGTGATACAAAACCCTAAATCCAGCCGTAGAGGAGCCTAGCCTTGGATCATGGACTTTTACGACCCACGCGATTCAATGTCATGGAACTAGCTCTCACACACTCAACGTTTGTGACAAGACTTTACCTGGTTTTAATAAACATTCAACGCTGACTATAAGACCTTTTAACGCTGTGAAACAATCTACACAGTGCAGTAAAACTTTCTAGCACTGTGGTGAACACTGTTTTCATATAACATTCTAAACTCTGTCTCACTGCAGTAGAAAACTGCTTTTAGTAAACCTGATGAAGCTAATCTAACAGTCATGAAGTTTGAATTTTCCAATAGGGAACATTTGCTCCAATTTATTGTCTCCAATAAAACTTTCTAACACTGTGAAAGTAAGTTACAAGACAATCTACACTGCGCAGTAAAACCTTTTCGATAAAACTTTCTAGTGCTGTGAAAGTAAGTTACAAGACAATGTACACTGTGCAGTAAAACCTTTTCGATAAAACTTTCTAGTGCTGTGATGAGTTCGGTCAGTCATACAACGTCAATGATCAAACTTTATTTTCACAAACGTGCGTTGCGGTAAAAACTATTTGACTACACTGACGCTTACATTTTATGACACTTGTGTTTCATAAAACGTCATGATCAAACTTTACTTTCTCAAACGGGTGTCGCGGTAATATTATTTGACTACACTAATTTTGCAAACCATGATACACTTTCTGACGACACTCACGAATAAACGTCATAATCAAACTTTCTAACTATACATCAACCTGTGCTGCAGTAAAACCTTTGTACAACATGATTAAGTTTCTGACTAGACTTACGAATAAACGCCATGATCAAACTTTCTAACTATACATCAACCTGTGTAGCAGTAAAACTTTTACAAACCATGATTTAGTTTCTGACTAGACTTACGAATAAGCGTCATGATCAAACTTTACTTTTACAAACGTGTGTCACGGTAAACTATTTGACTAACCTTTGCTTTTGCAAACCATGATGCACTTTCTGACGACACTGACAAGAGCTTGTTCACTAGCGAAGAGAGAAATCTGTGTTGTGTTGCGTGTGGCGCAAGGGTGGCCTCCCGTTTCATCCCTTCATCATTTCGTCTCCGTGATAGAGACAGTTCTTAAAAGAACTTATGGTTCATTCTCGCATGGTTGGTCAACTGTCGGGAGACAAGTGCAAAGGAGATTTATGAGGTAACCTGTGGCAGATAGCTAAATGTCGCCCTGGCGGTCAGAGTACAACGTTGAGACGAAAGGCAACCACTTGGAAGCATGACGCAGAGAGGTTTCACAAGGATTACCATTGCCCACGTCCCGTGCAGTACTCATCGCTACGGACTTCACCGCTGTCTCGAAAGAACGCCCACACACAGGAAGTATGACACCGAAAATCTCCGTGACTTGCACCGTCCATGACTTGATCGCCAGACATGAAAACCGGTGGAGTTGGTAAGAGGAAGCAAGTCGTTGCTTTGATCAGCTTGATAGCAAGCCGTAGAGAGGGATAACAAGTCGTGATTCACCAGCGTTTTGCAATGGAGATGTTTAGAGGCCACCCATGACAAGATAGCTAGGACTCAACCGATTGGCGTTCAAAGTGCTACGTTGAGAACTGTGTCAAATGCCCAACATGAGACATGAGTTGCCCCAGTGGTTTCGGTCTAAAATATGACACACTCCCTTGCCACACTTATCACTACGGCATCGTCCGCCGTCCCGAAGGAACACCCTGTCAGTGGAATATTACAGCAAAACTCTCCGTGTCTTGCTCGCTTTCAGTGAAAAGCCGCTTGGTTCATGAGAAGACTGGCTCAGACATCATTAAAAATCCTCTAGTTGACTTCAGCAGGGTCGAAAACTCCAGAAAACCTACAAAACTAGTGAATTTAAATTTTTCAACTTTTCAGCACTACTTATGAAATTTTAGAGAATTTTATATCACTTAGAGCAGGTCAATAGCAACCGAACCTTTTTTGAATCAAGTCAAACGGACTTGTAGAAGCAAAGTTACAAGCCTTTAACGTTTGGAGTCTTTTATGGCCTGGAGACGAAGGCGAACCTCTAAGTCTGACGCCTTAGCTGAGTTCAGCAATGAAATTTTCTAAGTCGGTTATAGAAACCCGGTTTTTCAGATTTCCAATGCTATCATCGGAGCTCCGGAGTTCACCTATCCCAACCCAGTCGGGAGGAGAACTGATTTCCACAAGCAGAGTTTCCACTTATATAGTTTGTGGCGATCAGCTGATGACGTAATACCCATCATCCCAAAACTTTAAACCCGGTTCTAGTGCTCCGATTGAGCTGCAAATTCACCAAGTCAATGTAGAATTTGACGCTGAATCCGAATCTGGCCTCCGTTTTCCCATCCGATGTTTCGTTTTGGCTCTACACCCCACAGCCATCGTAAAATTCTAACTCGTTTTTCGGAAAAATGCTGAAAAATTTTTTCTCTCCGATGGCGTTCAAATTTACCATGCCGATGCAGAATTTGACGCTGATTCCAAATCTGTTCTCTGTTTTCCCGTCCGAGGCTTGCTTCACCCGCTAGAGCGATTTTCTTAAAATTCTAACTCTGTCGTTTCTCGCCAATGTCCAAAATTTTCAATAACGTCTCACCTCTAAACGAAAGCAGATAGGAACAAGCCATGTTTTCCACTGAATTTGTCTCATTCTTAGCTTTCAAACGAGCTATTGCACGACTTTCTACGATCTCTACAACCAAAGTTGGAAGTTTGACAGGAGGGGGTCAGAACTTTTTCTCTCCGATTGAGCTGGAAAGAAGTTTCTAGACCCAACATTGGCCAAAACGCCCGAATTTGCACTCCGTTTTCCCATCCGAGACCTCCTTCATGTCGAAAAACGACTTTTCTCATCCCAAAACCTCCAACACCCGCCTTTTCCAACTCTGACGATTTCCTGCCATTTTCCTCCCTCAACCCAAGAAAATTAGACCAAACTGAGCTTTCCACTGCATTTTTCTCACTCTTAGCTTTCAAATGAGCTATTGCACGACTTTCTACGATCTCTAACACCAAAGTTGGAAGTTTGACAGGAGGGGGGGGGGGTCAGAACTTTTTCTCTCCGATTGAGCTGGAAAGAAGTTCCTAGACCTAAAATTTCACGTAGACTCCGAATTCATGTCGAAAAGCGACTTTTCTCATCCCAAAACATCCAACACCCGCCTTTGTCCAACTCTGCCGCTCCACCCCTTGCCTCTCAGGAAAACTCCTCCCGCCTTCCTTCCCCACCCAAAATTTCACGCAGATTCCAAATCTAAACTCCACTTTCACATCCAAACCCTCCTTCATGACGATTTCCGACTTTTCTCATCCCAAAACCATCAACACCCACCCTTTTCCAACTCTATCCTGCCCACATTCCTATCACCTTCCTTCCCATCCCTTACCGGAAAACTCCTTCCTTAATTCCAGAGGGGGGGTAGGGACCCGTTTCCTCCTCTCGGACCCATTCCTCCCAGCACATCCTTGGCGCTCTCCCTCACCTTCCTTCCAGAGGGGGGGGCTGAGTCAGCATTTCACATTTTGGACTTGCGCCTGCCACGGGGTTACTACTGAGAAGGATGAAGAAGAAAAAGAAACCACGCTGTGCTACCAAATGTTGCATGCGATTGAGTAAAAGCCAACCAATTGGTAAATACAGTTAGTATCCAGCAATTGGCTTGGTTTTTACTCAATCGCATGTAACAATTAGAGTCCAATCTATATAAATATGTACGCAGTATGCATGCATAAATTGCGTGTTAAATTATTTCACACATGGCAAGTAAAAGCGAGGTACAGAGTCATGATGACAAAGAATCAAAATGGTCCCAAAAACACAAAGGTTAAACCACCTCATTGCACCAGAAAGACAGGAGATTCCACAGAAATGTTAGATATGGGTAAAAATTGGGAAAAAGTTTTACTTTTCTAAATTTCAATAAATCACGAATTAGCAAATCAGCCTCCAAGTTGCGCTGTATAATTCTTCCCCAAATTTCGAATTTTTGATAAAACATGTACATAAAAACTTGCTTTATTGATTATTGAAGAGAATTTCATTCATCCTCTCTCCTTTGTGCAGACGGCTTAGATGCAAAATATATCCACATTATAAGTTTTAGGCTTGATATTATCTGATATCCATGCATGTCATCTGATATCCCGGTAGGGAATCCGGATTTCTACTGATATTTGCTTGCATTATACCAGCTAGTACTTCATCACACGTATTTGTATTTCATACCGGTTTCAGTACACGCAACATTTTTTCGTCATACACGCACAATCATCAGTGACAGCAACAAAGAGCAATAAACATGTATTTTTATACATAAATGAATAACATGAACGGATGATGGTGAAATAATGATGCAGACGAACAAAATGACAATATTTACAAATGAAGAATCGTACAAAGAGATTAAAAATCGAAGCATGAATAGAATCCAAAATAAAAATTGCCTAAACTGGTGCTTTCAAATCACAGAACATTTGCCAAAACTAAGATGAAATTCCATTTAACGAGCGCTCTTCCCTTGCTTATAAATATGACTGTGAACATTGACAAGAATGTTACATCGGAAAAACTAGCAGATTTTTATACGCACGCATAAAAAAACATCTATAAGGCAGACAACCATCAGAAATGTCTTTACATAGACACATACCAACAGAACAAAACTTTGAAATATAATTAAAAACCCGACATACAAAAATTAATGAAACACATCTAATCAAATCTAACCCAAAAAAAACAAACATCAATTTAAAGTCAGAACCGATGTCTTTATTGTAAAATTTGTACTTTTGTTCGTCTGCATTGTTATTTCATCATCATCTGTTCAGTAATTCATTCTTGTTTCTCAACTGACAACCTATCAGTATTGATTTTTGTTCGTTTATAAATGGCATGAGAATGTAAGCTTGGTTATTATTTGTTTTCCTATAGAATGCTGGTGGAGCGACATTGATACACACAATGTAGCTTGGGTAGCCATCCAAAATGAATCTCTTTTGAAAAAAATTAATTACCTTTCCAACTAGCATGCGATTTGAACAATTTCGATGTACTCGTAAACATTCATTAAATTAACTTTTACAAAAGGGCCATGACTGTCATCAGCTGTAATATGGTTATCAGAGGTTGCTATCATTTTCATTTTCAAGATTAGAAAAATCGAATTCATGGATTGATGACAAAAAATTTTGTTTTTGATTGTATTCAACAAAGACCCTGGAACTATAGAAAGCACACTATTAGAGACTGTTTAGGGAATCGAGTCACGCAAATTCTTGACATCAAAAGATAATTATAATTTCAGTTTTATAGTCCGGCAGCCAAAGCGAGACCTTACAGGAAACGATGCCGAAAATGAGATTTTCACAGAATGATGCACACCCTATCCCTACTACGAATCTGCACGTCTGTCGAGTTCTACTTGATTCCTCTTCTTCTCAGACAGGGTCAAAGAAAAGCACATGTTAATCCAGTGGGACGCAGATTGACGTCTTTGGCAAAAATGAGATGTTCTATGTTTTCTCTCATTAAGCGAATAGTACTAAGCACAGAGTCATAATTTGACATGGAATGTCTTTAGGTCATTTCCAATGATGTACATGTGTTATTATCATGTTTCTAATCGGCGATGTATGCGAGTAAGTTGTAAAAATATGGATAAAATTGATCAAAATGCTTGTGCTTGCCGACTTTAAGAGGCTTGCCAAATCTTGGTGTGTTTGACTTCGTAGACAGGGGTGCATGAACATGATAAGAAATGACCTGAAGACATTCCATGTCAAAAATTATGACACTGGCTTCGCACTTTTCTCTTAATCAGAGAAAACATAGAAATTTCATTTTTGCCAAAAACGTGAAAATTGGATCCCATTGGATTGACGTGTGATTAATAATATAGTATGTACCAACACATGTGCATCATAGGAAATGACCAGAATACACTCCGTGTCAGAAATAATGGCTCTTGGTTTAATAAAACGTAGAGAAGAATATCAGAAGTTTAACATAACATAATAGTTTAGTATAACATAATAATAACATTAACATAACATGATAATAACATATGTACATGATAGGAAATGACCAGAAGACATTCCGCGTCAAAAATATTGGTTCTAGGCTTAATAAAATATAATTCTCTTTAAGCAGCATCATTCATAAGTTTCTACTTAGATGGAATTACAAGCCAAGCTACTGATGATATTCTTTTATAACATAAATTTTCACCGATGAGACACTTCATATGGTTCACATAAGGTTCATCATAAGATTCACTTCAAAAGGATGATATCATGCAAGTTATATAGCAAATCAGATGATGTTAAGCTTGACACTCTTCTTTGGTGTTAGATAAAGGTCTTGAATCTTTGACTAAAAGGACTTCTCTGAAATGTAAATTAATGTTGTTAGTGTCTGATGCTAAAATCTTAATGGCGAAAGGAAAGATGGTGAAGAAGTTTGTTTGTGTTTGAAAATGCTTGAATCTTTATGTGTGATGTTTTCTTTTATTTTTCATGCAATACTCAAACTGTGCTTCCTACATAAAATTGATCATGTTAGATACATTTCACTTCATATGAAATAATTGATCTAAAACATAGTTTATTATCAGATATAAGACATTTTCAATGATGTTCTCAAAGTAAATGATTGACGCTCTTACAGGTAAATTCAAGGATTGAAAATCTTGTGACACTTTAATATTAAATGCATCAGAGATAGATGGAACTTGAAAATGAAAAAATTGCTCAGGTGATGTTCTATAAGGTGGGAGTTTGTGGAGACTTAATGACGTAAAAAATTCTTCAGATGGTCATTTAGAGTAGGATTTCTTCAAACTTTTGGAAACATATGATGAGATTTCATGCCACTGCATCTTGTTAATCTTCCTTGCTTTTCGCTTCTTCCATAATTCCCTTTTTGTTGCATCGGCAATGCCGAGTTGTAATTGACAAAGAAGATTTTTAGCGGTTTTCTGATAATAATTGTACCTGACATTACGATTTCTGATGATGATGGAGAAATATAATAATGACAAGGATTCACCATTAGTTCCTGTGCGGTGCTCAATAGTAAAATTGACATTTTGGTGAAGATTGTTCATAGAATTAAAAATGTAGGATAAATACATGTATGTCATCAACATATCGAGTATACAGAGGCATTTGACGCGAAGAAATTACTTGCTCTTCTAATCTATTCATAAAAAGGATAGCCAAGAGGTCGGAGATACGCGAGCCCATTGGAAGGCCTTGCCTTTTGACGATTGCAAGTGAAGTACATAAATCAAAAAATAATTGTTAGTAAATCAACCACATTCTCTAGAGCCGTGGTTCCCAACCTTTCAATGTCTCAGTTCTACTTGTGATCCTACACGTTCGCCGCGTACCACTTAGTCTCAAAGAAATTCTTTTTTATGTTAGGAAAGACATAATTCTTTTTCTTTATTTCAAAAAAATCGTTTTTTATTCGTTTTCTGGAATGAGATTTCCTAAACGGGGTGGTGCAGATGATGAATGACTAAGGACGAGAGCTACCGACACTTTCTAAATCCGCGCACAAAGGACTTAATAGCATGGATTTGTAGATCTTGAAACGCTGAATACAAAAATTAAATTCTTGAGTGTCACAGCCAGTCACTTTCGGTTATAGGTAAGGTTAAAGAATTCCGATTGGAATCCAATGATAAAATTCGAGAAATACCCGGTATCTATGGATTCTGAAACACTTGGCAATTTTCGTACATTTTCTTTTTCAGAAAAGAAACTATTTATCAGAATACCAAGAAATTTGAAACATGATTGAGTTCAGAACATCAACTTCGATTTAAAAGTTGAAGTGAGCCACATGATTAAGTACTTAGTATCTGAGAACCTCTACAAAATTAGTAAAATCGCCGAAATTAAGTGAAAACAAAGCATGAAAGTTACTCATGTTGTAGAGGCTCTCAAAAATCCAATACTGAATCATGCGTCTCTCTTCAAATTTCATATCGAAGTTGATGTTCTGAACTCAATCATGTTTCAAATTTCATGGTATTCTGATAAATACTTTCTTTTCTGAAAAAGAAAATGTACAAAAATTGCCAAGCATTTCAGAGTATATTTCTTGAATTTTACCAATGGATTCCAATGGGAAACCTTTAATCTTACCTAAACCGAAAGCGACTGGCTGTGACACTCAAGAATTTGATTTTTGTATTCAGCGTTTCAAGATCTACAAATCCATGCTATTAAGCCCTTAGTGCGCGAATTTAGGAGGTGTCAGTAGCTCCTGGACTAATTGGGTGCGCATGCACTTTCAACCGATGCAGTGGAAAATTTGATTTTGCAAGGCAAACTCACGGAATTTGAAGATCTATGTCTCGAGAAATCGATCTCTGATGATGTCTATATGAATGATGTTTCAAGATTCTGTGTCAAATATCTACGATCAAATACAGGTTGTGTATAGTTTTTTAAGAAACTAGCCTATATTATTTGTGAATACTTTCGGCTTCCCAAAGTTGAACGTAGATTTCTATGCTGGCTAAGCCTCAAGCATAATCTAAAATGCATAGCTTTGTTCTGTCGATTTCTACCTACCGGTCGCTCAATGTACGAGTATGTCATTGTAATGTGATATCTGTGTATTGCATACTCTTGTGTCATCATAGAAATTAACAATACCATAGAAAGAAGTGTGCTATTATCTATTTCTATGTGTGTCATATAATCCTGACCGCAATGACTTTACCATAGAATAATAATAATAATAATAACTTTATTAGGTCTCAAAAGTCGTTTGAAATTCATTGAGCACTGAACATGAAAACACAAGTACAATAAAGAGAAGAAGAAACTATGAGAGAGAAGGAGAAAGTGAAAAAAAAACAAAAACGGAGATATATATCAAATACTAAAGCGGATGAAGGAATTTGAAAGTCTCGTTGACCTTGCTCTAGGTGGTCGCAGCTGTCGATGATTACGAGTAATGCGTGTTGCTCTACAATCGAATAATTCTCTGAGCGGATGGTCGGAGCACTGTTCAATTTGTCGAAAGAGGTTAGTACACATGCTGTTGCCAGCGGTAGAGATGGTAGTGAAATTAGAGTTGCCTATAATACGGAAACACCTGCGCTCGAGACGCACAAGCCTTGCGAAAAGTCTGTACGGTAAATTACAAAAACTCGGAAATGCATATAAGAGTACGGAGCGAACCAAAGACGTATAAGCTTTATAAATCAGGGCAGATGGACAATTTGATTTTCGAAGATTCCTGAGGACAAATATTCTCTTTGATGCTTTCTTGATAGCCAAGTTGACATGAACGTCCCATTTTAAATCAGATGACAAGGTTACACCCAGGAGGCGTACACTGTTCACTTGACGTAGCGGAGTTCCATCATCAACAGTGACCGTAGTTAAGGATAGGCCTTTGGTGTTGATATCCATCACACAGCACTTAGATTTATTGATTGGAAGGTGGTTATTGAAGGACCAATCGATGAGGCAGTCCCATTCACTTTGCAAAAGATCATCTGAATCCTCTCGAACAAAATGTAAATAGGTAATATCATCTGCATACTTGATAATGGATGTATTCTGATGAATAGGACGTAGGCTTTCGGTGGTCAAACAAAAGAGAATTGGTCCCAAAACGCTGCCTTGAGGGACTCCACTCTTCACACGGGTCCAAGAGGACATAGCTGCATTGATGCGCACTCGCTGCCATCTATCAGAGAGGAAGCTGGTAATACACCCATTGATTCTGTCAGGTAGTCCAAAACGGGATACGGCGAGAATGATGGACTGGTGCGGTAGCTTATCGAAAGCTTTGCTGAAATCCACGGTCATGAGTCTAACAGCGCCTGAGCGTGCGTCAAGAAACCTGACGATTCGGTGATAGAGTAATGTCAATGCAGGTGTAGTAACATTTCCGGGACGCGGAATGTATGCAAACTGGGTGCAATCAATTCTATCGCTGATACACGGGAAAATATATTTGTGGAGAATGATCTTTTCGAAAACTTTAGATAGTATGGGAAGAATTGATATCGGTCGGTAGTCACTTAATACGGTAGGATGAGATGATTTCGGGATCGGAGATATGTCAGCATACTTCAGAGCTTTCGGGAAGTATGCGTGAGCAAGACAGTCGTTGAGCAGTAACGTAACAGCCGGGGCTAGGATGGATGAGAAATCCCGGAAAACCCAGAATGGAATATCGTCAAAACCAACACTTCTACGTTTGACACGTTGTAGGTATTGTTCTACCTCCGCCACAGTTAAAACTGTGTAGACTTCGTTATTGTCTTCATTAGATGGAGTAGAATTCGATGTTGTCGGGTTATGGTCGTCGTCTTGGAAGTTTGATGCAAAATATTGATTCAGTGCTTCAACATCAATACCGTTGCTGGAATCGATATGCTTAGCGTATCTTCCGATGAGACGCATATTATAATGCCACTGTGAACATGTTTGAACTCGGACAGCAATGACTATCAGCCTCGGCTGCTAACATAGGCTTTTCTTTACATAGTCACTGCTGTATTCTCAAACATGCTCGCAATTAGACACTGCATTGCCTGTCGCATTGATGTCTAAAGAACCTAATACAAAGTTTTTAATGTAGGCAACTGTGAAATCTATGCACAAGACAAATCTTCGTCTTTCGAGACTATGAAGTGATAAATTGCATCGAATGTTGTCGTCGATCTAATTTTCTTTCGCTGACCAACACTTTTCCTGATAGATTTGGTTTGTGCCATGAATATATTCCTACTTCGGATAGGTACTCGCGCACCGTCTGATGAGCCCTCATGTACTACTAGTGGTGCGCGTACCACAGGTTGGGAACTTCTGCTCTAGAGTTGAACCGTGATAGTGAAACTCGTCATCAAATAAATATTGGAATGCATTAGAAATAGCTTCAGATGGATGAATACACGTATACATCGCCTCTACGTCAAGACTGCAAGGTGATGGATTGCCTATCAAAATTTGATTGTCAAAAGTTCTGATCTTTTTAATCGAATCAAACGTATTGGATAGATGAGTTGAAACTTGATCTAGAAGCGGACTCATCTGAGACTTTGATAAACACAATTTTTGGGCTGGTGATTTTATGGACGAAATAATGGGAAGGATCTTCAAGTCTGTTAGAGATTTGTGAGTCTTAATGAGATGACAAAAATTTGAGATCTTAGGATTTGGTACTTTGTAATGATTCATAATGTGCCTAGGAATTCTCCTCTTCTGACAAACAATATTCCATTCTATATGTGTTCTGTTGGCGATTGTAGTAATTTCTAAGCTTATTCCACTTTCATTTTTTCGAAAGAATTGAAAAGTTTCTCACCAAGCTCGATGTAAATCTGAGAGTTTATGACACAGAATTCGGTGCCTTTGTCACTGGATAGATAAACATTGTCTTTGGATTGTAAGGATTTCAACGCTTTCTTTTCATCAGTGGATAGATTTCCACCAAATTTTTTATCAGGTAGAGATACTGTCAGATCAAGTATGCGGATGGAAACAACTGAAACATGCTCATTATATAAATGTGTTATATATGATAATAAACTTTGTTTTAGATCGATGATTGTATATGAAGTGAAATGTATCAAATTTGATCAATTTTATGTAGGAAGCACAATCCGAGCATTGCATAAAAGGAAACATCACACATCAAGAATTTTCAAACACAAACAAGCTTGCTCATCACCAGCACTCTTTCCCTTCGCCATTAAGCATCAGACACCAACAGCATTAATTTACGCTTTAGAAAAGCCATTTTCATCAAAGACTCCATTGAACAACAAAGAAGAGTGTCAAGCTTATCAACATCTGCTATATATTATATATGCTTTAGATGTCCGTGTAAATTTCTATATTTTGAATGTATGGAAATTGCACGATATCATACTTTTAAATGAGCAGGCAGACTTATCGGTGAAATTTTTTTACTTTATAAGACTATCATCAGCAGCTTGCTTTATAATTCCATCTTAATAGAAAACTTCTGATATTCTTCTCTACATTTTATTAAGCCAAGAGCCATTATTTCTGACACGGAGTGTATTCTGGTCATTTCCTATGATGCACATGTGTTGGTACATACTATATTATTAATCACACGGCAATCCAATGGGATCCAATTTTCACGTTTTTGGCAAAAATGAAATTTCTATGTTTTCTCTGATTAAGAGAAAAGTGCGAAGCCAGTGTCATAATTTTTGACATGGAATGTCTTCAGGTCATTTCTTATCATGTTCATGCACCCCTGTCTACGAAGTCAAACACACCAAGATTTGGCAAGCCTCTTAAAGTCGGCAAGCACAAGCATTTTGATCAATTTTATCCATATTTTTGCAACTTACTCGCATACATCGCCAATTAGAAACATGATAATAACACATGTACATCATTGGAAATGACCTAAAGACATTCCATGTCAAATTATGACTCTGTGCTTAGTACTATTCGCTTAATGAGAGAAAAGATAGAACATTTCAGTTTTGCCAAAGACGTCAATCTGCGTCCCACTGGATTAACATGTGCTTTTCTTTGACCCTGTCTGAGAAGAAGAGGAATCAAGTAGAACTCGACAGACGCGCAGATTCGTAGTAGGGATAGGGTGTACATCATTCTGTGAAAATCTCATTTTCGGCATCGTTTCCTGTAAGGTCTCGCTTTGGCTGCCGGACTATAAAACTGTAATTATTATTATCTTTTGATGTCAAGAATTTGCGTGACTCGATTCCCTAAACAGTCTCTAATAGTGTGCTTTCTATAGTTCCAGGGTCTTTGTTGAATACAATCAAAAACAAAATTTTTTGTCATCAATCCATGAATTCGATTTTTCTAATCTTGAAAATGAAAATGATAGTAACCTCTGATAGCCATATTACAGCTGATGACAGTCATGGCCCTTTGTAAAAGTTAATTTAATGAATGTTTACGAGTACATCGAAATTGTTCAAATCGCATGCTAGTTGGAAAGGTAATTAATTTTTTTCAAAAGAGATTCATTTTGGATGGCTACCCAAGCTACATTGTGTGTATCAATGTCGCTCCACCAGCATTCTATAGGAAAACAAATAATAACCAAGCTTACATTCTCATGCCATTTATAAACGAACAAAAATCAATACTGATAGGTTGTCAGTTGAGAAACAAGAATGAATTACTGAACAGATGATGATGAAATAACAATGCAGACGAACAAAAGTACAAATTTTACAATAAAGACATCGGTTCTGACTTTAAATTGATGTTTGTTATTTTTTGGGCTAGATTTGATTAGATGTGTTTCATTAATTTTTGTATGTCGGGTTTTTAATTATATTTCAAAGTTTTGTTCTGTTGGTATGTGTCTATGTAAAGACATTTCTGATGGTTGTCTGCCTTATAGATGTTTTTTTATGCGTGCGTATAAAAATCTGCTAGTTTTTCCGATGTAACATTCTTGTCAATGTTCACAGTCATATTTATAAGCAAGGGAAGAGCGCTCGTTAAATGGAATTTCATCTTAGTTTTGGCAAATGTTCTGTGATTTGAAAGCACCAGTTTAGGCAATTTTTATTTTGGATTCTATTCATGCTTCGATTTTTAATCTCTTTGTACGATTCTTCATTTGTAAATATTGTCATTTTGTTCGTCTGCATCATTATTTCACCATCATCCGTTCATGTTATTCATTTATGTATAAAAATACATGTTTATTGCTCTTTGTTGCTGTCACTGATGATTGTGCGTGTATGACGAAAAAATGTTGCGTGTACTGAAACCGGTATGAAATACAAATACGTGTGATGAAGTACTAGCTGGTATAATGCAAGCAAATATCAGTAGAAATCCGGATTCCCTACCGGGATATCAGATGACATGCATGGATATCAGATAATATCAAGCCTAAAACTTATAATGTGGATATATTTTGCATCTAAGCCGTCTGCACAAAGGAGAGAGGATGAATGAAATTCTCTTCAATAATCAATAAAGCAAGTTTTTATGTACATGTTTTATCAAAAATTCGAAATTTGGGGAAGAATTATACAGCGCAACTTGGAGGCTGATTTGCTAATTCGTGATTTATTGAAATTTAGAAAAGTAAAACTTTTTCCCAATTTTTACCCATATCTAACATTTCTGTGGAATCTCCTGTCTTTCTGGTGCAATGAGGTGGTTTAACCTTTGTGTTTTTGGGACCATTTTGATTCTTTGTCATCATGACTCTGTACCTCGCTTTTACTTGCCATGTGTGAAATAATTTAACACGCAATTTATGCATGCATACTGCGTACATATTTATATAGATTGGACTCTAATTGTTACATGCGATTGAGTAAAAACCAAGCCAATTGCTGGATACTAACTGTATTTACCAATTGGTTGGCTTTTACTCAATCGCATGCAACATTTGGTAGCACAGCGTGGTTTCTTTTTCTTCTTCATCCTTCTCAGTAGTAACCCCGTGGCAGGCGCAAGTCCAAAATGTGAAATGTTGACTCAGCCCCCCCTCTGGAAGGAAGGTGAGGGAGAGCGCCAAGGATGTGCTGGGAGGAATGGGTCCGAGAGGAGGAAACGGGTCCCTACCCCCCCTCTGGAATTAAGGAAGGAGTTTTCCGGTAAGGGATGGGAAGGAAGGTGATAGGAATGTGGGCAGGATAGAGTTGGAAAAGGGTGGGTGTTGATGGTTTTGGGATGAGAAAACCCATTTTATTTGACCCTGTCTGAGAAGAAGAGGAATCAAGTAGAACTCGACAGACGCGCAGATTCGTAGTAGGGATAGGGTGTACATCATTCTGTGAAAATCTCATTTTCGGCATCGTTTCCTGTAAGGTCTCGCTTTGGCTGCCGGACTATAAAACTGAAATTATAATTATCTTTTGATGTCAAGAATTTGCGTGACTCGATTCCCTAAACAGTCTCTAATAGTGTGCTTTCTATAGTTCCAGGGTCTTTGTTGAATACAATCAAAAACAAAATTTTTTGTCATCAATCCATGAATTCGATTTTTCTAATCTTGAAAATGAAAATGATAGCAACCTCTGATAGCCATATTACAGCTGATGACAGTCATGGCCCTTTTGTAAAAGTTAATTTAATGAATGTTTACGAGTACATCGAAATTGTTCAAATCGCATGCTAGTTGGAAAGGTAATTAATTTTTTTCAAAAGAGATTCATTTTGGATGGCTACCCAAGCTACATTGTGTGTATCAATGTCGCTCCACCAGCATTCTATAGGAAAACACATAATAACCAACTTACTCACATACATCGCCGATTAGAAACACGATGATAACACATGTACATCATTGGAAATGACCTAAAGACATACCATGTCAAATTATGACTCTGTGCTTAGTACTATTCGCTTAATGAGAGAAAACATAGAACATTTCAGTTTTGCCAAAGACGTCAATCTGCGTCCCACTGGATTAACATGTGCTTTTTCTTTGACCCTGTCTGAGAAGAAGAGGAATCAAGTAGAACTCGGCAGACGTGCAGATTCGTAGTAAGGATAGGGTGTACATCATTCTGTGAAAGTCTGATTGAATGAATCGTGATAGTGAAAAAAGGATTGTCTTTTCACTCGGAGAAGACAAGCCTTCCTAGCCTTGATCAGACCTACGCGCCAAACGTCACATCAGAGACACAAAATGAAATACTAGTTTGTTTGAGAACATTACCTCTTAGCCCTCACGTTAATCGTGTGTGATGGCTCCTCTGAAGCGTATATTAGAATCGAAAGTGTACTCATACTTTTTGGAGAAGGATGGGGCTGTTCCTGCCTGGTAGAGACTGGAGAAAGACCGTGTGAAGCACACATCAACAAGATGGGAGGAGCCGAGTCGCATGCATCCAACTGAAAGCGACATTAAATAAACTTTCATCGAAAATGATTGATAAATGATGCAGCGATGATTGTTCAGGTAAGCCTATAATGATCTATGATGTAGGTTACCAACTAATTTTTTAAAAAACTGGGCTTTATATACTTGCCACCCGGAGTCGGAGTCCTATCAACCCCCAGAGTCGGAGTCGGAGTTTTATCAAAATGATAGGACTCCGCATCCCTGACTTCTTGTCCTTTGGAAAAATTGTCAGTTTACTACATTCAAGGACGTAGGCAGGATATTTTATTTTTTATGGAAAGTAGGTTTAAAATGGCAATACCAGGAGGGGATTGCCCCAACCATTGAAAATGTTCATGACGTCATCCTAGATTTTCATTCACTCCTTACACACACGTCATTATCTACAGGCCCTACGTGTCAAGAAATTTGTGTACAACAATGCCTCGAAATTTAGAAAGTGAATCGATTCATCCTGACAATCTTCCAGCACATCGATGAGGGGGCGAAGATGGTTTTCTCTGCGCAAGCTCTGACGGTTTAACGTAGCGGCGCCTCTCACGAATGAAAGGGGTGCCCTACTCACTTCAGAATTGGGTAGACCTACTCTCAGATTTGAACTTGAAGGATTGCAGAAGATGCTGGTTACCCGTTTCATGTCTGAGCTAGAACTATGTAAATATATTTCAGATTCGCATACTGGCTTATCCATACTGAAGTATTCCTTTTCTGTACCAAATTTCTTGAAAGGCTAGGCTACATCAAAACCAACGTAGAGCACATCTGCATCATGACTAAATTAGTGCAGACTTTTATCTTTCCGAGAGAAAGTAAGTGAATGGAGAATATAAATAGTATAGCACCGGTGGTTTTCTTTGCTTATCTAAAATCCCATAGCCTCGCCTTCGGCCCGCTTCATTTTATTATCATAACTATCCAATAATACTTCATAGGAATCTCTGGAACAATCTATAATTGTGCATTATTTACTGTGAATCATGATGTGAGTAGGATAATTTTCGAAAGTGCTTTAAATATAATCACAAAAGCGGGTAGGCTAAATTTGAAATAGCTCTCCCATTAGAATTCATCGTCACCGTCAGTATAGGCTTCAAATCGGTTCTTACCACCGAAGCACCATCAGACATGTCTCCTCGACATCTTCAGGATCTTCCAATTTCCTCTATATACTTTTTACTGTTCACTGTTCAGTGATCACCTTCCTCATAGATTGAACTCGAGGAAATAACATCCATCCATCGAGGAAGTAAGTCATCTTGATCATTGTAATCCGACAGCGTATCTGCCTCATTATCACTTTTGATCTAAGATGCATGTAACATTTGAAAAGCACTTAATAGTGCTCGCTCCATGGTGCTGGCATGATTTTGGATTAAAACACGCTTTGTAGCTCTATGACCATGGAACTATGCAATGCATTAGCCAGATGTTTTAGATTTTCAAATCACGGAATTGTATTATTTTCACAGATGATGTAAATGACAGCTGACATTTTCTAACAGTCGCTGAATTTTCAAACTGTGCAGAACTACCAGATATCAAAATCAATGATATTCACCCACTGCATTTATTGTGCATGCTGTGCAGAAGGATATCTATATATATTGTGAAAATCCATGCTGTGTATCAAGAAATTGCTGTTTTTCAAATTTCTAGTTCTCTTGCTTATAGGCTAAGATGCGATCTACGAGTATGTTTAAATGTCTTGCTTCGATCATTTTACATGAACACGCACCTACAGTGAAATAAATATAGAAGAATAATTTTTGAAAATGCTCCTGATGAATTAGAATTTGTAAATGAAACACGACTGACCGGCTTTGTACGTAACAGTGAGTGGTGTAAAACATGGACTAATTCAAAGGGGGAAAATGCATCGCAAAAAATGAATCGCTAAAAATGGGAAGTTTTATGTATTGCAAAACTATGTTCAGTGGTTTCATTTCTATGACGTCCAATGCGCGCGTATTGTAAATAATCGAATTGCGTTTCATTGAATAACATTATGGATAGATTAGAAAGCATTGCCGGTATAATTAGTGTTCAACATTTATTTGTAGAAGTTCTAAGCTAGTAAAACATTTCGATCAAGACATCAGAAAGAAAATGTCGTCGAGCGGCGTTCGACATTCGCTTCTGGGAGAGTACTTCAGATGTTCGCGGAACTCGATATCCGTTTCAATAGCTGGAATATCATAGATTTATTTAGATTTATTCGAGTTGAAGGTTTTAATGAAGTCATGCAACTGTTCATTGGAGTCATTTTTTGCAATTACTGACTTATGAATAATGAGTCATTTTTAGTGCAATCAGTTGAACTTCCAGAGCAGCTCCACGGAGGGGAGTGCCTCCTATCGGCGATCGTGGAGCGGATCAACTCTGGCTGACAAATGATGTGATCTGTCCTTTTTCAACCGATCAAGGACCGAGGAATGGAATAGAAAAAAGAACTCCAAAAACGTCTTAAACTGATAGTTTTACACCAATCAATTTCATGCCTTAGTGAGTTTTGCCTCAACTTCATTTTTTACGTCTTCTCTTCGCTCAATCATGTGCACAATTTGCATAATTCAAGTAATTCTTAAAATCACCGCCCCTGACTACGTTTTAACATCAGAAGTACGTTTTCCATATCATTAGTTTGATCTAGTGCAATGTTGTAAGTTCTTTATAAAGACATCTTCGTGCAGTACAAGGCAAAATATGAGGTTTCTCTACATGGCTTTGAAGATGAGAACTTTCATCTTTTGAATCATCATCAACAATAATACAATTTAATATTGTCAATTGATTTGATATGCCTACATTTGATAAATTGTGAAATTGGCAGACAGGAAATTCAGCTTTGTAAGGAGCGTTTCCCTGGAATCGGCTTGTCCGGAGACAGAACGTCGCTTCCGTAATCCTCCTCGGGTCCTGGGGTGTCCGGTGCGTGCTCGTCGACACTTGAAAATGTGAGGGAGGTGGTGTAAGCAGCAGGTCTCCAAGGTGCACAGCCTCTAGTGCTGTAACAAAGAAGGTAAGCGAAGTCCCATATTGGATCCGCAACATCGGAAAATGATTGGCTCTACAGACCGGGCCTGATCGGCTGCCGCAAAAGGTTGGTGTGAGGCTTCTCGTGACTGTGAAGCTTCCACTCGGTGACGGTAGTCATGTTTAGTTGCTTTCGGGTGACCAGGCTTCATCTGGCGAAAAACGATCAATTCGAAAATGAAACAGAACTGAGGAATCCGACTGTCAAATCAAAACAAATAATCATGATGGCCGATCGCAGCACACATTGAAGAATACTGCGCCAGCTCTGCAGGTGAAATGGCCGTGAGCAAAATTTCACAAAGCCAGCCGATGTCATAGCAACTTCCTGATCGTTGTGCCATGCTTTGGAATCTTGCATTCTGTAATTGATCGGAAAGTTCTGTTGTACATAGAATAGCTGTATATATAAAGATTTCACTGTATTAGAATTAATTGACATGAAAGAATTCCGATTTACCTGAATAACTGATTAAATGTATAAAAATTGATTGACACCAAAGAATCCCAAAAAATCAGTCGCTAAGAAGAACATCAAAACAACAAATATAGTGCAATCAAAATCGAGAGAATAGAATACTTACCATTGCAGCTAAATTGAAATAATTCACTGAAGTTAAATTTGAGGAATAATCAGCTGAGCGTCTGATGAAGCAAACTTGAAATATATCTGTATCTAAGATAACAACTGAATTTGACAAAGTTAAACAAATATTCACAATCCAAGTGTACGTCTCTGTGACGGTTTCCTGTCCCTCTATTAAGTACCAGTCATCCAGAGTCATCAGTCGTTGAGTGGCTCAACAGTGACATCAAAATGTTGCTATAGCCTTGGTGAAAACAGTTCTACATCTGAATAAACTGAAGATTATTGACATTAGTTCAACATAACACACAAAGAATTTTAGCACTACTTGTTTATATGGAGCTACTAGCTATAAGGAATTATGCTATCCCTAGTCATGCCTACCCTACATGTCAAACCTCTTTGATGATATATATCTTTCATGCAAACTCAAAATCAAGAAAAGATGTTTTTTTGACATTTTAATAACAGGAAATGTCCTTGAATATTTTTCAATTTGAGCTTTTTGTCAAGATTGTTAGATCTTTAAGGATAGAGAATTGTCTGCTGCCTTATCAACATTACGCAATTAACTTTTATTTTAATTACATCTTAAACGAAGAATTATGGGCAAACATGCATCGCAGTGCCCGCATCATAATTATGACAATTGTGACATTTCAAAGATTTGCTTCCGCTTTTCAGTATCGAAGGTATTGGTTGAGCAATGTGTGTTTCTCCGGTTTTTCATGCAGCGCAGTGTCCATAAAGCTTTGGGGTTAAACGGGTTCGTTTAAATAATCAAAACGTAGGTACAATTTATGAATTTTCACAGATGTTGTCAGACAACTGACCACTGAAATTTCAGATAACTAATTTCACAAAGATCAGGAGTCAAAACTATCGCGTTTAAGGAGAACATTTGACAACAATAAATGATTAATATTAATATTTCCTCAAGCTATCTTAACACTAGGAAAACCTGCGATATGAAAGTATGCATTTGTGAATTGCAGGGCTGATCTCGAATATCGCATTTTGAGGGGGTGCAGGTGAATAAAGTCTGTATAGTATCTAGAAATGGTGCGTCAGGTCTTATGAGGCAATTTTTGTGTCTTGCGTTTGTGTTATTCCTTGGCTCATGTAGTAATGTGTACATGATTTCACACTTTCATTTTCCAAGACATTCTCCACCCTTGATTAAACCAAATACACAAATACTCATTTGAGCTACGTGCGCTTAAAAAACCATGCACTGTGGTCGTTGAGCAATGGCCTCTCTAAGTGCGTTACATTATGGACTTCTCGTTGCGCTACATATTAGAACGCGTTGTCACCTGTGAATAATAACCTATTTGATCAACAGGCTTCTACTTCGACGTCCATTCCTGTTTATTACGGAAGCATGTCGATGTCGATGAATAAATGCAAATATCGTAGGCACACCTTTTTAAATTGAAGGTCATTCCATCTTGCTACATATGTGTCACACTCTTCTGAGACAATCTCAGGCGACATCGAATGCTGCTGAACTATGTTTCCATTTTCAAGGAGCTACTGTGTATATGATCAGTGGCGTCTTTTCAGTACCTGCGAGGCCTTCAACGCATCCTCAATAATAATTTATAAAAATGAAGAGTGTCATCAGTCATTATATTTCATCTAAATTCGATGTCTTTTCGTGATAGCTGTGCACAGATTTCCGTCTCAAAATCAGACGCTCAACCTGAGTGAACAATTTTGCTGCGCGTGCACGAGTTGTTTGCAGGGATGCGGAGTCCTATCATTTGATAGGACTCCGACTCCGGGGGTTGATAGGACTCCGGCTTCTGATAGGACTCCGACTCTGGGTGGCAAGTATATAAAGCCTAGTTTTCTTAAAAAATTAGTTGGTAACCTACATCATAGATCATTATAGGCTTACCTGAACAATCATTGCTGCATCATTTATTAATCATTTTCGATGAAAGTTTATCAAATTTCGCTTTAAATTGGATGCATGCGACTCGGCTCCTCCCATCTTGTTGATGTGTGCTTCACACGATCTTTCTGCAGTCTCTACCAGGCAGGAAAATCCCCCATCTTTCTTCAAAAAAATATGAGTAGGCCTACACTTTCGATTTTAATATGCGGTCTAGAGGAGCCATCACACACGATTAACGTGAAGGTAAGAGGTACCATTCCAATTCTTCATTTTTGTCTCTGATGTGACCTTTGGCGCGCAGGTGTGATCGAGGCTAGGAAGGCTTGTCTTCTCTACTAAATCACCGAGTGAAAAGACAATCCTTTTTTCACTATCACGATTCATTCCCTCACCTATTACAAGCTTTGGATGCAGCGGTGTCTCTGTACTTTTGTTTGACGGAGAAAGTTGACATCAAGACAGTGACAGCTGTGCACGAGGATAGATAATTTGTTTGTATCATATTTCGGGTGTATTTATAGCCCGGAGTCCTATCATTTGATAGGACTCCGACACCACCAAAAATGATAGGACTCCGGGACTTCGACTCCGCATCCCTGGTTGTGTGCGTGTGAGGCAGCAAGCGCACGCGCTCGCACCAATGTTGGCTTTCCCGATAGACATAATGCTTTGCCTTCTCCAATTACCCAATTATTTGCTCTATACCTAAATATAGAAAGGGAAGCGCAACTCAATTGTTCCTGTCCTTCGTTTCTCGTCGGAGAGGCCACTACGTCAACTGTAGCAGCTGACTGACGTTCAGATAAGACTGTGATCAGATGATGAGCGTTCGCCAAGGAGTGCAGAGTAATGCATCTGACTCGAACACCCAGATTCCGTAGAATTCCATAATTTGTTTTTACGTGATTGATGTGACGCTATGTTTAGTACTGTAGATAAGCTCATAACCACACCTTTCGTCCGAAGGGAATATACTGAAAAGATGACAGTCGTCAAGCAAGGTAGATCAACACCTGATATAAAAATTGAAAGTACTCACAGAAAAAGAATAAGAAATACACAAGACATTTTAATGCATCAAAGTTCAAACACATGGGTGGCTGACCAGCCGTGAGAAACGCAAGAAACTGTTTCCCTTTCTCCTTTTTTCTCAAGATAATGTGGTCTGGACAGAGAGGGGATACAGTTATCTCAACTCCTTGAGAGTACGGCGGTTAGGCGACATGAGCAATCAACTTCTCATGTGCACATTCACTTGGCATTAAAAAATGTTCGTGAGATTGTTATTAAAAATTCATCTTTTATGAAAATTGATGCTGTAACATAAAAGAGTGGAATAGAAATAGTATTCCAATGCCGAGCGAAGGCCTATGGTCTGGGAGCACGCGACTCCACTGGTAATGATAGTAATTTTTGCCTGAAAATCTAAAACCCTTGCTACTCATGTGCAGCGATCGCGATTTTTGGAAACATTCGGAGGAACCTGAGCCTGCATTTGTCTTGAACTTGGTCTTGTTTTGTTTTTGATGTCTGCATTTAGTTTGTATTTTTAAAATCTCTACACCTAGCCTATTCCGTTAACTCAGATGAAAGTTTCTGTGGTCTATAAGGTCTACTTTTAGCTTCTATAAAGTCTAGAGGTGTGTGTTAAGAGGTCTAGAAAAAAAATCGCCCAATTATCAATCACTTGTGCACTGTGTTTGAGTACCTTCCGCTCGAATGCGCGTGTGAATAATGATATTCTCAGTCTAATCAAATCCTAATTTTTTCAACTGTGATGAACCATGCAGGATGTTGGCCGAGACCAGCAATCAGGCGCAGCTCTGGAATCGCCCGGGAATTTTGATGGGGCCCGGGAATCTCCCTTAAATTTGAGTAAAGTCACATAATTGATTTGAATTTGCAAGATCTGTTACTTGAGCCCAACTCCATGAGCGACTCTGCTTAACTTGCAAAACTGTACCGGAGCATGAATCTCTCAATATGGCACTGTATGGCATGCTTTCATCTTCATATCTCCAATTCGAAGTTATTTACAATTCGAAGATATCTGTCCTACTCGAACAGGTCTGAGCGTTCAGAAATTAGGGACCGAAACGCAAATCCTGGTCGAGTACCTGCTGATAAAATCATCACTGTCAAGCTTAATCATTTTAAGCACGACTGCTGTCCAAGATCACCAGATACATCGATGACTTATGCATCTTCAATTACAAGAACTTTGCCAAAATTGTACTAAGCATCTATCCAGGTAGCTTAGAAGTTAACAGAAGCGAACTTGATGATAAAGAAGCAGATTATCTTGATGCTAAGCTGAAAGTTACCAGCTTAAGACTTCTGTATATCACAAAGTGGACGACTTCAACTTTCCAGTGACACTTGACATTTCCAGAGAATAATATGCCCCACAAAAGTAATGTCTTTAGCGGTCAGCTCATTAGATATAGTCGCATTTCCTCCTTAAAAGATTTCGTCATGAAATCGAAGAAAAGTTTCAGATTGCTGAGATCAAGGGGATATAGCCAAAGATTTAATAATATGCGGCAGAAAGAGCACTGCATAGGCATAACAATATTTTGAGAAAATTCGGACTTAATGCCACCAGACAAATTGCAGCACATTTTAAGCAACGAACATATGGCAAGATGCATAATTACAACACCTTCAACACAACAAATTTATCGACTTTGACGTGAACTACCGATTATGACTACAGGTATGAAAGAATACGGATTCCTTGACTCCAGACCTCGGTACACTTTCCTTTTACCGATTGTGACAAACCTTTCTTACTTGTAATGGCACAACAGCGAATCCTGGTCGAGTTCCTGCTGATGAACTCATTACTATCAAGTTAAATCATTCTAAGTTTCACATTTTCTTCACTGTTAATGCGTTTTGCTGAACTTTTGAATGATTCTTAACACCTGCAGAGAACGAGCCACGCGTCCTTGTCGCGATTTCTTTACTTTATCTTCATCTTAATCTCAAATACTTCTATCTTCTTATTCAATCTTAGGAGGGAACCTTAGTCGGCAGATGACAGATCTTTGGTGTCAATTTTCAAATGGCCAATTGACCGTCATCGTTAGGACAAAGTTGGCCTAATTGATAAAGTATTCTCCACACGTAGTAGTAAGCATAGCGGTAGAATTGTAATCGAGGTAATTCCAATTATGTTAAGTCCTTACTATATCGCATTTACATTGTTGGCTAGAAAGATCCGGACAATCGATATTTTTCATTCAATTGTACTATTGCAAACTGTTTGCATACAGGAAGGTTATAAAAACTCACTAAATTTGACAATATTGCTTTAATTAGATGCTAGCTCATTAAAAAACATACTTTTTAATCATGGAACGCTATTTCATAAAAAAATGGTACTTAGTAGTGCGACCCATTGCAGCGAAAACTGCTGCAACACGACATGGCATAACTCGATCAGGGAAGATCAAAATTCAGGTGTAATCAATCGACACCACACATTCATGACTGCGATTTTTAGCTCAGCTGTTGATGTTGGGTTTAAACATGACTCTTCTTTCTTTACTTTCGTCTAACAATTCTCTATCGGATTAAGATCCGGTGATAACACTGGCCAGCAACAATTGTCCGACCAAGGTCGGTATTGTCGATAGCAGGCCTCCCACTCAACCTAAAAAACCTAAAAAACCTAAATTTTTCAAATTTCAGTGAAAAAACCTAAAAATGGCCTAAATTTATATAAGAAACCTAAAAAACCTAAATAAATTAAATATATGTTTTCTGATGATGAACTTTATTTCAGTGACTACACCTCAATTTATCCTCCATCGCATGTATATGTTCTCTACAGAAAAGTCACCTTTTACAGCTTATTTCAAGAAAATCCATTATCCTTTAAAAGGTATGCAATTGTTCGTCCGGTTTGTTATATTTTATTCGACTTTTGCCGATGTGAGAATTCGTTCTAAGGATACCCAAGTTATCAAACAATTGGACAATGGTCTTGATATGCTAAGTGAGAAATGTCAAAAATGTGCATCCCAAAGTGGAGAAAAACATCGAGTGACTTGTGAATATAGGCCTATTTGATTTGATTGATCAATATTCGAATTCTACAAGCGGACAAAAATTGAATGGAACTGTTTATGGATTCATGTGACTTTTTTGTTTGGTTTAACGTTCAATCTGTTACAGCTTTTTTTTCAAAGAATGTATTTATGGGGGTCAACTTTCTTGACAGAAATGTAATTTTACTGATTTTTCTTATTTGCTTTTGTACTCGTATATCTGTTGCTTTGAGAATAAACGCTCGTGTAATAGACATATGTTGAATTCAGACCTTTTTTATTTATATCAATGTACATTATGATATACTTGTATCAATTGTCACTTGTCATCAATATCACTTGTGTATCAATTGTAACTATTCCTTCTCGAGTGCCACTGAGGATACAGAAATATTGAGAGAACAATTTCCAGATTCAAAAATTGTTAAAAGCTACCAGAT
The DNA here is from genome assembly GCA_907163375.1 of Prostheceraeus crozeri. Taxonomy (NCBI): domain Eukaryota; kingdom Metazoa; phylum Platyhelminthes; order Polycladida; family Euryleptidae; genus Prostheceraeus; species Prostheceraeus crozeri. Next base: position 122,248 of record CAJQUW010009331.1, read on the forward strand.
GAGTGAAACGAAGATGAAGTATGCCATCCAGTTTGGGATATCACCTTATATACGAGAGGAAAATATTCGAGATATGAGAAACAGTCCGTATAGTTTCAAATTTGACGAAACTACAACATCACAGGTCAAGAGACAGTACGATGGATATGCCCAATTCTGGTCCGAAAAAGAAAACAATATAGTTTCTGTGTATTGTGGTTCACTGTTTATCGGTCATTGTACCAGTGAACAACTCTTGGAGCATTTCTTCAAGTTGATAGATCAAATGCAGTTGAGTTCTCATTTGCTGATTCACATCGGTATGGATGGTCCAAATGTGAACAAGGCATTCCAGGACATGCTTAAGGGACATTGCGGAAATAAGCAGACAACTATGTAGACATTGGTACATGTACTTTACATAAAGTGCATAATGCTTTTCGTCAAGGTTTGACTGTTTTGGGCTTTGACATAGACAAACTCGTAATAGACATTTCGTCTTACTTCAAATTGTCCGCTGCTCGTCGTGAAGACTATGAAATGATGGAGACATTCACCGATATAACCCCACGAGTTGCGTTGCGACACGTTACCTCAAGATGGCTGTCTCTTCGGAAGGTGTGTTTGCGAATACTTGAACAGTATCCAAATTCCCCCTCGATACCAAAGGATTGTTAAAGCTCTGACCGATCCGATCGCACAAGTCTACATCAGCTTCGTAGCATATGCTGCAACGGATTTTGAGAGGTATCTCACAGCGCATCAAACAAGTGAGCCAATGATGCACAATATGCACGATAACATGATCAAACTGATGAGCAACGTCACCCAGAAATTCATGAAGGCGTCTCATGTTAATAGAAAATCAGACTTCTCCTCCATGAATTTCATCTCAACAAAGTTGACATAGGAACACGAGCTTTGGTTTTGCTGTGCGAGAATAATGTATCTGAAAAGGAAAAAATGATGTCCCATCGAATTGTTTGAAGTTTTTTGTGAAAGCTGCAGGTTACTTGCAAGCACAACTGCCCATAACAAACGAGATTATCAAAGATGCCCGAGCTTTACACTCACACAATCGCTTAGAATCTTGGTCGCTAGAAGCAATTTCTAGGCTGGCACTCACAATTGCACCAAGTATGTCCAAAGAAATGCATAGGGTATTTTCCGTGAATGAAAACTTGACCAATGAAGACATATGCGATATTATTCGATGTCAGTGGCGTGAATATCAAACTGAGGATATCCCCAAAGAATGGCACAGAACTCCAATGACGGACAAGCATCAAAGTAGAAGAAACCAGCATTCCTATTGGAAAGAGGTAGAAACTCAATGGTGCGAAATTGACAAAAAGGATGAAAATGAAACCCTTGTACCAATTGATGAGTACTGGGCTCGCGTCTTCCAGATTCAAAATGAAAATGGTCGGGCAAAATTTCGTCAATTGGCTGCTTTGGTTAAATGTGTTCTGTCATTGTAACATGGAAATTCCGGCCCAGAGAAAGGTTTTTCTCTAAACAAAGCTATCTTGCAGGCTCATGGTTCGTCGCCTAATGAGGATACGCTCGTTGCATTGAGAAATGTTCGTGAGAAACTGATCGTTTCAGGGAAGGTCACGAAATTTATCGTAACAAACGAATTACTGCAATCTGTTAAAAATTCAAGACAGCGATATCACAATGAGCTTGAATCCAAACGAAGATTAGCGGAAGCTGAATCACAACAGAGTACACTAAATAAAGATAAGAACAAAATTGAACGACAAAAGAAAAGTGGATTATCTGAGATAGATGAGAGAATTATGAGTAAGGAGGAAGGAATTCTAGTGGCAGATGAGGCCATGTCAGACGGGAACAAGAAGTTACAAGCTGCATTAAGCGCAAAGCCTCTGAGCTCCCAAAAATTGCAAGCTGCAAGCTGCAAGCTCCCAGATTGAAATGGGAGCTGAGAGAAAAAGAAAGCTTCAGCAGGAGATAGGTCTTCTAAAGAAACAAAGACTAGAATTAGACAAGCAGTAGTGATGAATTATATAAGTATACTCCCTTCCTGTAATTACTCATATGTTTTCGAACACTTTAAGTTTTTGGATTTACATTCCGTTTCTACCTATTTGTTTTCACAAGACTGAAGGTTAGATTTTTCTAATAATCGTTTATATTAGAGTTAATTTGTATTATAAAAAGAATAATAGAACTCGTTATGGTTTTCTATTCTTGACTGACATTCTGAATTGATTGCGCGAACATTTTAAACAATTATATGCCTAAGAATCATAATACGAGCGTACAATGCTTGTGTTCGAATACATAGAGTATTACATTTGTAACTCATGCGTTATACTCGTTTGATTGATTGAGCATATTGTTAATAATCTATACTTTGTTAAGTTTATAAGTTTGTGTTTTTAATATGAAACTTTATCATTTTGATTCCTATTTTTGAGAAGGAGAATATATTTTTATTGATGAACTGTCAGATTTTTTGCTTTTTCAATGTACTATCCCTACAAATTCATATTTATAAAACCTAAAAAAACATAAAGAAAAATTTTTTTCCAAGGCGTGGGAGGCCTGCGATAGTTTTCAAGTTAACTGCTAACTGATCGCATACAGAACGCAGTATTAGATGCAGCTAGCCATCAATAGACATTAGCGCGCTGCCAGTTGCTCTCCGTCATTGGATATTAACGTTAGCAGACGGACAATTATAAGACGTCTTCAATCTGAGGCGGGCTTACGAGCATATCGACCGACGATGAAACCACGTTTGACCGCCAAGAACATTGCCGATCGCGTTAAATTCTGCGAGCTTCATAAAAACTGGACTGCTGAACATTGGCGAAGTGTTATGTTTTCGGATGCAACGCGGATAAAGCAATTCAAACCAACTAGAAAGCTTGTGCGCAGGCCAATTGGACAGCGGCATAACCCTCATTATGTGAAAATAGCTGTGAGATCATGTTATTCGTTAATGATTTGGGTTGCTGTAACCTCATCGGCACGGGCTGGTATTTTCCCGTGTTCCTCAGAGCTCAACTGTTAACACAGATTTATGGTAACGTTCATATTCTCGAAGAGAATGTAATCTCATGGATGAAGTTGCACCGATGCACCACATTTATGCATGACGGTACCCCTCGCTAAAGGATCACTCCAGCGGTTGGCGCTGCATTGGACCTAACTGGAACTAGCACACGAAGAGCAACATTCATTACAACTGCTTTGGCAGAAGGTTTGGGACAGCCACTGGGTAATCTGGTCTTGAGTCCATCTTTGTTGAGACGACCCGAGTAGCTTCTAGACTCAAGGAGTAGATGATGCCGTCAGTAACAATTTCTCCGTGAATCTTCACGCCAGTACGTGGATGGAGAGGATCCTACCCTGCCACACAATGAAGTTTAATGAAGGAAGTACTTCCAATCATCGTCAGGCAGTGGAGAGGATGTTCACATGCCGGATGAGCTAGAATAGATTCCTGGTGCTTCGGAATTTTCTACAGGGACGAACTGGAATAGTCAAGGTACGATCTATGAGGAGAAGCAAAATGATGCAATAATTCGCCTTTCTTTGGATGCGACTTTGAGTATCACAGGCGCATACAGTGGAGTCTGTGTCCTAAGAAGCAACATAGCCGCATTCTACTCTATCTCACGTGCTACTAGGTGGCTCTGCGAGGTTCAGGCGCTATGAGACATTGACATGCTCGATGAATGGCCAAGGTAATCTACCAACAGTAAGGCCTGACTATTCCCCTAGAAATTGTCGATGTCTTCGAGGAGGGAGTGGATTACCTAGAAGATAGGCTGTTCATCTCCGGTTCACTATCGAGTCTGGTACTTTGAGCCATCACGACCAACGAAACAATCCCTGAGGTGACCAACGATTCCTGTGTGGAAGAAACTTTCACGTAGTTGTTGCTGACCATTGTCGCAGGTTCCCCATTCCCAAGATGAAAATTTTTCTATAATGTATGTTTTACACTCACTATATGCTTTGCATTTGTACGCTAAAATACCTTCAGCTGTTGGTTGCTTGCTCCAAATTGATATTGTCTTCAGATAGTTCCATTGCAAAACAATCTACAGAGTTTCTATTTTCAAATAATGATCTAAAGAGTTTTACTCTCCTAGTAAAGGTATATACTTCAGCTGTCATGGCCACCATAATTCATGTCTAACTTATTTGATTATTGTAAAGAGGTCAAAAAATTATTACATTACCAATTTGCAACCGAATTTAATGCTTATCGAAACTATCGGTCTATTAAGTGATAGATAGCAATTATCGTTTATTCATCTTTAAGATACTTAGTCGCATCGAGTTCAGACTGAAGTGTTATACACTAATTCTGCCTTATACAAGGAGCATTATTAAAATACATGAATTCAATATTTAAATTTGAGCTAAAAATAGCCTATGACGTCATCAGATGACCTTAATTGACCTTTTTCACTCCACGGTGTGATAGATAGCGGTCATATTTATATTCATTGGTAATACATTATAAGGCTCTAAAATGCTTGGTTTGGTCACAAATTGACATTTTATGATCTTATACATACAATTGCATTGATCACGTGACCCATCAAAAGGCATGATTTTGGGACCTTAAATGCTATTTTGCGATGAAACTAAGCATTTTAGACCGATGTAATATATTATTAATAGATAGAAATGTGACCCTAATCTATCATTTTGCAAGGTCAGAAAAGTCATCCGAGGTCACGTGATGACGTCAGAGGCTATTTTTAGCAATTTTTGCACATTTGACCTTACTTTGACCTCTCCGGGCTACCCCTAAACCTTGACCAATCGAGATAAAACTTCACATGCACTATTTCTTTCCAAAAGGAATACTTTTGGCGACGTGCACCTTGACTTCTCCAACTTTCGATTTTTTTTGAACCACCAAATATATATATATTAATACTTGCATTAGTCCCTTTTCTATTGAACCCTTATAGAAACTTCATTTTCAGGGTGTATAACGCGGGAAAAATCAGGGAAAAATTGATTTCTGAAAAACCGGGAAAAATCAGGGAATTTTGAAATTTAGAGCAAAAAAGATTAAACATGTTTATGACTGATGACAACATCAACAAAATTGCCTACTGTATAAACAAAGAACATAGAACTTTCATATTTTCCATGTTTTGGATGTAAACATCATTTTTATATCGCTTGAAGATTTGATAAATAAGTGTAAATTCCCCAGAAAAGTATGGTCAAGCATCTATAATTTTAAAACATTATACGCTTGCTTTATCAATTTTCAGTAATTTGTACTGTTTTCAGACAAGGATGCCAGTTGCTTTTATGTGCTTTCTTAGTTAACTGCTGCGCTTTTCTCCGAAGCTGCGTGCAGATCCTCACTGCTGGTTGGGAAAAGCTGCTTTGAAAATGTCCGGACCGAATTTGTATACTCCGCCGTCGAGGTCTGGATCCCCGGCATTAGGACGGGCGCTTCGTTTTCTCATCCGACTCATGTAAATACATCGCGAACAAATGGATGTTCACGGTGGGCAATGGATTAAAGACAGCGAGATGACAAGATACTGGTACTTGACTTCTAAATTTCTTGGACATGCTGCTACATCTGAGTTTCACAAAGCTCTTGAGTGAGCTGTCAATGACCTGGACAATTCTAAACTCCTGAAGGTGGTAATGGATGGTCCAAATGTCAATATCGCAACACATATGTTGGAGAATCTCGTGAACATGATGATACACAAATTTTGGACATAGGAAGTTGCTCCCTACACATCATCGAAGTGTTCTGCGAACTGGAGACAAATACATTTAAAAAATGATGGTTTAACGTCACTACTCCCCATGTTCACATTGAAGTGATGAAATTCCTGTGAAGTTGTTGGGAAGTTTTTGAAGATCTTGCGTATCGTTGAGCGGCTTATTGACGTTTCGCAATGACCCACACGTACGACCTATGTGTTGTGCGACTCGATGGGTTGAGAACGTAACAGTTGCGGAAGTGATCATCGAACAATTGCCAAACTTCCAAGCATATGTCGAGAATGTCAAGAAGCAGCCTGACTCGTCGTCCTACAAGAGCATGAAGGAAATGCTGAATGATCCTCTGCTCAAGGCCAAATTGTGTCTTTTCGTCACGATAACCAAGGAATTTGAGATTTCCTTGATGAAATTTCAAGACGACAAGCCCACTGTTTCATTTCTGTTTGAAGCCCTGGAGAGCATCATAAATTCGCTATCGAAACGGTTTATCAAGTTGTGTTATGAAAACTTTTCAGCAGTTCAAAAACTGAAGCCTCTCATGGCTGAAAGAATTTCGTACATTTGAAATCGACATGGTTTTGCACCGAAATCAGCCTTAAAATAGGCAGGCGGAACGGACATACATAAGAAAGAATTTTCTTTGAAGTGTCTGGAATTCTTGAATGCCATTTTGATGCCTTCCAGATTATCTATTGTTCGAGGGGTAATTTTGCTTGGATCCATTGATTATGGCCTCTAAACGGAAATTGATACCATTATAATTTGGATGAATTTGTGGGCAATAAGTGGATCACTGGATTCGGGTCATATCGCATCAAGAATCAGTATACATTTCTGACATCGAACAATCCCTTGAAGTCTTACTTGCATATGTTCGACTAAAGGAGGAAACTGACTTGATGATTACTAACTCCATTGTTTTCAAAAAGGTAATTCTTCTCCTGAGCTTGAACGATTCGTGCGAATCATACTCTTGAGATATGGACCGGCTTCGGTGGAAAGAGGCTCCTCGGTCAAGAAAAAGATGATAGTAGAAAATCAAAAAGAGAATTGATTCCCTTATTGCTCAAAGAACAGTCAAAGACATGCGCTTTGTATGACGGGATGGTCATTATTTTGACGTATCTAAGAAACTGATTTTGTCCTCTCGAAATTCCACTGAGCTATATCGAGAAGCTAGAAAGGAAGAGGCGCGGAACCAAGAGGTCAAAACAGGCATCGTGAAGGAAAAGAGGATGAAGGCGTCAGAAAGCAAAGATGGAGGATATGAAAAAGAATCTTCATTGGTTGATTTCATGTATTATTTATTGAACAAATTTTGCAATATTTTGCTACTACCCAAAAATACGCATACACAGTGTCCTTTATATATATATATATATATATATATATATATATATATATATAAAAATAAATGAAAAGAAAGACAAGGTCAATAAATAAGATCTTATTATGACAATATTTCGACTGTCTCTTTTACAAGTCTGATGGTAAATATATATATATATATATAAATATATACGCGCATATTTTCAAATCAAACAACATATTTATCCGTTCATAGGTATCCGCCACTAAATTTTGAACTTATCCAATAACAATCAAATAGCGAAAAAAATTACATATTACAGATTTTGTGAAATGTACTTGTGAAATATAAAAAAATTATATTAATAGAAGAGATAAAAAGTATTGTTTATAAAATTTTGATGTTTTTGATATTATCAGCAATAAAGTTGTTGTGACAAATATAAAATGTCAAATAAGAAATAAAAAATTAAGGAATGAATGTAGATGTACAGGTAAGTAGAGAGAGCGTATTCAACTGAAGCTTTTATTGTGGGAATTTGAAATGGATTGTTGTCGTGGGCAACCGTTTTCAGAAAGTTGTTATTTCCGTTAACATAATGGATGAAGTGTACAGGGCATTTTTTAAAAGCGACCGGGGAAAATCAGGGAAATTGAAAATCCAAAAGCATTATGCACCCTGATTTTCATTTAATTTATCATCATCTGGTATTTATCATTTTCATTTTAGCATATTGCCTTTACCATATAGATTGAATGTACTAAAAAATTACATAACTCCAATTCGGCGCTATCGTCTGAAGCTCATGCTTCATTGGGTTCTACCTTGTCAGAAAGGTTTATTATCGGTGATTGTTTGTTGCAGGTTGAGATGTGACACATCCAACATATTCACGACACATGGGCGTCAGGTAGTTCGGGGTCCCGAACCCACTGCTAATGCTTTGGAAGGCAGGCCCGATCCACTGCTCGACAAAAGGCGGTACAGTTCCACTTCCACGGACATGCGTGGGTATCTTTGCTGAGGGGTTTAACCCGTGCAGCTGTATCCGGCTCCTCTGTGGCCTACCTGACTTGTGCCCATCAAGGATGTGATTTTTCCTATTTATCAGGAAATCCTGATTTTTGGGTTGATTTCGGTCATTTTTGAAACAAGGCAGATTCTGAAAAAATTTATAGGGGGTTGGGGACTTCACATATTGATAAATTGTCTTTGACAGTAGCATAGCCGTTTTTTATGTTTCTCAAACGTATCCCTATTATTGCATTTTACCACTTCATTTTCAGTAATACCAGACATTATTTTCAGCCTGACAAATGAGTTTCGCCCAAATATACACGCAGACTATATGGTCTGCATACATTACTAAGCGCGTTGCTTTTGTTTTCATTTTGCGTCACTTCATTTATTGCTTATGATCGAAATATACCAGCCAATATGTGAATGTCCCAAACTAATGGTTCTACTGTTAGTATAATGTAGTTTAGTGCATGTTCTAAATATGTAGTATAATAAGTTAATGCAGGACCCCATCAAAAATTGGTTACCTGATTTTTTTCGTTGATAGTCAATTACATCCCTGACCTATTGGCAAAGTGGTTCTCATTTGGGATTCTTCGACATGAAGTTTTTGCGACATGAAATGTGCCTATAAGCCTCTTTTTTGCATATTATCTCAGTTTTGTTGCTATTATTTACATTTTTTGATGCTTTCCAAAGTTACTTGTGTCACTTTGTTGTACAGTACAATTTTTGCTTATTTAATTGATATTCTACGAAAATTTGTGAAAATGAGAAAGACACACAAGAAAAGTAGTCAAGCCGTCAAGTTTAAGACCCCTCTGAAGATCAGATTCAGCAACGTGGGACCACTGAGGTCCAATTTCGACGACATCAACATCTTCCTCCAAGGTAAGTCACCAGATCTTCTAGCCCTATCGGAAACCAGGCTAGATCCCAGTGTGTCATCAAGCGATGTTGCTCCTGCTGGATACACAGTTCACCGGATGGATAAAGCACCTTGTTATGTTATTGGAGTTTATACCAAGACAAGTTTACCTTTGAGAAAGCTTCGTGGCTCAGAGGATTCAAGGCATGAGTATCTTGCCTTCATTGCGCCGTTACAGAAAACCACTTCTGTTGTTTTTCCTATACCGCTCTTTATCAACCAATGCGGACATTTTCAATGTTCTTTCTGATTAGATCGATTTTCTTCTACAAGAGTATTCCAGCTCTGAGGTTGCCGGTTTTGGTGACTTCAACGTGCACAATGTTGACTGTCTTGTGCACTCGCGCAAAACTGATCTCTCTGGTCAAGCAGCCGATAGGATTTTGCTGTCTCTCACAACCTTAGTCAAATTGTCACTTGTCCTACCAGAGTGTCTGACCGACCTGGGGATACTGGATATTTGCTTGACCTGCTTCTTACCTCAAATCCAGCTTGTTTTCACACAAGGTTATTTCTCCCCTCGGCACGTCTGATCACAGTGTTATCACAGTTTCTGGCAAACAAACGCACTTCACACCGTCTGCGCCTTTCCATAGAACAGTTTATCAATTCTCCAAAGCAAGAAGTTTGCGAAGAATTAAACATTGGACGGAGAATTCCACCTCCAATTCCCACGCGCACTGATGAGACAGTTAGTTCTCCTTCAGTCACAGTCCCAAACGTCAAAAAGATCATCACAGGTCTCGATAGCTCTAAGTCGGACCAGATGACATCCTGGTTTTGGTCTTCAAGCATCTCTCATCTGAGCTTTCTCCATGTTTATCCAAACTGTTCATTATATGTGTATCCACCTTTGATTTTCCCTCTTGTTGGAAAATAGCTTCCGTGGTTCCAGTTCCACGGAAGGTCTAGTTCTTCCAAGAAAGGTCTAGTTACCGTCCTATCAGCCTGCTGCCAATTGCCGGCAAGATTTTTGAAGCAGTAATTAATCAACATATTGTTAACTTCATTGAAACTCAGAACCTTCTATATGAAGAACAGTATGACTTCAGGCACTCTCGATCAACTGCAGATCTTCTTTCATATGTCACTGAACATCGATGGTCGAGGAAAACCCCGGGGGTTGAATGCAGTGGTCAATGACAAAAAGAATATTTTAGCAAGACAGCTAACAATTTAAAAGCAGACGAACATACAGGATACAACCGGTTATTTAGGTTTCTACGTGAATGGAGAACCCTCAAATGCTTATTTGGGTAAGCAAAAGCCAATCAACTAACAAGGACAAGGCCAACAAAAATAGTTTTGCATCATTTGAAACATCGTAAACAAGAGGCACTCGTTGAAAGAGAGACTGCTTACGTGCTCAGTATAAGTTCATTTATTGAGGAAAAATCCAAGTGAGACAATAGATCCTAAGTTTTTATAATTATGCAAAGATGCATAATATTTTTTAGCAGATAATTTATCAAATTCCTGTTAAACATATAATTAGATTTCAATAAGACAAAGTAAATGATTGTTATGTCAGGTCAGGGTGGCAACGAAATACTGTACTTATCGCACTTATTATGTACTTATTTCGGCATATGGCACTTATTTGTACTAACATTTGGTGTATTGTACTTATAATATTACAAGAGTTTCTTGATTAAGTACAAAAACGGCCGAAATCCGGCAGGTGAAATGCTTACATGGAGTTTGAATATAAACACAGCTATATTTATAACGGGCATGCCATTCATCTTCGGATTTCTGCGGGGCCCCTCTTGACCTAGGTAGTATGAAAGTAATGGGTTCTAGGATATTTTATGAGTAGAAAATTACTGATGGTAGTATTACGAAGGCGTTCGATGAACTTCTGCATCCCATCATCATTGAAGCATTCATCAATCTCAGACTGCCTTCTAAAATCATTGTGTGGCTTTTAAGTTATTTGACAAATTGGTAACAGAGAGTGTGGGTAATTGGTAATGCTTCTTCATGGGAAAATATATGTAGTGGTGTTGCTCGAGGAAGCGTTATTGGTCCGCTGTTATTTACGTTAGTAATGGACACAATGACAGCTAAGTGTGAAAATTCGCTATATATCAATTACGCGGATGTGTTAACTGTGCTGCATTTTATGCGAAATAGTTCTGGAGACAATTTGCAGATGGAACTCAATAACATTTTCCAGTGGACTCAACAGTGTATCTCATCCTTAAGTTCAACATTAAGTGTGATCTCATCGAAGTGACATCTTATGTACATGTCACCAAAACATCATTACAAACAACTGCAGTCAACTTTCCAGAAAATTCTGTTGTACAAAATGTTGATCATCTTAGCATTTTGGGTTGTGCTTTTTCTCGAAATCTAAAATGGAATAGTCATATCGAATGTATTGTTAAAAGAGCGTCAAAAGAGCATCTTACATTGGAACTTAAATGATCTGGATATCCCGCCTCTCTGATGTTCAGAGCATACCGCTTATTTATGCGACTTATCTTGCTGTATGGTTACAGCACATTTTGTGATATCTCTGACTATCTTCACAGGAAGCTGTTGAGTGTCGAAAGAAGGATTTACAAATTCAAAGTGAAAACCTTCCTGAAACATCATTATTCTCAGCAGTAGATTTAATGTGTCAACGAATGTTCAAAATGTTTTGTTGTCTCCGTCGCATCCCTTTAGATAATTTTTTAATGAACGAGTCAATGAAAAAACCAGTAATCATTGTGAACTGAAGCGTTCATTAACAAAAAGCGGTCGTTTTCGTATTTCTTTCTTAAAGTACTGTAAATAGTTCATTCTACTCATTTATGTACGTGTCTAATTTTTCTTCTTCTTTTAAACTTTGTCACCTCTGTAATGTGCTCATTGCCTTTGTGGGACAATGAAGAAGTTATTATAAATGAAAGCACATTGAACAACTTAAGATCAGCATAAACTGCCAGCAAACTGACTTAATGGCTAGCAAGGTATCTTGCAATGAACAACTCAACTAGCTAGATTGCCTGGAAGAGCCCTATTCGTCAACAATATTGAAGAGAAGGCCCCCCTCGACAATAATATTGATGAGAAGGGCCTCATGGTCATTCGTCAACATGATAGCTTGAGAAGGACCCTTTCGGCAACAAGATCGATGAGAAGTGATGAGAAGGGCCTTTTCGTCAACAGGATTGCATGAGACGGGCCCCTTCGTCAGCAAGATGGATGAGAGAGGTCACATGGGCGAAAAGGTTTATGAGAAGAGCCTTCTTCGTCAACAAGATTGATGAGAAAAGCCCATTTGGCAACAAGATTAATGAGAAGGGGTCCCTTTGGCAACAAGATCGATAAGAGAGCCACCTTCAGCAATGTGGTCGATGAGAAAGCCCCTTTCGGCAAACAGGGTTAATGAGAAGGGCCATTGGTAAACAAATATCTTGATGGAAAGGTCCCCTTTGTCAAAAACCCTGATGAATAGAACCCCTTGCCTTGGTGAACAACAGCAAGTGTGACCTGACTCATTGAATGCTTCGGTATTCTCGCCTCATAATTTCAAATCATTCACATTTCTAAAAAACTGAAATTATATTTTCCCTTATATTGTTTGGCGAATTTCTACTTTTGCTAGTACATTTTTATGAACTGAGGATCTTGATGTGATGAAATATCACAGCAACTGCATTGTATGCTGTAAAATGATTAAACCTGACTGCCATGAACATCTAGCCAGAACATTTCGTGGTTATAATCACATCATCAGGTTTAAAACAGATGGAAGCAAATTCAAGATGCAATTTTTAAATGTCAGTACAAAGTATGAGATTGCGGTTATCATTGCAGTCATCTTAGTGTATCTTCGCTGGTAACATAGGGATGGAAGATGTCGATCAGGTTTACAATGGATGACTCAATTTCTATCTAAAATGTCCTCAGGTACTTAGTTATCATAGCACTGTACATACTAAACGATCGTGAATTGACAATTCGAGAGGATTGATGTGCTCTGTAATACGTGTATGTAATTTGCGTGCAGTTCTACCCATATAGGATAAATAGTTGCTGGCATTTTTTATTGTGGCTAGGGTTGTGAAATTTTAAATATGGTTAAAAAACAATGTTTTTCAATTTTTTTGAATTGTTTTTTTACATGTCCACAATTCACAATTCTTTAGACGATGTGATCCCTTCTGTTTATGTATAATTGCGTGTGAAATGTCAGCAAATCAAACTTTAGGCAAATGCACTTTCGTAATACTAGTAGAGCGAGTACAGTTTGCTCTATAACTGCAGGCAGCGATAATTGAATCCACCGTGACAGTATTTATGTGAAATTGAGATGCTATGAATGATTATCACCAGCATCACCATGGCAAGGTTACTAAATTCATGAAGGCACTGCGTAGGAGCAGACTTAAAGATATTTTTGTAAATGATTACATCTTATTTAAGTCCGATGATGAAAATGACGTTGAGTGTTTTCAGTGATGTTTAGTGTGTTGAATGACGTTGAGTGTGCTGCATGAGTGAAGCGCGTTGAAAGAATATCCTTAATCATCAAGAACTTTTTTCACTGTAGTTTTTATTCATTCAATGTGGTTGTTTTGTCAACTTTTGTTTTCTTTTACGACATGCCAGTAACATGTTTTTCCATTGTCACTTCGTTTTTTTATTATTATCTCAGTAATGATTTATTTATTTTCGATTTTTCTTTTATCTAACTTAATCTGGCTAAATCATTTATTACTTCAATAGTGAACCTGCGTATTAAAATTAATTGAAACAAGAATGACAAGCATTCCGAAATAAATAACTGACTGCCACTTTCAGTGATATTCAAGCGTAGAATGCTATTATTAAGCATTCTGACTAAAGAGTTTCCCCAAAAGTCCTTTTGTCTTATTAGTATTACATTATGCTTTCCTTTAATTCATTAAATATTTTACGCAAGATTTTGATTTAATTCACCTTAGGTACTACCGCAATTCTCGTCAAATATATAAAAATAATTTGCGTATGTCGCATCAGAATTATATTAATTAATAATATCATTATTGTTACAGTTTCTCAGTGCTGAAATGTAGCTTCATGCTTCATCATCACATTAGAATTTTTTCAAATGTTAGGTCTATGTGCCCTTCAAAAAGCTAAGCTGTAGTTTTATGAAACAAGAAATATATAACTTTGATAACAGACATGCAATTTAGAACATTCATTCAAAATTCTATAATAAGTGCATGTATACACGCATAACATTGTTATACATATACATTAGTAAAATATACACTTGTATACTTACAAAGAAAGTCAACAAAACAAGCACATTTGCAAATTGTATCATGAATCTGCAACCCGAATATTTTACAATCAACCCGATGCTAAATGTCACAATTGTTTGTCCCCCTCAGATTCTACTAAGAACGACCAATTTTGCGGCTTACGGGAAATTTTCTTTTGTAGAGATTAGCTAAAGCTGTTCAGACATCTACCCAGTTTATCGGGATTGCTGCTGCGAAATTTGTTATTCCCGTGTAATTATTAATTGCTCTTCCAAATCATGATTTTCCGCTCCAACCACACTTGGGAGCTGAGATTCTCCGGTGCATGGGGTAGAGTAGGTATAGAGTGTTTGCTCTGCGCTCGTGAGACCTGGATTCAAACCAACATCAAACCAAACTTAATACTTTCAAAATACAGCCTGCATTCTTGCTGAACAATCAGCTCAGAAGAATGACATTGATATTATTGAAACTCGTCCATGTAAAGAAAGGGCTTTGCATAATTCGGTTCTAAGTCTAAACAAGTCCTATTCATATATTTTCAATTTTTTAGATTTAACGAAATCAAATTTTCTCACCTAAAAGAGCATTCTTTTGATGATATTTACGAAAGTATCTAGCAAATTATCTATTGCGGAGAATGGGGCTTATGTTAAGAGTCAATACCAAGAATAATCCCTTACAAGTTACCCTCTTTTGTTGACTATTCATTAAATGTGCATTCTTTACCAGTTCATCATCATTGATGTCAAGATTCCCTTCGAAAGTCTGTTTATTCTGATTGTCATGAAAATGTGTCCGATTAGTGTGGAGCCTCATTTGGTAAAAGCATGAAACAACCCAAAACTACTCACTCAATTTTCATACTGCTCATCGATTAGCGTCATTGATAATCTCATGGTATTGCGACCGTCGCGATAATGTAGTGGTGGGCAACGCGTGGCCCGCCACCACTTCTAATATCCAAAGTGGACTGCAGACATTATTTGAATCGGTGATTTGAAAATGGTCCACTCCAACTTTCACCTTTAGAAGACACTTCTAGGCTTGAGGTTGATATTCTTCAGGATTGGCAAAAGTATTAACTAATTACTCGTTGAGCAATGATGGCACAAAGAATTTCGTTAGAATACTCAAACCATGTTCCGTTCGCAATGAACATCTTCTCAATATGAAGGTTAATTACATAGCCATCAACTGCGTGAGTGCTAAGTCACATGGTGTTTGACACTTTGTTGAACATGTTTCACCACATAATAACCAAAGTCGCAATGATCCTGTAAATACATCAGATAGGCTAAGCAGGAAAGAGTCCAACCGCATGAAGATAGGTGATATTTAGAAGTCTGAGTTTTTCTTTCAAGTATTCTTCCTGGATTTTATATGTATATTGCATCAATTTTGTACTAGAATGGCATTATCGTACGAGTATCGTTATGGGAGCCTATGCGTGGTTTTCGAAAGCCGCTTATGTTTGGGTGAAGTAGGCCTTAGGGGAGTGTAGTTTAGCCAGTTTTTATTTATGCTATTTTTCTTCGCGTGGCATGTAAGAGGATGGATGTAGGCTACTATAGACTGTCATTTTTCGATGAAATAATATTGTATTACCAGTGAGGTCATATGACCATTTAATTCCACTAAACGCTTCCATTATTCATATAGAATTTAGAATGTAAAACGCAGCTCCTTAAAAGACTCTCATGCTTGTACATGCTCTGCATGCATGTACAAATATAATTGTGTAATGTACTATCACTATGTATAGTACAGGAGTCTTTAAAATTACGTTCAAAGGTGCTCATTGAAGGAATCTTTAACAAACCTATTTCTGCCTTATAAAATTGGTGACCCGCGAGTCCTCTCGCAGGCCACTGCTTGTGGCCTTCTATCCCAACTTGGTTGCCCACCACTGCGCTAGTGCAACCGTTTCTAGCGGAACCAAGCGCGGTCGCTATATCGGCGTTTGACTGTATTTGTTATGCCCATTGTGGAAGTTGTGGAACTTAATGTATTTTTTCTTGTTTATAGATGGATTCGTTCCTCGACCGAAGTTTACAACTGGACTCAGAGTTCAGTAATAATTTGCAGATGGATTCTGCCTTCACCTTTCCACAGACTCCAGAAACACCTGCATCATGCAACACTCAAAGGAAATCTTCTTCTCCTTCTGTTGTTATTCCACCTTCGCCTTTGATGAAGAAGTTGGGTAAGCGCTTGTAGTTGATAAAATTGGAGTTGATATTAATCAAAGGAAATTTACAGAAAAAGCCATTTTATAATGCTCAATTTTTGACGAGTATTCGACGTGGATAACTTCTATACTATTTCCTTTCTTGGTAAATGAACAGACGCTTCAAGTTTGTTCATTAGCCCCTTTCACTCCAACAATTACTACGCCATTAATCGATAATTTCTTACAAACAGTTGCTTTAGCTAGTTGCAAATGACAGTTGATAATTATTAATTTAGTTGTGAATAATCTAATCACTATATTTGCACCGATGCTTACTTCTCAGGCTTCGTTATTCCATCAGCTAACTTCGCCGTCTGGAGGGTTTGGCTACTCAATGAATGTCGAATCAAGTGATGTTATCCTTACGATAGCACTTCAGCATTCTAATTCGTTCTGCTAGATAATACAACAAATAAAATCTTTCCAAGTGTATTTAAGAATAATGTTAAACAGCATTTTACTTGAAGTTTCTTTGACTCTTCAACGTGTCCATAGATGGCCATCTGTCCTCAATTTTCGTCAAGAAGTTAAAAAAAGTAAAATTATATTCACCAAACAGGAGACAATTTTCTAAATTGCACATCATGAAGCATGAGATGAACAAAATTTGAGGGAGATAAATGCGATGTATGTAGGCCTAAATCACACGACCATGCAAAAACATGGGCTTTTCCAAAAAGGGAGATGTTTTTAGTGCGTATAATGAGAGGGAAGACCAATACTAGAGATGTTCTCAATGCAACTCCTGTGTAGGGTAGGCCTTTTTTCTCCGCTACAGTCAGCTGTCTTCAGGCGAGTGATCACGAGCAATGCATGGAGTGAACCGCAACCATGAAGTATGACAGTAAAGTAAGGTGACAGATTCAATGCTTGCACAGTTTTATAAAAAAATAATGAGTAATATTGTACATAACATTGATTAAAGTAAAAGTAGGTTTAAATAAAGAAGATCATAACGGAATATATGTAAAAAAGTTCCGATCGGCTTCACAGATCGCCCGTTTTGTCCATTTTCAGTGATTTGACCCCTAGAAAAGAAGATTTTATTATTGTATTTATTGATCGCTTCAGTAGTCCTTTTAATAACAGGATTGCTGAAGCGAATTGTATTAAGTTGTATGTTCCGACATTCAATCCTTGGTGGGCAAAAATCGGATTTTCAACAGATTTTTTCTAAATGAAAATATTGGTCTAATAAGAGGGATTATCTGGATTCTTTTTCTAAAATCACAAAAGATTACCTCTTGTGCGGTGCTGTCAATCTGAATAATTGATTCATGTCCAAATTCCAAAGAACTGATTGCGTGCTCAAATGTCTTCAGTGGTGAATCTTTTGAGTGTCATTGTTTCAGATATATTCAGACAAATTTCATTTTTCAGGTTTAGGAACTGGTGTCAGCGTATACCTGCTATCCAGACCTTCAGCTCAAGGACATTATAAGTCACCATGGGCGGTAAAGAAAGTAAACAGAAATTACATGCACAAATCGCAAATGAATCGTCGAATGGAAGAGGAGGCCAATAAACTACAACATCTCTCTCATCCTAATATTATTGGATATCGTGGAGTTCGTCGTTTGCAGAGTGGAGATGTAGTATTGATGATGGAGCAAGGTGGTAAATCGCTGATGGACCTCATCGATGACCGCAGAGAAGCATCAGAACCTTCACCATTTCCTGCTCATGATGTCCTCAACCTGACAATGGCAGTAAGTCAAGGATTGAAGTATCTTCACTCGCAGCGTGTTCTTCACGGTGATATCAAGAGTGGAAACATTTTGGTGCCGTCCTCCAACTTTTCTAATGCCAAAATATGTGATTTGGGAACTGCGGTCGTTCTGGACGAGAATTTTCGGAATACTGACGATGAGTACATCGGCACCGAAGCCTGGAGTTCCAAAGAAGTGAGTATATGAATTCAATGCTCCGAGTGATTCTTGAATTCGGGAATTTGTCGAAATTTTGAATATCAGTCCCGACTCCCGAATTCTCAAAAATTGGGATTAAAACATTTATCGATAATTTCAGAAAAAATATTTGACTTTTGGGATTGAAATAGCCTCATCTCGCAACTGCTTTTTGGATCATTCATGATGATGCCTTTGTTTTGTAATATCAGAAGCAATTTGATATTTAATCCAGGGTGACCACTCGATACGAAATTTCGAACCAGTACTAAATGGTTCAAATTAACACGAATTTCGAGCCCTGGTTCGAAAAAGTACGAAATCGGACCTATGCAGTTAATTATTCTGCCATTACTGCTTAAATGCATACTTTTTACTAAAAATTACTAAATGTAAATTCAAAATTCTGAAATGTCTTGCTGTGGAAGTTAATCTACCCTCAACTCATCTCGGCGACGAATACGCTCGTCTGATTATGTCACATGGTAAGGATGTTGCCTGCCTGTCAACTCTATATGAGAAAGACTTCTGTTGAAATACTCACTCTTGACTAAGCTAATTGAAAGTGTGAAGGTGTTGTGCCCGCGCCCACATAACATGGTTGTCGAATCGGAGTTAAGCAAAATGAAATATTTCGAGGATATTTATCAATTCAATGCCAGTTCACATGGTCTCCAGTTATTTTGAACGCGGCTCGTTCGAAAATTTCGAGCCACCATCATCATTGATGAACAGACTTAATTTGGCAAGTCAAGAATACTTTTTGCGAAGAAAACAAAACAAAAAACCCTGGACAGAAGTATCGTTGGTGAGGCAATGAGGTGTGAAGTTGGTGTTTTCAAGAAGAAGGTGATGACTAAGGAGATCAGATTACATACGCAAGCAGCCGAAAAAGACATTTGTGACGCAGAGGCTGCTAAGAGAAGAAAGTTAGAACTTAAGATGATGCAAAGCGCCAAGACAAAGTTTCAAATGCGATTGTTTCCAGTATGTTTGATTAATAAAATTACGAGCACTTCATGCCGTGAGCTAACTAAAAAGGAATAATCGTTTTGATATTCTCGTGTTAATGAATGATTTGTATGGATGAATTAACCTTTTTAGAAACTTTGTCGACTTACTCAATGATCGACAACAATCAATGATATTAGAATAATAATCCATCATTTGTAGTTGAATTTAAAGACTCGGTTGAAAAAGTTAGTTTTTAAAATCATAACCACGAAAGTTTTACTCTTTTTGTCGCTGTTTTTCTGTAATTATATAGAAAAGTTTTTGATCAAATATACACGTAGATGTAATTCTACAAATATCGAATATTTTCATAAAAGAAGTAGGTAGATTTGTTTATAGTGCCTATTTTTTCACTTTTTTATACCGTTTGTTAGAATGGTTGTTGAACCATCTCATCCTATTTTTCACCACATTTTGAAAAGAGAGAATATACCAAAGAATAGGTACATGTATTGTAATTTTCTTGCACATGCATTTGTGACAAAATGTGAATTACTCACTTCATGCATGTTGCTTTTATTTTGTTGGTACATGTACGACGTATCATTGTGGCATTGTTGCGCCAGTATTTAACTATTCACACGACTCAGGGTTAGGATTATGCTCCTTCACATTCCCCTTCACCAGGACGACCGCCCGAATGCACACATGCGACTACGCAAACATCTTACGCCGCGCTCACTCACCTGTGCCGAAATTCATTCATTCACAACGCTGGTCGCTGTGCGTGTTTTCATACTTTCCATACTAATAATAATTTCTACATCTTTCGAAATTTCGCTCGGTGAAGTGGCCACCCTGTTAATCAAAAATTTTCATTGTTTGCGTTCTACAATTCTAGTGGACAATTTTGGCGGACCCGTTCAGCCAATTGTAATGATTAATGATTTAAAGACTATGCTGTCAGTACTGTCTCATTTTTCTATCAAATAATGCAAATTCGTTTTTTTTAATAAGTAGGGATTGTTTTTTTACTTGTGATGTTGACTCATGATGCCTCGTCGTCTGGTCAACCATATAAATGTACTTGATCTTTCATTGAAACCTTTCGGTGACCTGGTGTTTCTGTAATGTAGGCTATGATGAAAAATAAGTAAAAGTGATGTTGAGGTCAGCGAACTGATACGTTAGTTAGGCTCCTTCAATATGAAAATGAAAAAACACTGCGACGTTCGTATAGAGTGATTAAATTCAATGTAGACAAGTCTTATTTGCTAATTCTTCGAACTATACCGTATTTCTTTGAATAAGAGACGCGTCTCTTATTGTTTTCAGATCCCTGATTGATGCGTCTCTTATTCAGGGGCGTCTCATATTCAAAGAAATACGGTATTTATGTCATATGTGTGTATGCAGGGTTGCGGAAGCGATTGATTTCTATTCTCTTCCGCTTCCAGTTATTGGAGACCGGACATGGGCTACACACTTCCCCATTTCGAGCCCCTTTCTCTTAGTTTCCACTTTTTTACGAGTCATAGGTTCTGACGTTATCACTTCGCAGTCTGCACGAACTTTCTGTCGTAAACCCTAGCTGACTTGTATGCGTTTTTTGACTTGCCAAAAAGTCAAATATTTTTCAAATTTATTGAATATTTTGACCTTTAGAAATTGTGAAATGAAAAAGTCATATATTCCCGACACGTGTGTAGTAAAAATATATTACATGAGAGTGTTCGAGAATGCTACAATGAAATTGCCTCAAGACACACCAATCTGCATTGTGTAAAGTTGTCATTGATAAAATGATTTCGCATGCCAGTATTCTGAGATAACACACTCTCGTTTCCATCATAATAAGAAAATTAGAAGTAACTACATTTAGTAATACAGGTGCCAATTTGTAATTAGGTGTAATAGGGCAGGCACTGAATATGACAACTATTACTTAACTCATATCAAGACTTAAGGTCAAACGTCAGAGGTGCCTTGCCTCGCCCTGACACGCGAATTGCGTCAGTCATTAGTATCATGATACTTTCGGAAGCGGAAGCGATCGTCGGGCATCCGCTTCCAATGAAAACGATCGCTTCCGCTTCCACACTCCTACATGTATGCCTCCCTTAATTGCCACTGGATTGGCGAAAATAATTTGTCATCAATTTTATTTATGATCCGTTCATTTGCCTAAAATTAAAGGTGAGCTATGAAATCGAAGCATTTCAAATGGCTCTCAACACCAGCTTATTTTGTAAAACTTACAATTCTGAGCATTATGGCACTAATTTGTTCAAAATTGGCCCTAAAATGAGTACCGGAGTTTTCACTTAATATACCCCTCCACTTAATATGCCCGGGTATATTAACTCGCGCCAAACTTTCATTATGTCTTCGCAACATTCAGCCATTTTCTTGGAAATGACACTTCTGATGATTTTTATAAATCAAGCACTCATCTTGGTATCTCATGTGGTCACAGCGGAAGAAGATTAGGTGAAGGAATAAGTCTTATTACCTATATACTAGGGTTTTCAAAATCCCGACTTTTTCTGATCCCAGGATTAGCAGGCTCAGTTCATTTACCGATAGCATGCGTAGGCTAGCGCTGACTGAATAATGCTAGGCGTTTTAAAATCTTACGAGTATTTTGAACGATGCACTGTGAAATACAACTAATGATATCAGATAGACATGTGCCTTAATAATAGAATTTATAATAACTTATCTTTTCACATGCAGACAGAAGCTATAACAATACATAGATCTGGTTATCGCACACAATATGCGTTGTCGCATTAAATCCCGGTATGAGATTTTCAAATCGAAATGCAAATCTGGCAATTTTTCTGACGTCTGGTAAAAGCCCGATATTGTGTAATAATCATAAGATATTACTAATTATAATAATTCATTAGATATTAGTACGCCTGCATGTATAACGCTTCTCTCTTTCCTTCTCTCGACTGCCTGAACATATTTTTATTTTTTGATATCAATGAATTAGTTGCGATGGACAATAAGTATTTTATTCTATGCAGTTCGATATGGGAGTAGCTCTGTCTCGAGCTTGCAAGTGTCTATTGTTAAGGTGATCGTGGAAAGTCTATATTTAGTTCTTGCATCGCGTTAACATCGTTATTTCACGCATTACATCTGTTACTCCATGTTCCTTGTCCATCTTCATACAGTTCCTAACTGCACAAAGAACAGATGTTACCTAATCCCAGGATTCAGAATCCCATAAAAATGCGATAATCCCGGGATTGAAAACTCTACTGTAGGGGTCCATACCTAAGAACTGTCACTGTTATTCAGATTCTTGTTACGGTATTTCTCATTTTATACCCTAATAATTGCAATAAATTGCTATCAAATTGTGAATTTGTATTCATTACAGTTTAGTTTCAAGTTCATATGTACCAAATTATAAGCACATGTAATAATTTATTGTTGCTTTAAGTGACGGATTCCATCTCATATATTAAATATGCTTATTTCGTGGTGTTTTCACTTAATATACCCGGTATATTAACTGGAAAACTCCGGTAGGTGCGGCCCAAATGAAGAAATGCGATGAAATTACTAAAAATAGCTATATAATGTCCAATACGAAAGTGATTATAATGTACACCAGACAAATGGAGAGCTAAACTTCAGCAAAAAGAGACGCAAAGACCATCACTCACAAACAAGTTATCAGACATGAACGTCAAAACTGGTTTACTAAGGACATGTACATGTACATATAATAATGCATAGGATCATCTGAACAATCTTCGTAATTGACAAGACGATGGGAGATCATAATGATTTTTAGCAAAAGAAAGCAACTCCCCCCCCCCCAAGTAGTTTTTCGACTATTACATCGACGACCATAAGCTATATGTACTTTGGGAGTTTTTGCTTTCCCTTGAACAATCATCACATTCTAAAAAGTAGTGTGTTTAGAATGACTCATCATGTGTTTCGGATGTCTCATCATGTCACCGAATGAGTCACACCGTTCAATGTGCTCTGTTGCAAATGATCCCTCTGTGATCACTGATGCGCATACCTGTATTGTGTCATTCCACGGGCGCTTTTTATTAGCATCCCACTCGACATAACAAGGTTCTTGTACAAAAAAGTCTTCTCATGAGATGGTCCTGAAATTCGGTTTTTGATGCAACTATCATAGGTAAAGTCATGAAACGAAATATACTGCCTGACATAAAAAATGCTCCACTCAAATATATGAACTTTATTCCACTCACACCAATGAATTATAAGATAGCATTTTATATAAAACATTATATTTGAATAAATGGGAGACATTAGTACCGAGTATGTCCTCCCCGCACTGAAATGCAGCTTTGAAGTCTCATCGGCATCGAGTCGCAAGCCGTTCATTGATCAAGCCGTTCCTGATCCAGCAATGACCATTGATTGATGAGTGTCTCTGAAAGAGCTGTCAGTGTTGATGGCGGATGATCATATGCATCTCTCACTTTCCGACCAAGTTCATCCCAAGCATGTTCGATCGGAGACAGGTCGGGGGAGCGTGAAGGCCAATGGAAGATGCGAATTCCAGATCTCACTATCGCTGTTGTTGCACAATGAGCTCTGTGTGGTCGAGCGTTGTCATCCTGGAATATGAGGTTGAGTTCATTTCCCGTTGGGATGACGATTGGAGATACGATATTCGATAAATATCGCTCTCCGTTCAAGTTCCCATTCACAATGACTGCGACAGTTCGACCTCCGTACCAGATACCGGCCCAGATCATTACGCTACCACCACCATAGCGGTCATGCTCAGATGTGCAGCAGGGTGAATACCTCTCACCAACCATTCGATGCACTCTAATGCGACCATCGTGAAAATCCAAAGTGAAACGGGATTCATCCGTCCACATCACTTGACACCATTCCTCTGTGCTCCACGACAGATGCTGCTCACACCATTCCACACGCTTTCGCTTGTGTTCGAGACCTGCGGAGAAAAAAAATTGGCAGTGAAACAATGTCATTGTGTGAAATTCTCGCATTACTTACTTAGAGGAATTCTTACAGCAGGTCGGTATGACCTCAGGCCCGGTTCTGCTAGACGGCGATATGCTGTTCGTATACTGCATGCAATTCATGCTGCAGCTTTCCAGCTGATGGCCAGTCGAGGAACACTCCTAAAGCGATTGCGCTTTGCTGAGATAACCAACTTCCTATCGGTAGCATTGTTTGTCAATCTCGGTCTCCCTGATCCTTTCCTTCTTTTAGCATTTTCATCATTGTTCCACCACCTGCTCACAGTGGAGTGTGACACACCCAACTTTCGTCCAACAAACCTACAACTCTTTCCACATCGTAGCATTCCAACAGCCATTCCTTTTACAAACTCTGATTGCGACATTTTTGCTTCAAAATTTAGTCAGAAAGAATTGCTTGATAGTGATAAAAGGTCGAATTTGAAATGCATCAACTATGCCAAAGATATCGACAATGGACAGCTGCTTTATATTAGCATGACAAATTAGATGCATAGACATCCTGGTCAGTGCAGTATGAAATAAAAGTCGTCCATTTCCATTGAGATTTTCTGTATCAAGTGGATCGTTTTTAATGTCATAGAGTATATATTTGATCTGAGCAACATCTACAATCCCCGCGCCTGAAAATCAAATGCGACTCACTGTATAGTGGAAGTTTGTAGATGATAGGCTGAAATTGGCCTACGTTGTTTCATGTCATGTCATTGTGCATTATCGTATTACACTGTATATCATCTCATTGTAGACATCATTTTCTAATTCCTCATATTTCAGACTTCCACTAACCATAGTCGTTTGGACCTGAAGATGATTGCTGGATGGTAATAGAAAAAATTTGCACATCTAGATAAGAAACAATGACTAAAATCGGAGATATACTTGACTCTTTCCAATTCCAAAATTATTGTACAATGACCAGTCAGGGCATCTTCCAGATTTTTTGTAACTGCAAGAGGCAACTGATTATCCAGTTGTGGCAGCTGCAGAGGTTAGGGTGCTGCTAGGAGTATTCATTAATACTCTTCATGATACTTTTCGTCTTGCACGAAAACCCCCTTTTGCCTCATGCTCAATGGAAGGCCCATTTGTTTCCATTGATTTCCATTGGTATTCGCTAGCCATATCCGGTACAGAACGTGTATTGTTTGCGTCTGTTGTCATAATCAATAGAATGTAAAGCTTAAATTCTGATGTCGAATTTCGGATGAGTCTGTATAAGATAGAGCGTGGTTGGTAATTATTCGCTGACGAATGCTTCGATATGCTGCTTCGATTCGAGCAGGTTTGCCATTTGCATATCAAAGTGTGTACTTTTCTCAATTTCATCAAATCAATGACGGTTTAGAAACTTCCCACGCATTGCATTTGTGCACCAATATGAGTCAGATATGTTCTTTAGCATTCATAGCACTGCTACACACTTAAGGTGATTCCTTGAAAGATTTTTTTCTTTGGCTCATTGCCGCTTTCGATTGTCTCAATGCTCGCATGTTCTGTGTGTACCTCGATTTTCGCATTAAGCTACCGATGAAGACTTGCAGGGTCGGCTCGCTCATAACTTCTACAGTACTTTCAGTTGAACATCTTATGCCTCTACTGAAGAGATTGCATGCTTATGAAGCACAGTTTCCAATTCTCCTTCGCAGATTCCCTCAAATATGCCGACATCATTAATACTTTCCTGGTTACCGAATTGCTGCCGAAGAAGAAATTATTTCATTACTGTCGAACATGTTAAATTGGGCATTTATCTTTTAAAAGCCTAAGAAAACTAGTTTGACTCGCCAATTCTCTGTTCCCAGTATCTTCTGCAGTTCGGATTTGTACTTAAACGATAGCTTCTTTCTATCTTTGCGATTTTGATAAGCATGCAGCATGGTCATTTGTAAAGTTATTACTCTATACCGAGTGAAAATTCATCCATCACATTCTTCTAGATGATTATGCTCTACATCGATGAGCTGCAAGATGTAATTCATTTCCCGGCTGACTTTTTGTAACAGATGCACGCATTCTAGATGCTGCTACGAACGTTCCTGTCATTCGAATATCACTTATAGGCTTTCCTTTTGACAAAGTTTCGGGACCATTTTCACCACCAATCCATGTGTAATTTGAAGTAAACATAATTATAATTTCATAAACTTAATTTTAAAACTATAATACAGTAATTGAATGTTGTAGGGGATTGAAGAAATTCATGCACTGACATGCACACGGGTATCAGCTGAGGTATCTAAGAAAATGAAAATGGTAACCCGTGGGTTGAAATTTGAGGAATTCTAGGTTCAGAGAAAGCACGAATGATACTAATTTATACGCTAGGAATGCCCACATATGTTGAAACCATTGCCTGATTCGAACTGTCGTACATTACAGCAAATGCGAAAATTTGGACAGAATGACTTATCCACGTTTCTTTTCCTCCTCAACTAATCAATTTTACACGGATTTCAATAAAATTAGTACCAAAATGATCAGGAGATGTTACTTTTCGAAATAAGCTGGTGTTCAAGTGGATCTGAGCATGTGACCTTTTATCGACCCTGCATAGCCCAGCTCTACTAAAATGTCTCATGCTAGCTGCGATCTGAAAGCATGTCCATATCCGACTACGTAACACCCACATTTTGTTAGATAAAGATGAATTGCATTTTCAAGTTCGTTATAACCGGCAACAGATGTTGCGGGTTTACTTTGACCTTCATTGCCTAGACAATCCTCTTAACGATGTTTACTAGGTAAAGCTGTGGCTCTACAGTAAAAATAATGTTGGAAAAGCTGTGCATGTGCGGACTTATATCCATGATGAGCATAAACTCTTCAACCACTTATCTTCGATTTTTTGCACAAGAGTGAAATACATATATTTTTCATGGGCTGCAAATTGAGAAATGCGCGCATTTGTGCTTTTGTTTGCATTCCACTCTCCTCTGTTTGTGGAGTTACTCAAATATCACTGCTGCTTGTAGAATCATATGTACTTTCGTTGTATTTGAAAGCTTCAACCATTGGCAATAAATTGCACCTGTTGAACAAATTGACCGGCACATTTTATTAGTCAAAATTCCATCCCTACCAAATCTGTTAGCAGTGTGCGGTTATTTGCAATGACCACTTCTTCTTAGCCATTTTCTTAAATTTCTAAAATGAATAGGGAAGTTCAGTATTTCTTGCTGTGTGGGAGAACTTAAATTTGGAAACCATGTCCTGTCTTCCAAGCCAAGTGCATGCATGATCACCGTCACTTGTCTGTATTGTCATCTACTGTACTCATATGCGTTTTATCCTCATATTCTCCTCCCATTCTATTCCTTCTGATAGCAATGGGCCAATCAGAGAAATCACTGGCGTATTTGTTTTCATCTGAACTGAAGTATTTTTCTCGAAATCTGAGATAAGTTTGATCCGCCATATACATTTTCACATGGCCTACACGTGGGGTCGAATCAGCTGACTTGAGTGTGTCATCCAGCTGTAGGAATTTCATCCGTATTTCGCAAAAATAGAGCTGAAATTTGCTGCTGCAAGAAACCAGGCAGTTGAACGCAGTCTTGGCAATTTTGCAAGGTGCAACTGTTGGCATAGACGGTGGTGATGATCCAAGAGTATTCAGTATGCGCTCACAATATTTCCTCTGTCGTGCCCGGCAGAATCCTCTTTTCGGAATGATGGCTTTCACAGGAGCACCGTCCGCAAAGTCCCTGAATTTCCCTTGACATGCTGTTCCAGTTCTGTGAATGGAGTGAAAGCAGCCTTGATACATATAGATGGTGTGGTTTAAACTATGTACTATGAAAACAATGCGTTACACTCAAATAAGTTGGGAAGCACTTTCTTGACAAACTTTTATAGTTACGTCACAATTAAGTTACCGGTGGTCATTTTTCTATTTTAATGCAAGTAGTTTTTGCTATATGGATGCGCTCACTTCATGTTGGATTCTTCAACGAATAGGCACGCAAAAGTGTACTTGCTACTTCGTTTCGAAACCGTGTGACCTCCGTCCGACTACCTGATCATAGGTTATTAATCCTACCTTCAACATCCCTAGCTTACTAGTATGGCTTCATGCGCGTGACACGAATGAGCAATGATCACATCAACGCAGACTGAGGATTAGTAAGTACTTACATCCACAACATAATCCCAAAACATTAAGGAATGGACCTGCGCTTTCTGCCTCTCACGGCACATTTCATTTAGGTGCTTATGTCTTTGATGATCATATAAAGTTCCCGACAATTTCTGACCTGAGGCAACCGGAGCACTGTAAATTGCTTTTAGAAAAAACGATGCCGCTACTTTTTTGTCATGCTCAGTCAGTAAAGCAAATTTTAGGTGATGCTGATAAATTATTGATGCTCAAAGAAATGCCGCACCCAAAGCGCACAGCCATTCTAGTCATCTAGGGTGAGGCAGCCTTTACACACTCGCGCCTCCCACAAAGTTAGGGATTGTACCTCCCGAGGCGGACAGACTCGAACCCAGGACCTTCTGCACTTCCACACCGAAGCGCGGCCCATAACCAACTGAACTATCCTACCACATCAAATCCTATGAAAACTGAAAACTAATTAAATTTAAAATTCATGATAAAAGTGGATGATAAATATGCAATATATACTGCTTTTCTGAAATTCAGGCCTTGGTCTAGTGCAATCAGACTTTTCTTCTGTGCTGTAGTTTTTAATAGAAGAAGCGACTTCCAAAAGTTATTGACACGAGTATTTTTGACACGTTATATAAAAATGATTTGTGCTGCAAATATGTGTAGTACAAGTCCAAACTGCATTAAAACAATATCTCAAGCATACAAAACACTCGGAGCCTGCACGTGTTTTTAAACAACTTTAAAATTTAGATGAACAGTTCAATGCGACGGATCGATTGACGATGCGAAAATATTTCGAAGTATTTATAAAAGAATACGTCGCTGAAATCGGGCAATATGAATATATTTTGACCGGTAGTAGTAAGAAAACGGCGAACACTCGACCGGCGCCCCCCCCCTCTGGAACGACAGAGTGTCGTGGTCGGCCGCCGTGGTGCTTCGGGTCTGACTCCCCCCCCTCTGGAACGACAGAGGTTGTAGTCTGTCGTGGTGTGCCGGCCAGGTGGGTCCACGTTCACAAACTGTTCGCTGACTCCCCCCCCTCTGCAACGACAGAGTGTGAGACTCGGGTGAATTGGTCCGACCGCCTGGTTGACGTGGGCGACCGTCTAGGTTGACGTGGGCGACCGTCTAGGTTGACGTGGCCGACCGTCTAGGTTGTCGTGGGCGACCGTCTAGGTTGACGTGGGCGACCGTCTAGGTTGACGTGGCCGACCGTCTAGGTTGTCGTGGGTGACCATCTAGGTTGTCGTGGATGGTGAAATGGCTGCCAGATTCGGATTCAGCGTAAAATTCTGCATCTGTGGTGTGATTTCCAGCTCAATCGGCGAGAAAAAATTTTTCTTCAAAATTTTAACAGAGTTAGAATTTGGGACGTTTTGGTGTGTAGCGCCCAAACGAACCATCGGATGAGAAAACGGAGGCCGGATTCGGATTCAGCGTGAAATTCTGCATCGGTATGGT
Organism: Prostheceraeus crozeri; assembly: GCA_907163375.1. Lineage (NCBI taxonomy): Eukaryota > Metazoa > Platyhelminthes > Polycladida > Euryleptidae > Prostheceraeus > Prostheceraeus crozeri. The sequence continues at coordinate 152,177 of CAJQUW010009331.1, forward strand.
GAATTTGAACGCTATCGGAGAGAAAAAATTTTCGCTGACGTCCCCCCCCCTCTGGACAGCTCGCTTCGATTTTGGCTTCCAGTGGACGGATTTTGTCGTGCCATAGCTCGTTTGAAAGCTAAGAGTGAGACAAATTCACTGAAAGAATCGGCTTGTTCCTATCTGTCTTCGTTTAGATGTGAGACGCCATTTAAGATTTTGGGACATTGGCGAAAAACGACACGTTTTGGGCTGTAGCTTCAAAACGAAGCATCGGATGGGTAAACGGAGGCCAGATTTGGAATCAGCTTGATGTTATTGTCCAATGAGGATCATCATCCAATGAGAATCAAGCATTTCTTTATAAATAGCGAGCCTTCCACAGTGAGAATCATTCCATCGTTGAATCACACGAGTGACGGACGCACATTTCCTCTCTCTAGTTCCCTATTCTATTATCCAACTAAAATGGTAAGTCGCTACTTTCTTCCCTCTCTTCCCTTGAACGTAAACTTAATACAATCTTTTCCATTTTCAGGCATCTACTCCATCTGCTGCACTAGTAGGACAAAATGGCGGTCAAACGTTACAAGGTTCGCTACGGTCAGATCATCTACAACTGAGGCCAGTGGAAGAAACAACCAAGGTACATAATCCTACACCGCTACAGCGTAAATTTAAACAAGTCTTGCGTTATGACGATCATAGCGTAGTACTCCAAACGGGAATGCTCCCTTCCACGGATGTCAAGATAATGCACAATCAGTATGGGGACTACATACTGATCCCCGTGAGTCCGTACATTCGCTGCCAACTTGATATCATTGAGGAGTACGTCACATTAAATATGGACATTCCTACTCCTCTTGCTCAAGAGTGGAAGGCGAGAGATGCCAAGGATACTCCCTATAGAACGATTTGGGGTGGTAATCACATTTGCCTACCGGTATCACATTGGTGTAGTTATTATAAAAAGGATGGAGATCAATCAATACCCATCAGATGTGATGAGCTCGGAGAAGGTACTTGGGATATCCTTTTCAAAGTGAATGGGCTATATTATGGTCGGCACAAGGATAATAAAATAGCCTCTCTCTCCATGCATATGGAATCCATCCTATATATTCCAAAACCGCCCAACGTGGACGACATAATTGATCAAATCCTTAACAGCAGTGGTACGAAGCGCAAGTCGGAAAAGAATGCTGCCTCAAAACGCAAATCAAAGAAGGAGAATTACTAGTCCTTTCCTAACTCTACCCTATGACAATTCGCTTATGTGCTTTGAGTGTCGTAGACGTGGCCTTATTAGATACATTTTACTTCTTCGTTGCCATCATATCATTTGTGTATTTTGTCGTGAAAAGCATCGATGTAATTCTTCATTTTGTAATATGTTATAGAACGTTTCCTTAGATGTGTAATTTCCGTTTTAGGCTTCTATCATCATTTTTATGGATTGTGAGGGTGAACCTGTACAGGAGCTCAGTGCTATTGCTATGAACAATTGGACATATCAGATTGTTAGTGTCTATCATCAACATGCCAACTGCGATCCCAATGTTGATCAATGGGCGAGAAAACACATTCATGGACTTAATCTGAAATATTTGCAAGACTATGGCTTTTCTTGTGAGAGTGCTCTTCTTATTGACTTTAAACGATGGTTAGCTGCTTTCAATGTTATACGCATCTTTTGTAATAATCCTGGTAAGGAGAGGAAAGTATTTCCCAATCTAATCATTGATGATATTTTGCTCCCACCTTGGGATAGTAGAGTGAATCAACATTATCATGAAGTCACGAAACGTTTTAAGGATTTGTGTGTTCCTATTTTGTCTATTCGTTGTAGTAGCTACGTTCATAACCAATGCTTCTTTCCTCCTTACGTCAACACTGCCAAAGTCCTGTATGGTTATCATTGCTCGCTGTATGATAGTTACCAGCTGTATCTATTTTATCTCTTTCAACCCATTGATTTATAATGCATGCTTGTTACCATTATTCAATAAATGTTACTATGAGAAGAGTTGTTTTCATGCAATGGATGGGTTAGTTAAAGGGCGATCATGTCTTTCTCAAACGACTGCGGAACATTACATTTCCATAGGCAAAGTTTAAAAGGAGCTGTTCAAGATTATGTGATAAATTTTCATAAAGATGAGACCGACATCGAAGCAGTGGTCGATGATGCTAGCACTCTATTTCTAGAGTTAATGAATACATTCTCTGATAGCATTGTCATGGCGCGATTAGTTGCGAAAATTAAGTTTAGTCATTTTGGAAAGGAAGAGGTGGAAAGTCGCTCTTTCCATTTTGCTTCTTATTCAATGGAAGTGGTAGATCACCCCGAAGAATTTTTTAAAAGACATGATAAAAATTGCTGAACGTCTTAACGCATTTAACCATCATGGTAGCAGTCTAGTGATTGAAGCGATTTCAGATATTCACATTCAACTTTCCATAAAGAAAAATTGAAAATGCAGTGGTACTTGATTGTAGCACAACTGGTTTTCGAGCTATGTCTGCTCACTCTCGAAGTATATTCCTTCTGTACATGCGTCTATTATTTAGAAAAGGCTAGCAAATTCATATCTTCAAAAAGACTTGCTATAGACATCAGTAACGGTGAAACTATGTGTTGCGATGTATGTAAGCGAAAGGATGGATATGAAAAGCGCATCTTCAAGAGATGTAAGCATGCTTTTTGTCAACGCTGTTTCATACGTAATTGCATTCAACTTTGCCAATGTAACCACTGTGATATTGCTCATTTCGAGTGTCACTTATGTCGCAATAGTTAGTACCTATGCAAATGTGGTAAAGATAGGTTTTAGCAAAGACTAACACGGAAAATGGCGAAACGTAAAATGACGAAACGTAAAAGTCAAAAGTCTTCAAAGTTTTCTTCAGCCATTCAAGCTCTCCGACGAATGAAAGCAAATCAGCGATACAATGCTATACGACATGCTAACGATAAATTCATTTGTGAAATTATTTCTCATGTGAGGAAGTTGAGGACGAAGAAATTAGCGCCAAAACAACGAAAGTTACTTAAGCGATATGCTACGAAATTGCGTTTCATCTCCAATCCTAAAGTCACCCTTCAAAGAAAGAGGAAAACTCTAACACAAAAGGGCGGTTTCCTTTCAGCAATACTTCCAATGATAGCTCCTGCCGTGGGCAACCTATTGGGTAATATCTTTGGCTCTAAGCGTTAATTATGCAAATGTTGAGTCTCAAAGTAATAAAATGGATTTCAGACTTCAATGTGATAAAGTTCTGACTGTATCAGGTCCATCTCATGCAGGTAAAACTGTTTTCACGCTGAATTTATTGGATAAAAGAAGGGAGTTGTTTAAGGAACCTATCAATCGAGTGATTTGGTGTTATGGTATTTATCAACCGTCGCTGTTTCAGGAATTGCAAAGTCGCAACTTTATTCGACATGAAGGAATTATTCCAGTGGATAAACTTCAGTCTAATGATGTTGTATTGGATGATTTATTAAAAGAAAGTAAGAATTCAAAAGATGTTACAGATATGTTCACTCGTGCAGCACATCATAAAAGGTGCTTTATCATCTATATCACACAAAATTTGTTTCCTGATGGAAAAGAAGCTCGTACACGAAACCTGAATACACACTATTATGCTATTTTCAAGAATCCGCGAGATAAAAGTCAATTTGAAATTTTAGCGCGACAAGTTGCACCCAGAGGATCAAAAGCCTTAATTGAAATTTTTCAAGCAGCTACTGAAAAACCATACGGTTACTTATTCATTGACTTTACGCAAGAGTGTCCGGAAGAATTTAGATTTCGAAGTGATATTTTGAAAACTCCCATGATTATCTACAAACTATGAGTTCTTATTCTCGCATGATTGTTATTCCTCAGGATGAATATGTACAATTGACTGCCATGCAGCAAGTAAAGCAACCTCTTGCAAATCAAATGTATAGGAAAGAAATAGATTATCAGCAAAATGTTCACATCAAAGATCCACATCGTGCTGTATTATTACAATCGGAAACTGTTGAGCAATTGAAAAACTTGAAGAATAAGATGCGTGACTCTGTATCGACTGCTAAACCTTTAGCATCTCGCGCACATGCCATATCTCTTTTCAATAGTATTGAACCCCATCTCAATGTAAATGATAGAGGAGAAATTATTACAGATGAAAATAAAGTGATTGATGCTTCACGTTATGAAGACTTGATTCAGTATGCGACACGTAGAAAGCGCCGTCAGGGCTATGTTCCACCTGGTTGGTCATACTTTCTTAAACTATTGAAAAAGCATAATGTACCAAAATTTGCTTTGAATAATGAGACATTGAAAGAACTTGATTCAACAGTAGCTACTGCTCCAATGCTTCAGACGATGAAAATGCCAACAAATTGGTTTAAGTCGTCACCTGCTACATCCCCTCCCACACTCACTAAGCAAACAAGAGGAAGAACTCGACGTAGATCTACATCACCACTAAAACTAGTAAAAGGAAAACGTAAAACAGCTCCTCCCAGAAAATACATGTTCTCAGACTATTAATATGAAGCAGATGTGTTGCTTGCCATGTAATGAGCCGCCAGAGGTGAATGTCGTTGTCACTTGCACTTGCTCTCATAATGAAACCCCTAAGCAATGTGAACACGATCGCAAAACCGCTAAAGCTAAATGCTGCAGTTGTTGTAAATGTAGAAAGGCAAGAAAACAAAAAGATGAGAAGGAGGAAAAAGAGTCAGTCGTCATCGACTGAACGTTTGAAGTCAATCTATTATGATGTAAAACATCCGGCAGGATTTGCATCTATCAAGAAATTATCAAAAGCGAGTGGTCTTCCACAATCACAAGTGAAACGATGGTTAAAGGGTCAGGCTACCTATACACCCCACAAACAAGCAAAAAAGAAGTACCGCACCCGCCATTATATTGTTCATGACATCGATGAACAGTGGCAAGCAGATTTGTGCGATGTCGCCTCCATTTCAAAACATAACTCGGGCAATAATTTTATTTTAACCGTCATTGATATTTTCTCGCGTTATGCGTGGGCTCAACCTTTAAAAACTAAAGAAGGTAAACGAGTAGCAAAAGCATTCCAAACAATTTTTCGAGAAGGTCGGATTCCAAAAAGAATTCAGAGTGATCAAGGAAAAGAGTTTGAAAATCAGCATGTGAGTAGATTATTTGAGAGGCAAGACATTGGGTTGTTTAGTGTAAAGAGTGCTTATAAAGCTGCACTCGTTGAACGTTTTAATCGCACATTAAAAAATCGCTTGTGGCGACATTTTACTGCCAACTTGACACAAAATTGGACAAAGGTTCTACAAGATACACTCCATGCCTACAATCACTCTATCCATCGTTCTATTGGACTCAGACCAGTAGATGTAAATGCTGACAATGTAGATAAAGTGCGCGAATCATTCCAACGTAAACGCACTCATGTGAAAAGTGATGTGAAAATTGGCGATAAAGTTAGTATCTCAAAAGTGAAAAGTGTTTTTGCTAAAGGGTACCTCCCGAATTGGACAGAGGAGGTATTTACAGTATCAAGGATTAATCAAAGAGACTCTCCGACCACCTACAAGTTGAAAGATTACGATAATGAAGAAATTGAGGGTAGCTTTTACCGCGATGAGATTGAGGTAGTCACTGAAAGTGAAACATATTTGGTAGAGAAAATCATTCGATGTAAAAAACGGCAAGGTGAAGAATGGTGTCTTGTTAAATGGACTGGTTATCCTTCAAGTATGAACTCTTGGATGCGTCGTGCCGACATCTTTCATCTAAGTGATCGACAGTGATTCATGCAAAGTTGTAACTAACAATGTTTAGGATTTGAGCTATGAATCCAACTGCCTCATTTTATTCACGACCCTCCTATGTAAGTGGTGGAGGACAAATTTACATCGGCGCTCGCCGCCAACGTGGAGGTAGCATACTTGGTGCACTGAAATCTGTTGTAGCACCTCTCATATCCAATGTCGGTAGATCTTTAAAACGAAATGTATTAAGTAATGCCGTTGGCTTTGCTGGTGATGTTGCTAGTGATCTTTCCAGAGGTAGAAGTTTTAAGAGCAGTTTGTTGAATCGTGGGAAGGAACGCGGTTTAAAAACATTGAAGCAGACCTTTGCTGGTGTTACTCAAGGAAAGAAATCACCTAAACGAATGAATAAAGGAAGGAGGAAACATCGCGGAGCTGGTAAGGTGCGATCTTCAGTCAAAAGGCATTCACGCAAACGTCGTAGAGGCTCTAATCATTCATCAGGCGCTAAACGACGACGCTGCTATAACTTCTAATCATGGAGTGTAAAACTTCCGGTTTTTGTTTGTTCGATCAACAAGCCATACAGACAGATATTCTTAGTTCAAGTATTGTAGATTATCATCCTCGAACAGCTGAGAATGCTGGTCCCATTGAATTTGTTATTCCTGGTGGTAGTGATGACTACATAGATTTGAGTTATGCGATGGTTGATTTGAGGTTTAGAATTCAGCAAGCAGATGGAACTGCTATTGACGATACACATAAAGTTGGACTGAACAATTTACCATTGACTACATTACTTCGTGATGTTTCTCTAACGATTGGAGAGCAGCAGGTGGAAGGTGGTCAAAGCGATTATCCCTATAAATCATATTTCAATCATGTATCACAGTTTCATCCAGCAGCACAAAAAAGTCATATGGAAGCCATGGGATGGTATAGAGATGAAGCAGGAAAATTTGATGTTGAAACAAACAGTGGCTTTGTAAAGCGATCTGCTATGATTAAAGATAGTAAAGTATGTCAGCTATATGGTCCGCTAAATTTAGACTTCTTTAGACAGTCAAAGTTTTTACTCTGTAATACCAGCATGCGACTCAAGCTGACATTGAATAAGCCTGAATTTGCGCTGAATGCATTTGCTAAAGTTGACAATTTTAGAATTCATGTGGAAGATATTGCACTTTACATTCGTCGAGTAGTACCGAATCCAAGTGTCATTAGAGGGCATGCTGAAGGCCTTAACCGCCAAAATGCCATTTACCCCGTTCAGCGTACAAAGCTTCTCACCTTTACAATTCCGAAAGATCAAAAGAGTTTCATGAAAGATGGCCTCTTTCCATCGGAAGCACCGAAGCTCCTCATGGTGGCAATGGTTGAAAATGATGCATTTAATGGTAATATAAAGAAGAATCCTTTCAATTTTAAACACAATCAGTTAAGTGAAATTGCTTTACGTGTAAATGGTGTGAGTCATCCTGGTCCACCCTACAAACCAGATTTTGCTTCGGATCAATTTATGCGCAGTTATGTTGATTTTATGGATGTCTTTGGCTTTTACAATACGGATGACACCAACGGACTGACTATGAAAGAGTTTAAGAGTGGATATACTATTTATGCATTTGATTTGACTGCTGACAGCGATATTAGTGCACCCTATCGTCAAGCGAACGTGCCTCATAATATTCGTTTGGATTTGACGTTCAAAAGAACACTACCTGAGACGATCAATGTATTAATTTATGCAGTCTTCGATTCAAATATTGAAATTACAAAGTATCGTGACGTGATTCTTCAGTATAATCGTTAATGAGTTGGTTGACTGCTGACGATATTAAGACTAAAGTGCAGCGTAATGCAGACGAAGCGACGTTGAAAGCTTTCGATAATGTCTATTCACTCGATACCTTACCACCTGCAGTAAATCACTATCCCATCTTTATTGTGCTAAACACTCATTCGCAGAATTTAGGCGGTGAGCATTGGAAAGCGATCTTTATTGGAGAAGACCGACGTGGTGAACTATTTGACTCTCTTGCTCAACCTCCAAATATACCAACACAGCAGTGGTTGAGAAAACATACGCGTCAATGTCAGCGAAATGAACGCATACTACAACATCCACTTTCATCAACTTGTGGTGCTTTTGTACTGTACTTCATCTTAAAACGTTTACATGTATCTCGATTTGTATCTGTTATTCAAAACTTTTCATGTAATCCATCCTCTAATGAAAAAATGATTTGTAAGTTCTATCATGATTTGAAATAAAAACATCATGTTGGAAAATTGATTTTTATTTTACAATCCGCTGGGTACGTACATACTCGATGAGATAGTCTAGGATCACATTTGCTTGTACATGAGATTTTAGTCCAGTAATGATCACTTTACTATTATGAAAGATTGCCACATGTACAGGTAACCAACAACTAATGAGAGCTGCAGGAAAAAGTTCGGGTTCATAACACAAATTGTAACTGCTGGTACGAATCTTCAAAAATGATAGACTGTCACTCAATTGAGTAGAGATCACCATATTGTCCACAGTCAGATTCGACATCACACACCTCTCCCTCTTCCATATCCGACGTAGTAGTCTTTGTAGCTCTAAGCGCATTGACTGCGCCGATGAATGAGAAAGGGCGCCGAGAATCTGTACAGTCCCATTTGGAAAGAGTTGAAGATTCCGTGAATTGTTCATCTTCACCACTAACATTTGAGGACGGCCCGGGTAATACTTGCTGTTTGGAAGCTGTTGGTGTAATGTTGTGAGATCGATTTTGGTGTAGAGTCTGAAGCGACGGAGAATGTTGACGATGGTGTAGCGATGACGCTTCATGATGAAAGAATGAGTAAATTGAGCTATGTACCTTCCTTTTATACTTTTCCCAACTACCTTGATGAAATGAGAAGTTAGTATGAAGTTGGGAATGATAGAGTTGAATTCGCCGATTGTTGACGCGCAGCCAGATGCGATTTCCAATACGTGAATGTCTTTTAATATAGAAGTATTTCAAGTCCTTCATGATATGATGTAGAGATTGAAAATGACGATAAGATAAAGCAAACTCTCTTCTCACATTTCCAGTTGAATCTTTGAAATAGACGTTTCGATCATGATCCGTTTCAATACGTTGTAGGGAATCTAATTTCCAACTCATGATGTGTGGTAGTCATGTCTGATTAAGATTTGCATAGTAGGGCGATGAACTCACGACGAATAAATGTCATGATGGAGCGATGTAAGTATCTTCTATACTTCTCCCAATTGTATTTGCGGAATGAGAAACAGTTTGCGGAATGAGAATGGTAGATTTGAATTTCATTTCTGTAATGTTGAAGCCAAACTTGATCACCCAAGGAGATGAATCTTAATGTTTCAAAATATTCCAAATCCCTCATGATATCATTGAGGTTGACAAGTTGTCGCCATGTTAATGTAATTCCTCTTGATGTATGACCATGAGAATTTTTGAAATGTACGTTTCCATCACGATCAACTCTGATATATTGTAGAGAGTCCAAAATCCAAGTCTTCATGATGTTATGCAAAGTTGCAGATTAGCAATATAAAAATGTCGTTTTATCATATTTTGCTTAGCAATGCGGCTACAAAGAGATTTACTAGTAATCGAGCCGCACTCTTTTCTACTCCCATTGATCATGCACAACAGCTAAATGGAAATTGGGAAGTGGGTGTCACTCAACTTGTTTATAGCAACTGTGTCTATACTTTTGATCATGAGGTGATGACTATTAATATGAGGCGTACAGCTGCTTATCAATGTGAAAAGGGGTGCCGAGTATACATTCCACAGTGGCCAAAGAAAGATCTCTTATCATGTAAAAAGTTTATATATGATTTCTTGAATAAAGCGAGTAAACATATTGTCCAATTTACTCCGCACAATGATGATTATACTTATGTACATCATGTAGTTGAGAAAGATTGGATTGTTGGTTTAAGTCCAAGTTTAAGAAATGATTTAGGCTACCTCGCTAGCGCCTTAACAAGCTATGATAATTTTAACGTTAATTACCACATAAGTGGTCATAAACAGTTAATATATCGAGAGGAAGCTTATTATGTAGATCTTATTCCAAAAAATGAGAAGACGTTGGTGAAGAAGATTGTGATTAAGCCAAGAAAGACAAACATGACTCCTGAAACATTATTGAAGAAATTTAATTATCTCCTTCGAGTTGATGGTAAACAAGTGGCAACATTGACTTATATCAAATCATCTAATCATATTGCAATAAGTAAATTAAATGATGATGATCTAGTATTAGTTTGTTCAAAAGATTTTCATCAGTTCTTACGACATCGTTCTGCAGCTGTTCATGGAAAATCTGATATGCAACATTTACCATCTGAAAGGTCAAATCAATTTGATACAGAATGGAGCGTATCTTTATACAGAAAGTGTGTAGAGCCTTTCGGTGGTATCTTACATGAAACAAGAGTGTTGATGCCTCGCATTATTACTTCGGTTAAATTGGTTGTAGATTATTTAAATGAAGTGATTAATGAGCAACATATGTCATTTTCTGAAAAAGAAGGTACTTTGTCTCTCACTATAAGTGGAAAAGGTATTGAACTAATTATGGATAAAACTCTAATGGACATTTTGGGTTTTGATCAAAATATCTTTAAAAGTGGTACTGTAACCAAAGCTAGCGCAGACATGTCGCTATCGCGTCGTATTAACTATTTTCAGATATATTCCAATATTGGTGAAGATATACGTGTGGGAGATGTTGAAGCTCCATTGCTAGCAATGATACCATACCAGCCAAAAAGCTGCAGTATTTTATCTGAGCATACTTTCAAGAAAGTGCATTATACAAAGCTGAAATCAAACTACATCCCACAAATTGATATTGCCATTTATGACGATGCTGGTGCGTTGATTCCTTTTCATAAAGATGCTGTGACAAGTATCACACTCCATTTCCGAATGAAGAGTTAATGCAAACGTATGCTAATATATTTTTCCAATGTGAATAATATGGAAAGTGAAAATAAGGACTCGTTTCTAATCTACTTACCCAGTAATGCTTCTATGAATAAATTTCCCAAAAATAAACCATCAGACTATCGAGTAGAATTAAATCGCCCACTGCATTTAGAAGGTGAATGGGAGGTTGGCGTTTCTAGTATTTGCTATGATAGCAATATTCAGAATGTGAATGATTTGGAAGAAATGATATTGACTCCTCGCACCCATGATGGAATAACGATGAATAATGCATTTCAGTTCCCATACAATTTAACATCAGATGGAAAGTGGAACTATGAATGGATTCAGATAAAATCAGATTCTTATGAACCATTTGGGAATGAGAAAATTATTAAGGCGTTCAATAGTGGTAATACTTCCATCATGAAGAATAAAAATCAGAAAGCTTATGAGTTTACTATCTATCATTGGAGTGGGAGACAGTTCCTTCGCTTTCATTCTTTTACTAAAGGTCTTACGCTGAGGTTGGATAATGAATTCTATCCACATCTTGGTTTTGGTCATGGACTACATCTAACATCAATTGCTACTGCAAATGTTAGAAAAGTTTATTCAAATCGAATCAACAAATTTCATTATAGATTTAAAATATTTGATGAAGATGTTGTAGAATGCGAAGAACGCATCATTTTGAAAAAGCGTGGTGTTCAACCTTTATCACTTATTGAGTTAGTAAAACGATGGAATGAGACTGTGGGTAAGAAAATTATG